>VWZE01021291.1:1538-13149 GCA_013396675.1 Eubucco bourcierii | reverse complement strand
CCTCCGAGCGAATATGGGCACAGCCGTGTCCAAAAGGAAGACGCTGAGGAACGAGGCCATGTCGTCGGTGGCGGCTAAAGTGAGGTAGGTGGGCGTCGAGGGGGCGGGCGGGGCCCCACCGGCAGCGCCCCAGGGAGCCCCGCGGTGCCGGGCACCCTCCATCGCCCCGGCCGTGTCGAGGGCTCTGCCCGCGGGGCGCCGAGCTGAGGGCAAGGCCCCAAGCCCCTCGGGGCGAGCCCAGATGCCCGGCTGCGGGCATGACCCCGGGGCCGTCCCCCAGGGCCGGAGTGGCGGCGGTGCGGGGCCGTCGGGGCAGGGTGAGTATCTGCCCCGGGGGCTCGGGAAACGCAGCCTGGGGCAGGAGAGCTCGGAGGGATCCCGGGTTGTGCCTACGGGACACCGGCGGCCAGTCCTCCTCGCTGGCTGCCCCTGCAGCCACCCGCTTGCAGCTTGCTGGTGGCTGCGGACGACCGCGCTCCTCCCGCACACGGCGGAGGCTCAGCCTTTGGAGAGCTGATTTGTCCCCAAAGGTGTCCCCGCTCTTCGCTGCCGGCCCGGCCAGCATCATCCGCAGGCTTTTATCTGCTGGGTTGGCAGGGAATAGGTCAGAGTTGGATTGACCAGAGCTGGATCTTTCCCGTCCTCGGGAATTGGGAGCGTGGTCCGTTTGCTCGGCGGTTCCTCATGGGCTCAAACGCCAGCTGTGTGTCCGAGGGCAAAGTCATCACCTGTCTTCCAGAGGTCTTGCTCCTCTGAGTGGGAAGCGCGAAAATCTGGCTCTGCCCTCTCGGGCAGTGTCCCAAGCCACTACCTCAGCCAGTTAGCAGGTCTGGTGCTGCGTCGTGCCTGTTAGGTTATGTTGCTTGTCCTGCAGCGTAGCCTGGTCCCCTGTTTTTTAGCATCAAACATGGGGGATCCTGGCAAAGGTATTGCTGCTTGATGGTACTTCTGTTGAAAAAGCTGTCACAGGTGAGCTGTGCTACAGTGCTCGGAAGATGGAAGTCACAGCAGTTGCCCGGTGACTGTCTGGGGGGGCATTGGCGCAGCTTTCTTGCTGCTCCCACAGCTGTGCAGGGGGTAGGGCTCTCGAGTCTCAGCTACATCCAGACTAGCTCTTTACTGCTGCAAAAGATGGGAAGAAATAAACTTTTTCAGCTGGATTATGTAACATCTCCTTTGTGTCAGGCGAAACTGCGTTAGACTAACCCGGAGTCGTGTGCAGGGCTCGATCCGTGGTGCTGAGAGCTCTCAGTCACCTCTCTGTGACTGTAACTCGCTGTTATGGCATCTGTGCTGTGCCTGAAGGAAAGGCAGACTTCTGGCTTGGAGTAGAAAGACACAAAGATCTGTTGCTGTCTGTGTTGTGAATGAATCCATCCTTCAAAGTCTGGAGTGTCTCTGGGGAAAGCTGTCCAGGCAGAGGCTGGAACTTTTCCTCACCTTACTCTGTGCCCTGTTTGGAACCAGCAGCAAACCCATGAGTGCTCTCAGCAGAGTTCTGAGACCTGGAAGTGGGATTCGTTTTGGCAGGTGTCAGCCGGCTGGGTACACAGAAGTGACTCCAAATGCACCGTAACTGCTGTAATGGGGCTCTGGGTGTGGGATTAGACAACCAAGCACACAAACAACATACACTGGGTAATCAGCGAGGCTTCAGACCCTTGTGTGGGTGGTTGGGAGCAGCTAATACCTTTTGAATGCAGTGGCTTGTTAGCCTACACCAGGATGGGTAGATGCTACTCAGGTAGTAGCAACTGTGTAAAGCCCAGGAGGTGCTTCTGAGGCTCTGGTTTGCTATATACCTGCTTTAGCTACTGACCAGCTGCTGTTCCTGTTCTGTGGGAGCTCTGAGGTGTCTCATGGTGGTGTGCATTGTGGTCGTTTGGCCAGAAAAGTTATCTGAGTGGGCTTGGGATGGGGAACAGAAAGACCTTGAGGAGTGTGAGGTCATGTAGACTGTGGCACAGCACAGGTGCTCTTATGTGTCTCCCTGTTCATGCCCTGTGCTGGAAATGCCTCATGGAAAAAGCCTTTGGGGAGAGCAGAGAAGCTGCGGAGGAGCTCCCTGCGTTGCCCCTTTGCACAGAGAAAGTGCTGGAGGCAGTAAGTGGTGCCAGTGTGCCTCCATCCAGGCACATCTCAGTCCCTGCCCTCTCTGCTTTCTGCCACTTACAAAAGTTCCACAACAGTGGTGACCCACCTGCTGAAAGGTCTGCTCTGAGCTTCCTGGAGCACACAGTTCCTCTGCTCTGGGTCCTCTCCTGTGTATCCCTTGTGTCCTCATTTTCCTTATCTACAGTGAGGATTCTGCAGGAGAGTAAGTAAGGCTACAGAGCCAGATGGTGCTGCCCTGCCCGTGAGGGTTGGTGACTGGCATCACCTGTGTGGGTAGCACTGCTCCAATGGTCAGACCTCCTGCAGCTCTCTATAGGCAGGTGTGGGGTCCTGTTTTCATACTGCGGGAGGAGATGCCCTGGGACTGTTTCTCTGCACCTCCTGAGCTCTGCCCTGTTCATACTTCTCTTGATTTTTCTCTCTAAAAGAAAAACCATCTCAAATCTGCTGCAAGTCCAAGTGGGCACTGGTGTCTGTTTCTTGTGAGTGGCCTCTGTGTGTGCCCACTCCTGAGTGTCCTGCTGAGCAGGGAGCATCCTTTGCTCGCTGTGGTGAGCAATGTGGTGGAAGCAGAAGGTGCAGGCTCCCGAGGTTCTTAAATCAAAATCTCTGCAGAGCGGAGGCTCAGGGGAGTCTCTTGTCCCAGAAGAATTAATTAAGCTCCACACAGTTTCTTCTGTGCTAGATCTTTTAAATAGCTTCTTACAACACAAAGGCAGAGCTGCTGTGGGGTAGTGTTGTTGAGAGGCGTTGGTGACTTTGGGCTCTGTGGTGCTCTGTGCCGGCGCCGGGCAGGGGCTGTGGCTCAGGGCTGTCTCTTGGGTTGCATCTGAAGCACCCGGACACAGGACCTCACTCTTGGGCTCTTTCCTTCCTCTGTCTGCCTTTTTGCCTGGCAGCTCCCAGGGCACAAGAGCTGAAGGCAGACGTGATGCAGTTGTCCTTGACTGGTGACCTTGGTGCTGCCCCTCTGCTGACAGCTTCCAGGCTGCTGTGATTTGGGCTGGCACAGGTTCTCTTCAGGGTCCCGGCTTGAGTAGTGTCTGACAGATGCTCCTCAGTTTCCTTGGCACTCTTCAAGGGTGTAGATGAAGCAAAGCCTTTGAGACCAGTTGCCCAGGGAGGTGGTAGAAGTCCCATCCCTGGAAGCAGGTCAGGTTGGGTGGGGCTCTGAGCGACTGTCAAGAACCGTCTGGATGTGTTCCTCTGTGATCTGCTCTGGGTGATCCTGCTCTGGCAGGGGGGCTGGACCAGATGAGCTTTTGAGGTCCCTTCCAGCCCCTGACATTCTGTGATCCTATGACCTGATCTAGTTGAAGATGTCCCTGCTCACTGCATGTTGGTTGGACATGTAAAGGATGACCTTTAAGTGTCCCTTCCAACGGAAAGCATCCCACGATTCTGTGAAATGAGCTCTCCCTGTCCTTGCTGCCTGCAGAACAGTTCTGGCACTCCAGATGTGACAGGACATTGAGGCTCTTCCTGCAGCTCTGCTTTGGACCTCCAGCTTTGCTTTGTGAGCACCTGATAATGTGAGCAGACAGACACGAAGCTATCACTTGGCTGTTCCAGAACCATCTCTCCTTGCTGTGCTTAGCACAAGAAATACATTGGAACTGAGAGTATGGTTCAGCTTACCCACACCCAATTTGGTGTCTAGTCCCAGACAGGTAAGGTTTGGTCTCACTCCCTCTGCTGACCAGAGAGGGCTGGGGAGTGGATTTAAACGGGGCCACAAAGAATGAACTACTGCCAAAGGGTAAATCTTGCAGGGACAAAATGCCAGGGTACTTCAATGTGTCCTTGTCCCAGGTTCTTTACTGCCTGAGCAGGTCTCAGCTTAGATTGAGGTTGTTCATGGAGTCGAAATCCCTTTTTCCCCTTGTGAATTTTCCTGGGAGAGGTGTGAACTCTCTCATGCTTTGATTGCTTTGTCCTTTCCACTTCTGCCCACTCCTGTCCAAGCTTTGTGGCTCTGAATTCCTTTGTGATGGTGAGGTCGTTGACTTTAAGCTCCCTTGCTGACATCCCATTTCCCTTTCTGGAGAGTGAGAATTTAGGATTTCAAAACCTGGAATGAAAATTTTCTAGCTACCGTCTCCCACATAGAGATTTCAGCAAACTTAATTTTTTGTCAGGGTATTGTTACTCTCGGGTTTAAACAACGTAGGTGTCAGCAGTCTTTAATGACTGAGCTGTTAACTGTGGAGATGCTGGCAGTGTTCTCCTCCCTGCTTAGTGACAAGAGCAGGATTGCTGCTGGAGGAGGAGGACGTAGGTCCTGGTGATGCAGGAGATCTCTCATCTCTTGTTTTCCTGAGACGCAGCTCTGTCAGGTGCTGTCACAACAGATTCCTGCTGCAGCTCCTCTGGGCAGTGCTTCTGAAAGAGCATGAGAAGGTGGTGGGTGTGCTTGAGTTTGCCATGTAATACTCCTGAGCAGTCCAGGTTGTGCTGTGCTCCAAATGGAGTTACCTCAGGTCTTTGAGGCAGCTCCGAGCGTCTCGAGATGCCTTTCCCCGCTCAGTTCAGCGTCAGTCTGCTGGGTACGTTTGTGTGCATCCATTTCTCGTAGCCACTGGTATGCATCAAGGCCCCTTGCAGCCTGTTGATGTGATTATTTCAGAGACAGGAAGGGCTATTCCATGGCCATCATTGTAATTGAGATCTTTGTTACTTGATGGCTTTCCTCCTTCTAGCAAACGTCTGTCTAGACAGTCTGCGCTTCCTTGCGACATCTCCATTTCTCTTCCAGACCTGAGTCCAGCTTTGACATCTACTGCACAGTGAGCACTGAAAGCTGCCCTCCTTTGCTGCCCTGTGCTACCCTCTGCACTGCCAAAGTCGTTCTGCTGGAGAAGCTGGAGAAGGTGCTGGTGCTTTCTCTGCGGCAGCAGCAGTCTTGTCTTTGCTGGTTTGGCTCAGTAGTGCAGTGTACCGAGGCTGTGGTCCCTGGTTGATGTCCTTTTGTTAAACCAAGCTGTGCTCAGACTCTGTAACATGCAGGTCTGATCTGCCACTGATATGAAAACCTCTCCAGATGAGTCAGGGCTAAAGCTGTCATGTCATCAGCTGATGAGCAGTGCTACCTGCTCATTTGTATGCAGCTTTTGCTGTGTCACACGCTCAGGGTTATAGCTCATCGGCCCAGGTATCTGTAGGGCACCTTCTGCTTCACCTCTTATGTGGAGCAACTTCTCTTTTTTCATCTCTTGCTAGTGAAATTATCCTGAGGTGTGTCTGCTCTAAGCCTAGATGAAGGGGGTTTTGTCCAGTGCCATCAAGTGGCTTGATGGGACTTAACATCCAAGCTACCACAGGATGGTTTAGGTTGGAAGGGACCTTAGAGACCTTCCAGTTACCATCCAAGCTACCACAGGATGGTTTAGGTTGGAAGGGACCTTAGAGACCTTCCAGTTACCATCCAAGCTACCACAGGATGGTTTAGGTTGGAAGGGACCTTAGAGACCTTCCAGTTACCATCCAAGCTACCACAGGATGGTTTAGGTTGGAAGGGACCTTAGAGATCATCCAGTTCCAACCCCTTTGCCATGGTCAGGGCAACCTCCCACTAGACCAGGCTGGTCAAGATGTGAGCTACTAGAAAGGAGCACTTGCAAAGGCAGGCAGTGACAGGACAAGGGGTAATGGCTTCAAAGTGGAAGAAGCTGGATCAAGATCAGACATGAGGAGGAACTGGAACAATTTGCTCTGAGAGATTGTGCAAGTGTTCAAAGCCAGGTTGGATGGGGCCTTGAGCAAGCTGTGCTGGTGGGAGGTGTCCCTGCCCATGGCAGAGGGGTTGGACCTGGATGATTTTGAAGGTCCCTCCCAACCCATTCTGTGATTCTACACTGGCTGTGATAGTGGAGGCAAAGCTGAGCTGGGAGAGAAGTGTGGTTGTGTGGCTTGTGTTAATGCAGTGTGGTGAGGAAAGGGCTAGAAGAATATGGGATGGACAGAGCAGCTGCCATCTGTTTGAGTCTTGCTCTGAGTTTATTTCAAGCAAGTCAGTGGGCAAGCAAGGAGAGGAGTAAATGACACAGTAGTGATGTGGGCAGGTGCTGGTAAACTGAGGTGACTGTGAGCACAGTCAGGGCAGAGGAGGAACACAAAAGGCTTGGCAAAGGCAGGTCAGGCATGAGGAGCAAGTGTGGCCAGCAGAGTCCCCTTGGCAAAGGGCACAAGCAGGTGTCTGTGGGAGAGCATCTGAGGCACGGCCAAGGAGAAGCCGATGGCACTTGGGCAGCAGGAATGTGGAAGGGACCCACTGAGATAATAGGCAAAAAAAAAAAAAATTAGCCTGAAGTTTGCAGTGCAATTGGCTGGAAAATGCCTGCTGCACACTGTGCTGTGCAGGCCTCACTGCCTCATTAACTGCTGCTAGATAACTGTGATCAAATGTCCAAGCTTGTTTGCTCTTGGCTGGGCTGTGGAACAGCAGTGACAGAGCTGCAGGCTCAGCCTGGGCTGGGCAGTTGTGGCTTTGAGTACCTCTGTGCTGCTGACCGCTGCTGACCTGCAGGGAGAGGTCTGAGCATCCTCTCTGCTCTAGGAGCTCTGGCACTGAGGGTTCTACAGACTCTCAGGCTGCACTGGGTCAGAAGGGACCCTCAGAGGTCATCTTGTCCAACCCCACCACGGGCAAGGACACCTTCACCTAGGGCAGGCTGCCCAGGGCCACACAGAGTCTGACCTTGAATATCTCAGGGATGGAGCCTCCACCACATCCCTGGGCAGCCTGTTCCAGCATCTCACCATCCTCACTCTGCAGAATTTCCTCCTGCTGTCCAACTTAAATCTGCCCTGCTCCAGTTCCAAACCCTTGCCCCTCATCCTATCCCCACAGGTGGTTCTAAACAGTCCCTCCCCAGCTCTCCTGCAGCCCCTTCAGGCACTGGAAGCTGCTCTGAGGTCTGCCTGGAGCCTTCTCTTCTGCAAGCTGTACAGCCCCAACTCTCCCAACCTGTCCCTACAGTAGAGCTTCTCCAGCTCTCTGAGCATCTTGGTGGCCTCTTCTGGACCCTTTCCAGCAGCTCCAGGTCCTTCTTGTGCTGGAGGCTCAACCTCTCCAACCTGGCACCCTAAAAAGTCCCTTGGTTTGGTGCAGCTGGGCAGGCTCCAGCTGCAGCATCATTTCCTGGGAAGAGAAGGCTCCAAGGTGACCTTATTGTGGTCTTCCAGTATATGAAGTGGGCTACAAAAAAACTGGGGAGGGACTTTTTAGGCTATCAGGTAGTGGCAGGCCTGGGGGGAATGGAGCAAAGCTGGAGTTGAGGAGATTCAGACTGGAGGTGAGGAGGAAGTTGTTCAGCATGAGGGTGGTGAGAACCTGGAAGGGGTTGCCCAGGGAGGTGGTGGAAACCTCATCCTTGGAGGTGTTTAAGGCCAGGCTGGATGAGGCTCTGGGCAGCCTGATCTGGTGTGAGGTGTCCCTGCCAATGGCAGGGAGCTGGAACTGGATGATCCTTGTGGTCCCTTCCAACCCTGACTGATTCTGTTCTGTGAAGCTACCTCCAGGGGTGAGGCTTCCACAGCCTCCTGTTCCAGGGTTGGTGACCTCCTCTGGACCTGCTGCAGTAGATCCATGTCCCTGCTGTTTTGGGAGCCCCAGAGCTGGAAGCAGTGCTCCTATCTCAGCAGCTTGGGGGAACAGGAAGGTGTGGGGAGAGACACTGCAGCACATTTCAGCTCAGGCTTTTATCCTGAGGGACTGTCCTTGTGGAAAGGGATGGGATGGAGAGCAGCAGCACTTCTGGAGCAGTCATTTGCAGTTTGGAGTTTGGAAAGTGCTTGGGGATGATTTTTCTTTTTTTTAACCTGTGGTTTATATTTTAAAGGTGAAGCACTGAATCAGTTTTTTTTCCTGGGGTCTTTGGGCATTGCTGGAGAGATGAAGAGGGGGAATTGACAGATGAACTAACATGGCCTTGGAGCTTTTGAACTGCTTACAGACTCAATTATCAATCATGTTTTCGGATTTTTGAGCCTCTCCATTTAAGAAAGATGTTGAGGAAGGTGCCCAGAGAAGGGCAGCAAGGCTGGTGAGGGGCCTGGGGCACAGCCCTGTGAGGAGAGGCTGAGGGAGCTGGGGGTGTGCAGCCTGCAGAAGAGGAGGCTCAGGGCAGAGCTCATTGCTCTCTGCAGCTCCCTGAAGGGAGGTTGTGGCCAGCTGGGGTTGGGCTCTGCTGCCAGGCAGCCAGGGACAGAAGAAGAGGACACAGCCTGAAGCTGTGCCAGGGCAGGCTCAGGCTGGATGTTAGGCAGAAGTTGTTGGCAGCAAGAGAGATTGGCACTGGGCTGGGCTGCCTGGGGAGGTGGTGGAGTGCCCATCCCTGGGGGTGTTTGAGAGGAGGCTGCATGAGGCACTGAGTGCCAGGGGTTGGTTAGTTAGGAGGTGTTAGAGCATAGGTTGGACTCTGTGATCGTGAAGGCCTTTTCATCACTGTATAGCCTGCTGTTGGAATCATTTAGGTTGGAAAAGGCCTTCAAGATCATTGAGTCCAACAGTAAACCTAACACTGCCAAGTCCAGCACTAAACCTCATCTCCAAGTGCCACATCTATGAAATGCCTCCAGGTTTGGTGACTCAGCCACTTCCCTCAAGTTGTCACACTCCAGCTGCCAACCTCATCTGTGTATTGCTCCAGGACCAACTCCTGCTTTTTGCCCAGGCAGACAGGTGGGAGTGCAAGGACTTGACCTCCTGTGATGGCGCTGCCTCTGTTCTTCATAGAATCATAGAATGGGAAGGTTGGAAGGGATCTCAAGGATCAACCAGTTCCAACTCCCTGCCATAGGCAGGGACACCTCCCACTAGCACAGGGCACTCAAGGCCTCATCCAACCTGGCCTTGAACACCTCCAGGGAGGGAGCAGCCTCAACCTCTCTGGGCAACCTGTGCCAGACTCTCACCACCCTCACTGCAAACGACTTCCTCCTAACACCCAGTTTCAATCTCTCCTCTGCCACTCCAAACCCATTCCCCTTGTCCTGCCATTCCCAGCCCTTGTCAATAGTCCCTCCCCAGCCTTCCTGCAGCCCCCTTCAGATCCTGCAAGGCCACTCTAAGGTCTCCTGGAAGCCTTCTCCTCTCCAGGCTGCAGAGCCCCAACTCTCTCAGCCTGTCCTCACAGCAGAGCTGCTGCAGCCCAGCACACAGTTGCTGTCTGGGCTATGTGCACAACCCACACTTCATGGTGGGTGCTGCATGCTGGTGGTGCAGCTCTCTTGTGATAGGAGCATCTTTATGTTTTTCTTGACAGTGGGGTGGGGGAAACTGGCACAGGTTGCCCAGGGAGGTTGTGGCTGCCCCCTTCCTGGAGGTGTTGAAGGCCAAGTTAGATGAGGCCTTGGGCAGCCTGGTCTAGTGGAAGGTATGGGCTTAGAACCAGAGGATCTTTAAGGTCTCTTCCAACCCAGACCATTCTATGATCTCTGGAGGTGTTTATGCACTGAGGAAGGTGTTTTGGGCAACTACCACCTCAGGGGGTTGCCTAAAGGTGCAGCTGGGGACTAGACAGGAAGAATCTGGAAACAGAAAAGCCCTCAGCACTGTGTGGTAGGCTGTAGTGATGCAGAGCCTTGCTTCTCACTCAGCTCCAGCTGCTGCTCCACAGCACTTTGCAGGTGGTTGTGCTGAAATCTAGTCCCAGGGAGATGAAACAACTCTTCCTTCATCCTTCCTCTTGATCCTGCGTTGCTGGCTGTGGATGACAGATGGACTTCCCACTCCTTCCAGCTCTGCCAGGTGCCTTGTAGCTTTTGTTCCTCTCTCCCCTTTGGGAGGAGCTGTGTGAAAGCAGAGAGGGGAGAGCCTGGCTGCACAGGTTGGGATGCGCTGCCGCGTGGAGCGGTGGAGCAGGAGGTTGAGGCCAAAGCCGTTTCCCACTTGAGTGTTTAATGTCTCTTAGGAGTGTAGCCTTTGGTGGCAGCTGGGACTAGGGAGGGCTGGTGTGAGGTTGGGCAGCTCTGAAGGAGGGCAGCAGAGGTGATGCCTCGGTGTGGAGAAGTCTTCCCTGTTGCAGGTCTTTGTCTCTTCCCCCAGGACACACTGGGGTGCAGGCTCTGCAGATGTGGGGTGAATGGGTGGTGGGGAAAAGCTGGTACTTGGGTACCCTGGGTGTGCTGTGGCCACTTTGGCACCCCTGTTGCAGGAAGGATGTGGATGTGCTAGAGAGTGTCCAGAGGAGGGTCATGGGGGTGGTCAGAGGGCTGGAGCTCCTCTGCTGTGGAGATGCACTGAGGGAGTTGGGGTTGTTCAGTTGGGAGAGAAGGCTCCAGGGGGACCTCGTTGTGGCCTTCCAGTGTCTTAGAGGGGCCTATGGGAGAGCTGATCAGGGACTTGTTAGGGTGTCAGGTAGTGATAGGGCTGGGGGGAATGGAGCAAAGCTAGAGGAGGGGAGATTTGGGTTGGAAGTTAAGGAGTTGTTCCTCACCATGAGGGTGGTGAGAGACTGGCACAGGTTGCCCAGGGAGATGGTGGAAGCCTCATCCCTGAAAGATTTTAAGGCCAGGCTGGATGTGGCTCCGAGTAAGATGATTAGTGGGAGATGTCCCTGCCCATGGCAGGAGGTTGGAACTGGATAATCCTCGAGGTCCCTTTCAACCCTGACAGCTCTGTGATTCTGTGCTGTTAGCACTACTGAGTCTCAGGTGCAGGGTACTGGAGAAGCAGCACAGCAGCAGGGTGCTAGGAACGTCCTGGCAGGAGGAGACTGGAGGTTGCCCTTGCTGTATGCCAAGCAATGGGTGCCTTGACCAAGGATTCCCTTCCAGTGTGGGCTGCAAGCAGAAAGCTTTTCCCTGGTTGGAATATTCCTAGGTTTCCTCTCCTACATAGGCCTTGATGTGTGGTGAGGATTGAGCTGTTGAGCTCACCCTGCCGAGCTGATTCTTAGTCTAAGTCATCCACGGGACTTGAATCCATCAGAGAACCAAGAACTGCTTCTGAGGGGGGTGCCTCAGGTGAAGTTCTTCAGTGATCCCACTGCTGCCATAGCTGGTGCTTGGGTTAAGGTATAGAATCATAGAAGTGCCAGGGCTGGAAGGGGTCTCAGTGATCATCCAGTTCCAACCCCCTGCCATGGGCAAGGACCACTTTCAATCTCCGCTCTGCCACTTCAAACCCATTCCCCTTGTCCTGCCATTCCCAGACCTTGTCAATAGTCCCTCCACAGCCTTCCTGCAGCCCCCTTCAGATCCTGGAAGGCTGCTCTAAGGTCTCCTGGAAACCTTCTCCTCTCCAGGCTGCAGAGCCCCAACTCTCTCAGCCTGTCCTCACAGCAGAGCTGCTGCAGCCCTCTCAGCATCTTGGTGGCCTCCTCTGCACTGGCTCCAACACTTCCATGTCCTTCCTGTGCTGGGGGCTCCAGAACTGCACCCAGGACTGCAGGTGGGGTCTGAGGAGAGCAGAGCCAAGGGGCACAATCCCCTCCCTTGCCCTGCTGCCCAGCACACAGTTGCTGTCTGGGCTGCACTCCCACTGCAGCCTCAG
>VWZE01021290.1:30071-40161 GCA_013396675.1 Eubucco bourcierii | reverse complement strand
AGTTTTTGGGTGGGAACCAGTCTTGGGAGGGTTGCTCTGTTGAATGTGTATCTGTTTGGATTTGATTGCAATCACTTAGGAAATGTTTATGATCTGCTGCACACACAAAGGGAAACCCTGGGCTAGTCAGTTGGTGGCAAAGTTTCCCTGGTGCCAGTAGGTACTGGTTATTACTGCTACACATGGAAGGAAAAATTGTCCCTGCTGAAATCAGGATTTTGTCTGATAGGCAAATGGAGAGATGATTTCCTAACTTACTTAATTTAGCCCTGTTCACTGAAATAAAAACATGGAAAATAGCATTTGCCTGCTTAGCTCTTCCTTGAGGAAAATGTCTACACAACTTATCCCTCCCACATGCTACTGCAGAGTAGCTCTCTTTCCTACATGATGGCACATCCAGAAAGCCTTCTCACTCCTGACTGCAGATTTGTTTTTCACGTAATGGGGTCAAGAGGAAGGGAAGTTACAGAGAGATAAGGAAAGAAGTGGAAACTTCCAGCATGGTCCTACCAACTGCATCATCCCATGTCCAGCTTTTCTCCAGAGCTGTTCCCCATGGATGCTCATGCTCCTGTCAGATGTTGTCTTTGTAACCATTTCTCTTGAAAAACAAAAACTTGGCACGGTAAATGCGAAGTCTGTACCGCAGAAATGCCTTCACAGGAGTCACACCAGCTGCTGGCAGTCCCTAATTACATACCTGCCCGTTGCTAAATGTTCTTTTTCATGAAACAAGCTTGGTACTTACATCAGTTTTGTGAACACGAAACTGTGCCACAAATGCAAGACATCCTTTTACCAGTGTAGAAATATATCTAAGTAGGTTTCATTATCAGCCACTCCAGTTCTTCTGAGGATTGCAGAACTTTTCTTCCAAGAGTAGTGGTGATGCTGAAAACACAGAGAGAGCTATTACAACTAGGGTTAGTTCAATTGCTCACTGTCTGTTAGGAATACTCCTGCCATCACACTTGTAAATTAATTTCCGTTGGTTGTTCTGTGTTCTACTTGTGTTAATTTGCTGTGAGTGTTTCTACAACATGAGTTTATCAACAAAAATATCCATAGAGTGACTGTTTCTAAACCAGGATATATGTGTAAGGGCTATGCCTAGTGCTTGCTGATGTACTTGGTCTGAAGTCATGGAATGCACTTGTATTGTTTGTGAGAGATTCTTGTTTATAAAAGTGCCTACTGGAAACAACAGCAGCTTAGATGAGTAGTTTTGCTCCAGTGTTAATGAAGTTTTAGGGTTGCAGGAGGCTGATGGTAAGGTTCTCTGTGTAGTCACAACTCCATCTTGATTGGTGTAGCTATGATAAATCAGGGTTTGTGCCTGGAGGGATAGCAGCAGATGCCTTGAGGTGAGCTGCTCATACTCATGCCCGTCTGAACCACAGGACTTCAAAGTTTGACATTCCAGAAGTTCAGACACCTGGGTCTAAATCTGCATGGGGCAGAGGGGAGGAGAGGAGAGTATGGGGTGGTGGGACATGGATCCTGTGGATTTTCCCCACAGGTACCACTTGTCAGATCAGCTGGTGTCAGCACACTTGCTCTGCTGTAACAACTGCACTACTGTGAGCGCATCTGGGCCTCATGGCCCAGATTGGAGCGAGGATAGGAATGAGACGTGGGAATTTTGCCACGAACTTCAGTGGGGAACAGATTGAGGTGCTGTCTTTTTATGCATTTGTCTGCAGTGATTAATTTTTTTAGGGAGTCACTGACAGCCAGCTGCCACTGAGCTATCTGTTCCCAGGCCCCGACTGTTCGATGACTTCCCAACCAGAGAAGCCTCATCCCCACCCCATCCCTTTTATGGTCATTTACATTATCACTTGATAGATACCTCATGAAATCACGCTCTCTTGGACACAAACCTGCACCTCAGAGACTTCCCAGAAACTTCTGCAATCCCAATCCCAGGAGTGTAATGCAGCAGTAGCAAATAATAATGACTTGAGGTGCCGTGGAGTGAGACCTGAAACACCTTTGATATTGAGTGTCAAGCGCATTGCAGACTTGTTCATGCTACAGGGTTTAATGGTTCGCCACTGTTCTACAGAACACTTTACTTTTTCATCTGGGTAGGAACTTGTCATATACAGAGGCCAGTTCATCAGTCTGATAGCCAACGGAAGCTCTTCATCTGATCTCTGCAGTTCTATGATGACTATTAGATTCTTAGCTTATTCTTCTCCTGCAGCTGTCAGTGTAGCAAAACACTACATGCCCTTGATGAGAAGCTGCAGTCTTTCTCTAACAGAAATCAGCAAGTTCTGGTAGGAGACTGAAATGCACTATGGGTGAGAAACTTCCATGCCAAACTATGGACACTCAGTCTGAGTGCACTGAGTCTAAGCTGAGCCTGACCTCTCACGAGTCATTTGGGTGCCTGAGTGTAAAGCGTTAACACTCCTGGGTGGGGTAGTGGTCAGAACTTGACCCCAGGTCTGCTTGCCCCCAGGTATAGTGTTTAACCCACTCCCACTGCCTGTCTGGACCCCCTATATCAACAGAGGAACTGCCTGTTTCTCTCTCTCCTGGCCTGCCTACCTGCTTGATACCACCTTTGTTCCTGTTCTCCTGTCTTACCACGTGGCCAGTCGTTACCACATGGTGGATATCCCTTCCATCCATTGCCATCCATCTGGTTGTATATGTATTTTGTATCTTGTTTTCCCTTCCCTATACCTATTTGTAACTCCCCTACCATAAATACCTTTCATTTATTGTTAAAGTTTTTCTTTTAACTTCCAAATCGAAGCCAGACTGTTCTTTGGGTGTTTTACCCCTTCTGTCTCCACATCTAATTCCTTCCTTTCCAAAAGGGTGGGAGAGGGGAAGGCATCCTACTATTATTGTATTGGTTTCTGTTGGATGTATTTTGAGTCCCCTGGGAAGCTTAAACTCAAACCAATACACTGAGTTATGTGTTCTCTACCAAAGTCCACAACTGTAAGGTTCAGTCTCTTCTCCCTAGTGTCAAGCAATAGAATGAGAGTAAATGGCCCAGAAATTGTGCCAGGGAAGAGTTAGATTGGACAGTAGGAAAAATTTCTTTACTGAAAAGGTGGTCAGACGTTGAAGAAGGAGTCACCCTCCCTGGAGGTGTTCAAAAACCATGCAGACATGGCATGTCAGGAGATGGTTTGATGGTCACAGTGGTGCTATGTCAACAGTTGCCCTTGATGCTGGAACCTTTTCCATCCGAAACAATCCAGTGATTCTATTCTGTGATTCTAACCAAGAAGTTGTCTCTGAAGCTGCACAACTCCTCTTTTCTCCAGGAGAACCATAGAACCATTTAGGTTGGAGAAGACCTTTAAGATCATCAAGTCCGACTGTTAACACAGAACTGCCATGTTCTGCCACTAAACCGGGAGCAGACATTTGCACATTGGCAAGCCTCACTTGACTTGATTTTGGCAGAGGCACAGTGCCCTGCTTTTAGTGATGCAGCTTCCTTACATGTGCAGGGGGAAGTATAATTCTGCACTTGCACATGCAGGGGTTTCTGCAGAAAAGCAATCTTTCAGAGCTTCTGATCTTTGAACTCTGAAGGCAGGAAACCCACTGCTTTTCAAAGCAATTACTACATTAGTCTGACTTTGCTCCTCCTGAAGTCTGTCATTATATTCACTGGGAGGGATCTCAGACCACCCACTGCCTTCAAATCCCAACTATTCTTTCTTGGAATAGTAATAACTAACATTTTTCTCCGTGGTGATAATCCTGTGTAACTCTCCAGTTCATTTACAGTAGCGTCCCCCCACAAATACTTATTGTGCACATTGGGAATTTTCCCTTGGCCTTCATTCCCAGTTAATGTCCATGTGTCTATATGAAAACATTTTGATTTTGTAGTTGATGAACATTTTTCAGTAATGCAGCACTTGAATGCATAACCATAGTTCGGAACTTTGAAGAGGCATCAGAGGACTGGAATGAACCTGAAAGTTGCTTTAAGAGCCTCTCTCATCTCTAAGCAACTTACACACACAGGGGGGAAAAAAAAAAAAATCAAGTGCAAAGCATTCCATTGAATAAAGCTTATTTAGCATGTTTGAATAGCTTTCCAGAAAGGCCACATCTCTCAAACTCAGTCACATTTCCCCAAGCTGTGTGGTGTTTCTGACATGATTTTTACTAATGTTAAAGGAAGGGAAATGGTTTTGATTTTTCCCCAAGGAAATAGCAGGTTTTGATGTGGTGCAAGAACAATCATTGCTTGCTGAGATTTCCATTGCTGCGATTTCCATTGCCCCTACTCATTTCCTTGTCCTACTCTTTCAGCAATTAGCCCAGGTGAGCTCTCTTTCTGCCAGTTGGCACTCCCAGAGCATCTGAGGGGAATCCTGGTGCCTTCTGTTGACATCAGTTGAAGTGAGAAAGGGCCTGGGTCACTGAACACAGGCTTTCATTTGTCACCTCCCCACTCATTAATGCATCAGCCCAGAGCAGTCAGGTCCGGCAGTGGCGTGCTTACACCAGCGATGTGGCATCTCAGAAGTGTCACCTTTGGGGAGGGAACATTTAAAACATGTGGGAGGAAAATGCTGCTTGGGAGTTTTTTGACACCTGGAGCTGCTAAATTGGATCTCAGAGATGAGATTACTGCAGTGAGGTTTTCCTCTTCTTCCTAAAATCACATTTTGCAGTACAAAGCAGTTTTTTTAGGTGGAGGGAGGGGGAAGGGAGAGAAGTATTAAAGATAAGGATTATATTAAAGGAAGTGGCCAACTTTGGAGCCAGGCAGAATGACAAGATTGAGGTGGAAAAGCAGAGACTGATTTTTGATGTGGCATAATTTAACTTAAGACCATGACTATCACTCCCAGTTTTACACACTGTAATGAATGCAGGCATGTGGCGAGAACCGTTTGGGAGCATCTGATACATGAAAGCATGCATGCGATATTACACACTTCTAATTGCCACATTTTTGGTGTCTCAGGCTCTTTTTGAATAATTTCCATTGTTACAATTCTTCCTTAAGTAGCTATAAGCTTACATCTTATCTCCGCATAGGCTGTTGGACATGGAAATACAAAAACCAGTTGGGTCGTTTCTACACTTTATGCTAGTAAATGATTTATTTTGTACGAGAGCAGCTTTTGTGATGCATCTCCCTAATTAAGCTACTTGGAGCACCTTTCCAAGCACAGTGTACATTGGCCCAGGTTCAAGATCTGCTCGGTGCAGAAGAGGGGTACCAGAGAGCCGATTATAGGTCTCAGACTCACAAACCCCATCTGCTCCTGCCTTGATTTCAATTACAGCATCTGAAGGGGTGGCTCCAAGTTGTCCCCGGTTGCTTTGTGACCTCAGAGAATCTAAGCTAGCTGAGAAATGGGAAAATGGAGTTCTATACCCATTACACATTGTGACAGCTGAGTGTTACCCCATCTAGTGCTGTGCTCCATCCAGATGTGCTCTGTTAGTGATCGGGATGAGTGAGTTAAAATTGTGGTCCTTTCAGTATGATCCTGCTTCACAATTACATCCGTCTGCTCTGGGTGATGTCTGTTAGTCCTGAACAGCCTTTATGTGATTTCCACAGATTTCCATGCTTACAATGAAATAATTAAAAGTGGTGTGAAAATTGAATCACAATATGGCAGAAGTTTGTTTAGGATAGACGGCAGCCTTGGGACCAGGTGAAGGTACATTTGTTGAATTAATGCTCATAAAAATTATCCGCAAAGCAGTTCTAAATACAGCTGATATCTGCAATTACCAGACTAGCTTAAGAGAAAAAAGAGAGAATCTCTTGTCCTTGCTTCAGGGAAATCAAGTGCCTGGTAGGATGCCCTTTTGTAGCTCGTTTGCCGACACTGGAGACATTCAATCTCACCTGTGAAGGATTCTTGCCAAAAGAGGGCTTGTACTGAGCAGCTCTGGAAGCAGGGATGGTGATTTGAAATTGTAAAATTACTAACGAAAATCTTCCTGTTGGAAGAGTCAAGGACAGACCTGAAGTTAAAGGGAATTAGAATCAGATTTTTGTTTTGCAGATTATACTCCCAGGCTGCTTAAGAAGAAAGTTTTATGGATGTAAAGAAAAATAACTACTTGAATTGATACCTCCCAATTCCGAGAGAGCTGGTGCTGCTTTTTGCTTTTGTTGTGAATGTGTTGATGTTTTTATGACTTACGAGCAGATTCAAAACTTTGATCTAGTTTAACAAAATAAAAGTGTATCAGGAACGCTTCAGGAAGGTGCAGGGAGGCCACAGGGGAACCGTGTCAGTGGTGCTGGGCCTGCTGGAGAGTATCCCTTTTTGTCTGCACAAAGAGAGCTTTGCTGGCAGAGAGATTTCCAAACAAACATCTCTCTCTGATCTCCAGAAGTCACCTTTTGGATCGGGCTCCCAAGTGTCTCTTGCTAGAGTCCCTTGGCATGTTGAAGCAGAAACATCTGGGTTTCTGATGGGGTTTACTCTAACAGGTTATCCTTGCCAGAGACACCCTACAGCTGAGCTTGGGAAAGAAAGCATCCTCTAAATGCTCTTTTTCTCCTTCTCTTTTAGATTTAACTCATTCTTCAATGAAGTAAATGAAGGGCATTTGCAGTAAAATAAATCACCAGGAAAAGATACTTTCAGTGCCATAGTGCCCAGTTATTTAGCATCAATATCCGAGGATGGTAACCAGGTCTAACGCATAAATGTTTAGTAGGGGGAAAAAAAATCTTTAAAAAATGCATCTTTTTCTATTTGGGTGGGGTTTGGTTTTGTTTTTTCCAAGTTGCAAAGCTATTGCTTTGCAAAATCCATTAGAAGGCTCCTGTAACTGCACTCTCTGTTGGAGAAGGATCTCATATCTAAAAATGTTGTCACCTTCAGAAGACTGTGAAGGTCAAGGCCAAGTTATTTTAATAGGGCAGTGCTTGAAGTTGTGAATCACAATGGAAAAGCAACATTTCCCTTTCTATGGCTGGTGCAGTAATCTCAGCTTCTCTGGGGGGATACTAGCAGTTAGCTGGATGGTGAGATGAGCATGTTACTAGACAGCAAGAACAGCTACCAGGTTAGCCTCCAGTGCATCAGTAATGCTTACCCTTTCCCAGCTGTAGAGCTGCTTTCTTTACGAGTCAGGGGCACCCATGCCTTCCTCACTGCCTAGCTCTGCCTTGGGAGATGAAGACATGGGAAGGCTTTCTGGGAAAGCAACTGATTGGGGTGAAGTTGGGGCTCCTGTGGGAAATGATGGAAGCTGCCAAGTTTGTGCCTCACTGAACAACACTGCAGTGTTCCTAAAGAAAGTGACTTTCTCATTCGGGAGAGATGCTGCCTTGTGCAGGAAGCACCTGATGGTGATTCCTGGTGGAAGGGTTAATAGACTCGTTTTGTAGCCAGCATAAAAGTTGGCTTGTATTGATGGCTTCTTCACTTGGAAAGCTCTTTCCTTCTGCAGGGGAAATCACAATAGGTGAGAGTGGGAATAAAGGAGATTTCTTACCCATTCTCCTCCAACTGACCTGAGGCCTTGCAATTTATGCTTTGTGCTCTTTTCTCTCCCTTGCTCCATTAGCTGCCCCTGCCAACTGTGACGCCAGTAGCTAAACTGCTTCCAGTTTGGGCTTTTCACAGGCTTCGTGTTACAGTTTCATCTCACTCAAGGAGGCTTCCATTTCAGATTCCCTGCACTTATTTATTTATGTGTAAAAACTGCTTCTCAACAAAAGCACAGACCTGGTCAGGAGGCACAGTGACCTGTCTATCATTTCCACTGTCCCGCAGCAGGATTTGGGGGTCAAATCAGCAGAAGCAGCACATCCCACACAGGGCCCAGGCAATGCAGAGAAGCCCTTCTCAATCTTGAGTTTGCTTACAGTCCCTGATTGACAGCATTACCACCCTGCATTCCCTGCTGAGGCATGCCTTGCCTGCCTGCTGGTAGCTGAGACCCAAAGAGCATCACACAGTGGCCCTGTGTACTCACCCAACCTCGGTAACCATCCCGGCTACCTTGGCTCATACCTCCCAAGCCACAGCTGCCAATTTGTTAGTGAAGCAGCAGGTTTTCCTTCTGAATCCTCTTAATTGTTTGGGGGATTGGATAATTGATGCTTCCCAATTCTGCCTGGCCAATCTGCTAACAAGGCTCAGCTGTTTTGGTCCTTGACAGGCTGGAAAAGGATTTCTGGAGCTTGGTTAAGCTCAGAGGCTTTGAAACAGCTACTGGTAGTACCTGAGGGTCATTTTCAGCTCAGCTTCACCTCTCCTGTGAGAGGCTCCTTGGGCATTTCCAAAATGAGTATTTTTCTCATTTTCAGAATGGGAAAGAGCTCCTTCAACATCCTCTAAACATTTCCTTCCCTTCTTACAAAGCTGTACAACAAGTAGAGAATGCCAAGGAAAATAATGAACCTGTATGTGGTATTTCACTGCTGCTTTCTATCTGTGTATACTGTGTCAGATATATTGAAAGTAATGGGATTTATAACACTATTATGGTGCTGATAGTTGGCTGTGTCTATGGCTAATCTTATTTTTTCTCTGAGTTCTCCTGTCGTTTGCTGCTCTCTGATTTGATTGTCTCTTGGAGACAATCTTCTTTCACAATTAGAGTTATTAGATGGTACTAGAGTTATTAGATGGTACTCTATAGAAAAAGAGGTTAGTTATTTCCTTTTTTTTTTTTTTTTTTTTTTTTTTTTTACATGGCTGTAGACTCATTAGAAGAGCCTCATCCACTTGTGGCAGGAAGGCCACAGTACACCTCATTAGTGTTTAGTATGAGAAAACCCTGGCATGCAGCACCAGAGGTTAGTTACAAATGTATTTCATGATAGATCTAAAGCTCTCTATTTTAACACTTGCTCTAACATAAAGCTACTGAACCATGGCTCTGTATTGCAGTACATTAAAATGCAATGGTAATTGCCCTCATTATGAAAACATCTCCTCGTAGTTCTTGTAATACTTGCTTCAAAAACATATTAAGGAGGAGTACACTTGGGACACAAACCATGGAAGTGGAGGTTGAGGGCTGGGAAACCAGAAGTAGATTTATGGATCGGAGAGGTGCTGAAGAGAAGTCTCTCCCTGACTGACCCCTACCGCAAATTTCTGTCTCCAAGAGAAAGTCTAATTCAGCACTCACCAGTCTAAGGTTTCCTGCAGTCCTTTCTGGAAACAGCACAGCACTCAGTGAATCTCGGTGGTCCCCAGTTGTCTTATACAGATAGCATAGTGACTTGCAAAATGCACCCCAAAACTCATGCAGCGTTCTGCAGTAGGTATGTTTTATTACAGCACTGGATGCAGGTAGGACGACTCCATCAATCCTGCACACCCCAGGCTGGCACAAGCCACAACTTATGTTCCAAGAGCAGGCACATTCATAATAAGAGGTAGGGCTGTTACGATTATTTCCTGTAGTTCATTAACATAGGTATTGTCCCATTCTTCACCCCAGCTCCAACCCTCCCTGGGTTTGGTGGCCTTGAAGAGTACAGACATCCTCAAAAATGTGCATCTGGTCTGTAAGGCTCTTTACCAGCACTCCTTGAGTTTCCTTTTATCAATAGGATTGACCAGATGAATAGAATTTGTGCATTGGGTAGTTTTGTGATGACAAAGTGTGCTGGTTTGAGGTTAATTTGAATATTTTAATGGAGAAAATTATATTATAGGTTGCAAAAAGGAAACAATGGTGATTTCACTCATAGGCTTGCTGAGGTGTTTAAGAAAAGAATACAAAACAAAGATAAGACACTTGGGCTGGCAGACACTCTGGAACTGTCTAGCTTTTTACCTTCTCCTCTCTGCTGAGTAACCTCACTAACCACTTTCCTTCTAACTCCCCTGGCCCAGCCTCCAAACTCACCTTGTGCATAAAGCAAACCCTGGGGTAAGGTATAGGGGTGGGGAGAAGGTGAAAGGGTGGTTGGGAGCCCCTCCTGGGGTCTCTGATTTTCAGGAGGGGGATTGTCTTTCTGTATTACATTTAACTTGTCTATGTCTGTAACTATTGCTGTCTATTTTGTCTATCTCTGCTTGTCCATTGTGCTGAGCTGTAAATAGAGCTTCAGTCCTTAACTTCCAGCTGGCTGAGTCTAGTCTGGGGGATTTTA
>VWZE01021290.1:0-30048 GCA_013396675.1 Eubucco bourcierii | reverse complement strand
GGGGGGGGGGGGGGGGGGGAACGACGAACGACAGAACTCCCAAACCATCACACAAAGTGAGAGGTGTTTTAGTTGAAAACAGAACTCGTTAAAAATTAGGTTTGTATTTCCAACCTGTCCTTGCTCACAGGAGAAAAAACATAGTTCTTGTGCCTAATATGTAACCCACAGGATTTGGTTTAAAGAGCTGTATTGGCCTGAAGACAAAAGAGGGAAACCTTAATTAGAAATAAAACAAGCAGACTTTCAATCACCCTGAGCTTGGTGGGATGCAGAAGAGGCCTTGAAGTAAGAAAACTGCTTGATCTACCAAGTTTCCACAACTAGCACTGCCTAGAAAAGATTTTGTATTGAGTAAAGGAACAAAAGCAGGATAGAGTTCCCCTCCTCGAGCAACTTAAGGTCTTCTGCAATGTGCAACTTAGCAGGGGACAGGAGACTGATAGGAATCAACATCTGATCCTTGCAATTCACTAGAAAACTTTGCTGATGTATGTCTTAGATTTTGTAGCCCTCAGGAGGTATAGGAGCAGCAAAGCAGTCAGTTGGGTAATCATGATAATTAAAAGAGATGTAAGCTTTCAAAGCAGCTGACACTCGGTGGCTGTGCAGAACCGTCACGCCTGGCTGGGCTGATGCTGGCTGCGCTATCCCCTTCTATCCGGCGGTTTAAAAGATATCTGCTGTGTTTCTGCAGCAGCTTACAGCTACAGTCATAAAAGTATTGATTGCAGCGAATGTTTGACAGATATGAGATATATTTAAGAGAAATTGTGCCACAGGTACTCTTTTACTTAAACTGCTCAGTGCTGTATGGATTCCAGACACACTTTCTGGATTTCACTTCAGTAGAATCTGCCTGAGAGGTGCATGACTGAGGAAACCCCTCCTTTAGGGCTGTGTTTTTAGGTTCTCAGTATAGTACCTAACTACAAAGGTGATGGAGAATGGAAGAAAAATAGTTTTGCAGACAGCTTTACCATTTTCTCTGAACCTTCACTTAAGTTATAGACCTCAACCAAAGTCAAATATTCTGAGCTCAGCAGTCTTTGATGAAGAGGCTAAGCACTATTCCTTGGGGATTATCTATGTATTTAAGAGTCATTTTATCTTGACTTTCTTGCTGGCACCAAATTGATTTCCCAGTAGCAAATTATTATTTTTAAGACCTTGTTAGATTTCATTAGATACTAAAACCCCAGCTAGTGGAAGCTGCTGGGAGCTGTAAGGGAGCTATAGAGTTCTCACTTGCAGGACATAAACTCTATGGAAGCATCAAGTGGGCTGCTTACAGCAGACTTTGTGGTGGATAGAGGACAGAAAGTTTCTCTGTTCAACCCTTGAATGTTTTTTTTTTCTTTTTTTGAAGTATCTGACCCTTTGCTATCCTGAAAGTTACAATAAGCTTTTATGAGACAACATCCTGTCCTTTTCTGAAGTTTTCAATTGGTCCATGTGCCTGCACTGAAGCACAAGGAAAATGCTGGCAACTGCCTTAGGATAAGAAAACATAAGAAAAGAGAAGAACAGATATTTCCTTTAAAAAAACAAACCTCCATCAACTTGCAAAACCTAATAAACTTAATCACTTTTAATATATTTTTTTTTAATTAATTATGTGTTAGAATGGCAGGGAAAAAACAAAATGGGAGCAGGCCCACAAACTTGCAGGACAAGTGGGAACAGTGAAATGAAATGGCAAAAGAATTATTCATAGGTTTATTTCTCTGTGTTTGGCCAAAAAAAAAATGTTACTCTGAGGCTTTTCACAGAGACAGGCATGCTGGTATTATGAAAAAAAAGGCCAAAGTTCAACTCTATCTAAAGATTCAGAAGCTGTCATCAGATCAATGTATGCCTTACGGTGTAAGGCAAAAATCGTTTCTCAGCTAATATCCTCAAGGACAAGATATAGTTTGATTTGCCTCTTCCAGGAGGTATTCTTGATTGGTTTGGAAAGCAATACTTTAAAATGGGAGGCAGGGAGGGTGGGGTGGAATTTTATTTTTAAAGCTCTGAAAATCAGGACATCGATCAGCCAGGAGGATGGAGACTCTGCTTTGTAATGTGAATCTTGATTCTTCTATTTTAATGAGCTTATGAAGATCAGCCTACTTCCAAAACAACTCAGGAATCAGTTTTGTTTGGGTTAGTGCCTTCTGTTTCTTGGCTTCTACACTATAGTACAGATAGAGTTTTGGTTTTTTGCTTTTCTTGTCAGCCTGTGCATTTGGTTCATATGTGGATAGACCCCTAATGTGTAATTAGATTAGCTAAGAAATCTTACAAAAGCTGTGTGGAAAGATGCTGGAGACCATGCTCTGGTAGTTCAGTTTTCCTGTACTCAGGCATTGTGGAGACCAATCATTACTTTTTTCTTTTTTTTTTTTTTTTTTTTCCCTCCTCCAATGCTGATTGACAGAGAAAATTGAAATGATAACTAAATGTTCATGCTAGTTTATTTAAAGAGGTGTGCAGGCTTCTGGCATGCATCCCGCAGGTTATTTAATAAGATTTGTGCACTGGGCTCCCACACAGTGCTAACCTCCTGATGGGCAAATATTCCTGCTGCATGGCTACTTTTAAATGCTGGAGCCTGAGAGGCCTAATGCCTCTTTCTCTATTCAGTCAGCAGTGCTGCTGCTACTGTGGAAGAAAGGGATCTCACATTTTGAAAAGCCCAATCTTCCCCTCTCAGCAGCCACAGCTCCAGTGAATCACCTGTGAAGAATTACTGGTGGAGAAGCAGCTGCGTCAAAACTTCCCAGAGAAATGCCTGCAGAGATGCTTGTGCACCCTACCAAGCAGGTTCTAAAATACCAGGCAGAGTTCTCTTTATTCTGCTCATGGTCTGATAGGAGATGTGGTCAGAAGGGAAACTCAGAACATGCTGGGAGCTGACTTCATTCATTCATGAACTATTAGAAGCGTCAGGGTTCCAGCCTGCCTGTGCTTGGCTCATGAAAGGCAGAACCTATAAACCTGGCTGGAAGTGTTTTACAGCAGAGCCTTGCAGACAAGACTGAGCTAGAAACATAGTTTAAACTACTGATAGAGGAGAGCTGTTTGCAGAGGCAGTGGCACCCATTTTTATTTGTAGATTTATCACCTTGAGTGTTCTACCGGGCCCTTCACTAGGTTTGTGTAGGTGATAATTTTGTTTTAAAACCAAACCAAACAGACAGAAGAAAAACAAATGGTAGCAATAACAACAACAATGAAGTCCCAAACAAACAAAAAAAAGCAACAGAAAGGATGATTTGACTGTTCTGCATCAACTGAAGAAAGCCTTCCCCTCCCCCCCCTCCCTGCCCCGAGTTGTTCTAGCTCAAAGGGTGTGATAGAAAATGTATATCGTAACTATTGCAGGTCCAGAGTAGGCCATGGAGATGCTGAGGCCTGCAGCAGCTCTGCTATGAGGAGAGACTGAGAGAGTTGGGGCTCTGCAGCCTGGAGAAAAGAAGGCTTCCAGGAGACCTTAGAGTAGCCTTCCAGTATCTGAAGGGGGCTCCAGGAAGGCTGTGGAGGGACTATTGACAAGGTCTTGCAATGGCAGGACAAGGGGAATGGGTTTGAAGTGGCAGAGGGGAGATTGAAAGTGGCTGTTAGAAGGAAGTTGTTTGCAGTGAGGGTGGTGAGACACTGGCACAGGTTGCCCAGGAGGTTGTGGAGCACAGAATCACCCAACGTGATACTTGATCGAAGATCACATTGGGTGATTCTGTGCTCCACAACCTCCCTGCAGGTGTTCAAGACCAGGTTGGATGAGGCCTTGAGTGACCTGTACTAGTGGGAGGTGTCCCTGCCTATGGCAGGGGGTTGGAACTAGATGATCCTTGAGGTCCCTTCCAACCTTAACCATTCTATGATTCGATGATAACTGGAGCTTCCAGAAGATGCCTTCAGCATATGGAGCTGGACATCAGCACAGGGAATCAGAAGGGGCAGTGATCTACCCACGCTGGTGTTAGCCCAGTGAAGATACTGATGGACTGTAGTATCGGATTTTCTAGCCAGATTGGCAGAGTTATTGTTCATAGTGTAAGATGCAGAAGTAGCATGCAGCTGGCAGCAAACAGCAGGAGAAAGTTCCTTTCTCTTCTTTTCCTATATGCTGGTGTATAAGCCCACAGTGGCACAAATCAGCCCTGATTCTTCAGTCTCTGTGCTACAGTGGATTTCACTGGCCTTTTGGTAAGGCCTGGGGGTTGATAAATGCTGCGGGGTGTAGACTGGCAGGACAGGTGTGTCTGAGATAACAAAGCACTTTTTAATGGCTGCATTTCCTATAGGTACTTGCAATGGTATTTATTTCACTCAGGAAAATGAAAACCTCTGCTCTATTCTGGCAGTGTTGCCTATCAAGTGCATCCATGGGAGTGAGCTGTTTGCATGTTGCAAACATCTTCAGTTCTGGTTGTAGTGTCCTGAGTCCCTGCAGCTGCCATTCCCAGACCTTGTCAATAGTCCTGCCTCAACCTTCCTGGAGCCCCCTTCAGATCCTGGAAGGTTACTCTAAGCTCTCCTGGAAGCCTTCTCTTCTCCAGGCTGCAGAGCCCCAACTCTCTCAGTCTTTCCTCATAGCAGAGCTGCTGAAGCCCTCTGAGCATCTTCATGGCCTCCTCTGGACCCACTCCAACACTTCCATGTCCTTCCTGTGTTGGGGTCTCCAGAACTGCACACAGGACTCCAGGTGAGGCCTGAGGAAAGCAGAACAAAGGGGCACAATCCCCTCCCTTGCCCTGCTGCCCACACTGCTCTTGCTGCAGCCCAGCACACAGTTGCTGTCTGGGCTGCACTCGCACTGCAGCCTCAGGTTGATCTTTTCATCACCCCAGACCCCCAGGGCCTGTTCCTCAGGGCTGCTCTCAGCCATTCCCCACCCAGCCTGGAGCTGTGCTTGGGATTGTGCCTACCCAGGTGCAGGACCTTACACTTGGCCTTGTTGAATGTCATGAGGTTGGCCTGGGCACAGCTCTGCAGCCTGTCCAGGTCCCTCTGGATGGATCCCTGCCCTCTAGCAAGTCGACTGTGCCACACAGCTTGGTGTCATCTGCAAAGTTGCTGAGGGTGCACTCAATTCCTCTGTCCATGTCAGAGGAACTGTCCATGACAGTTGTAGTTGTTTATCACTCTCTAACATGATCAATGCGCAGCTCTCTCTTTCAATGGCATTGATTGTAACAGCTCCGCCTGACACTTCCTCCATGTACATTACAGCTGAAGCAACATATTAACATGGCTTCTGAATGGCTGAGCAGATTCAGACTCAAAGGATGCTCTCCTTCACTGATTTACAGCCCTTGCAGTATTCCTGAATCTACATGGAATGTAAGTCAATAGAGGAGTTGGCCTAGATGATGAGCTATTTCATCACAGAGTAGCATTTCCATTTGGGTGTATTTATAGTAGGATGCACTTAGCTCCTCTGCTGATACCTCTGAAGTTAAGTAGGGGTGCTGAATTGAAAATTAACACCCCCCATTTGTTCTTTGAGTACATTCACTTACAGTTATTACTGCCCTTGTTCTTAGTGACTGAGTCAGCACAAGTGCACACACATGGAAAAAGCAGTCCTGGCAAGCTCCCTTTGATCTGGCACCAGTCCAGTGCATGTATCTTACTTGTATACTTGGGTGCTTCACTTACTCGTACTTGGAGGATTATTTACACAGGAGAGCTGTGCACAGTTGTGTTCAAGTTGCTCTCCTTCAGAAGGAAGATCCTATGACAGACCAACAACCAACTGAGCTTGCTTTCAGCCATTGCAGTCTGCAGTTGGGCATAGTGCTGGACGATTTGTCTAGTTTAGGGCGCTGTACATAGCTGAGTTTGTCACTGCTCTGCCTGTGATGCAGGCACCGGAGTTTGACGCTTGTACATGACTGAAGTTCCTTCATCTGTTCTAATCTGGGAGCAGATTCAATCTTTGATTTTTTTTTTTTTTAATGATGTGTAGAAGTAGTGGTAGATAGTTCTATAGCAAGATGAAGCAAATGCTACACTTTCTTGAGCCCTGCCCATTAAACCAAGATGAATTAATGAGTGGCAGTGCCTCAGCTGTTTATCAGTAACTTAGGTTTCTCCTCAGCCTGTTCATGATACTTGTCTGGATTAGTCGGGGAGGAAGTCTACTAAATAATCTAACAGCAGATTGTTGAAAGACCACCTTGAAACATTTAAATTGTTTGTCAGAGTCAGTCTAGAAAACATTGACTAACAGAGTTTACAGACAAATGCAGCTGGAGTCAGAACCAATCAGAATAATGCCATGGATTTGGATGACAGGCTTGTGCATGCATGGCACTGTCAGGGCCTTGGTTTGTACAGCCTGACTACCCTTCCCAGTGCTATAATGCCAGGCTTCAATACAGCTCTCAACGTGCCTGAAGGTTTGCCACTGCAAGATGTTACAGTATGTCCCTCAGTGCTGGGGGATGCAGGTCTTGCACCACACCCAGCCACAGTTACAGCTGTAGTTGAGGGGAAAGGGTTTAGATTTTGTTGGTGCTGTTGCCACCAGTCTTGACTGATGATAGAGTGCATAATGAAAAGTAGATTTGTCTGCATTCTGGGTGTCAGTACAATTATGATTTTTTTTTACTGTGTACCTTTTCAAAGCTAGTCCAAGTCAAAGTTAGAGCCATGGTACTGAGTGGCCCAGAGCACGGGAAAGCAACTATCCCACACAAAATACATTTTGTTCCTCTTTTTCTTGTCTTTGTTCTTCCTACCTCCTCAAATTGCTAACTACAAACATAGAGACAAAATCTGCCCTTGGACCTATTTACAGGCTCCCACTGACTTGCAGTGAGAGATTATACAGTGGGACCTAAAACTGGGTGTTTTTTGCCTCTGCTTTAGTTTTCATTCTACAAAAAAGCAAAGCAAGAGACTAGCTGAAGCTCAGAACTGGAAAGTAATGACCCAAAAAAAATTATTTCTGTGCACCTACAGCTTAAAAACAGGTTGTTTTCTTATTCTTCCTGTTGCTGTATCACATGTGATTGCTTTATTAAGAAGCTGACGCAACCTCCAGGGCTGGATTACTGAGCAATGAGGGTAGTGCTACGCGTGCGTTACCTGAAGGACATGTTTCAGTTGGGATTTCCTTTGTGGTGTTTGTGAAAATGTGATGGAACTGCTTTATGTGATGTGCTTGTGGTGGTGTTTCTGACCTTTTGTGCTTCTCAGATAAGGCAGCTGCATTCAGGACTGCCTTGCCATGCTGTAAATCACTGTAGGTGGCGAAATGACTTTTTCTGGCTCTGACAGCAAGCAGTAGGTGCAGTGCACTTTGGTTCCCCGTGCTGCTGCTCGGGAGTTGGCTAACTCTGCACACTTTAAGAGCCATTGTGCCATGCTGTCAACACCTGAGGAGCTTTGGATTGGACTTTCATGCTAAATAACTTTAAAGGTACCACCTGGTGTCTTTGTATAAATTACAAATGTTTTTAAAATAGATCAGAAAAAATACTCTAATAGCAGAGTTTCCTACTGCGGAGTCTCAGGCTACACGCACTTGCAATTATAGCCATGTATCACTTCCCCCACCAGTGACAGCCTGCCATGGGATTCACTTCTACCTATTTATTTAACTCAAACCAAATATTTCTTTACATATTTGGTCCTGGAGTATTAGTTTTCGTTTCATAGGTTCAGTGGGAAACACCCACAAACATGATCTCAGCTGCACTCCCCCAGGTAGGGGTTATTTGTGAAACTTGCCATGAAGACTACCGTAAAATAAAATCACTGCAGTTTCAGGGAGGAAGACAGAGGCTTTCCTCAGTTTGGTCTTGTTCAGTTTTGCTGGGAGCTGTTAAGCCAGTAGCTGTGTTATTCAGAACCACACAGATAACAGGAGAGCAGACCTGCTGCAGATCTAGGTGTTCTGCAGGGGATGGGTAGCTCCCACAGACATGGAAATGTAGTGTCTGAGGCATCTACTGAAGGTTTCCTTGTGTGTTAGTAAACTCTAGGGACAACAGTGCCCTGTAAGCTGAGCCCCTGGCATTGTCTGTGGTCTTCATGGGGAACACAAGGTAACACAACTTCAAAGAACTTCTTCCCTGAGGTGTAAGAGGAGCAGCATTAGCTAGCACTTGCTGCAGGCAAAGGGCATGCACCTGGATGGTTAGTATGCCTCTGCCAGCCTGGTGTAACTTGTTAAGCCACAGTAACTTCACTGTAAGACTTAGTGTGCAAGCCACTGGTGCTCCTCAACTATAAAAGAAACGTCCCAGGGTCGTGGAGTGTTTCTTATTCCCCTTTCATGTGGGGGGATTTGCTTGTTATCCTTCTGCTAAGGATTGTTTCAGTACTGTCTGTGATAATGCCTAGGATTAGAGAGGCTGGAAGCCTTCTTGCTCCAGGCGAGGGTGATGAGCAAGCACTTCACAGCACAGCTCTGCATGAGGATGAGGGCAAGCAGCATTGCTTCTCACCTCCCCGCAGGCACCAGGGAGGGCTTCATAGGAGACTTTCTGTATGAAGCTGCTGCTGCCCTGGAGTGAACATTTGTGTTGGCACTTTGTTGACAAAATGCACTTGGTGCACTTGTAGGTGATATAAAACAGGCTCTGCTGTTAAGGGTAGCACAAGGACAATGCTGTCCTGTGAGAGAAGCTACATAGGTCCAGTATTCAGTGCTCTATCTCCTGAGCAGAACTGAAGTATTCTCAATGGGGCAAAAGTTCCTTGCTTTCTAGCATAATTATTTCACTAAGGCAATCATTCTTCCTTTACTTTTCCACTTCTATTAACACTGACTTCAGGAACATACTGTGCAAGAGAGCTGGGGAGAGGCTGTTTACAGAGGTGTGTAGTACAGGGACAAGGGACAGTGGTTTTAAAATAGAGAGGGACAGGTTTAGGATAGAAATTAGGAAGAAGCTCTTTAATGTGAGGGTGGTGGAACACTGGAACAAGTTTGCCCAGGGAGGTGGTGGAGACCTCATCTCTTAATACATTCAAAGTCAGGCTTTGATGAGGCTCTGGGCAGCCTGATTCAGCTGGGGATGTCCCTGCTTACTGCGGGGTGGTTGGGCTAGATGACCTCTAGAAGTCCTTTTCAATTCAATTAATTCTATAATTCTCTGATTCTACAATAATCACCTGTTACCTCTTCTAATGAGTATACAGTCTTGCATACAAAAGTCATCCTGTATGCTAGGCTTGGCTATATGCAGTCAACTGCAGTTAGTAATGGTGTATCAGCAAGGAAGGAGATTACTTTGATCCATCATTTCTGGTGTGGTCCACAGCCTTCAAGTGGAGTTCAGCTGGTACTGAAGCCAGGTAAGTTCAGTACTGTTGAGTCTGGGTGGTCTTGTGAATTTGACAGCAAAGGAGACTTTCATGGGGCTGGGCATGATTCCAAATAAGGAGGTTCCTAAAGTAGGTGGTTTTCTGTACATAACTCCTGTGACCATCAGCTGTGTGAGGCTTGCAATGCACTGCACATCAAGGAGGGTTTCTGATGGCCTTGAAACTGCTACCTGGAGTGAGATAATATTTGCAAACGATGCATTGTTACTATTGACATGGGAAAACCATTTCACAATCTAGGACAGCAAAAAAAAAAAAAAATTTAAAAACAACAACAGAATTTGCAAATGTAACAATTCCAAGAATATTATTTCCCTTTGCCTTCTTATTTATTCATACATTTGTAAATGCCAAAATGTCTTTTATCTGCCCTTTCTCAAGGGCAGCTCCCTGGTGTCGTAGTAATTGAAAATTAAGAATTTACAGTATCGTAATTAAATTCTACCCTTTGAACTCTTGTAGACTGTATCTGCATATTAACAGCATCCCACTCAGATCGTGAGTGGCAAAAAGTATTTTGAACACCAACTGCTGCAAGATAACATAACAAGCCCTGACAGCTCTCTAATTACCAGACTACCCACTACTTAAAAACTCTTTAATACTGTAGCAATTCTCTTCTTTGCACATAAGTCAGAAGGTATAACTAATTTGTCCTTTAATTGATATCTATATTGGTGTTTAAATAAAGGGCACATACTCCCCCCAATATGCTTAAGTATTAATTTGCCACCTAGGAACTGAACTGGGAAGTAATTGGAATAACTGTAAAGGCTTCTTGCATTGATATTTTTTATCACTTTCACCAGGAAACTTTTACCTCCAGTTTTGTCACCAATCCTATCAGACATGATTGACAAACCATGTAAAGTGATCCCAAGCAAAGCTGAGGTTCAAGTGCTTCTGTGTATGTAAAGGATTCTCACTGTGCCACGCCTCAGTGCGTGTGGCTGGGCTGGAAAACAAATAGTTCATCCTGAACTGAAAGTTGCAGAGCAGGCCTGTCAGCTGAGCAGCAGCAGAGGGGACAAAGTCTTGCCTGCAGTGTGGCTCCCCATTTCTAGTCTACAAACCCAGCAAAGTTATACTGTTGGCTCCTTAGCAGCTTGCTTCCCACACCAAGGTGTGAGCGATGGCCCTGCTGAGCTCAGCTACCACAAACCCCACTGAAGCTGGCCCTCTGCCCAATGCTCACTGCTGTCTCTCTGCTTTTCTTCTTGGTGGCTATAACTGAGGAAAAAAATGGGATTCTGGTAGCTTGCCAGTTTGGAGGGAAGAGTGGGAAGGTGCTAAGGAAGCTGCTGAAACTACATTTTCAGCATAGACAGAAGAAGTGAATTCTGGAGGGGTGAAGGTAGAAGAGAGTAAGACTGGCATGTCCTGCTCTCTCATTCCTGCTCTCAGAAGCGTGGTTGTTTCCAGAAGAGATGAGGACATCTGGAAGGTGAGACCAGAACTGCTGTGCAGCCTCTCTGAAGGAAGCAGCTTGCAGAGATCAATACACAGGTCTGCCTGAAAAGCTGCTGGAGGAATGCATATCTCTCCTAGGACTATTAATGACTATGCTGTGGCTTTCTGAACAGCTTCTGCCTTTGTGCTCTTTGGCACTTTGTAATCGTGTCATTGTTGAAGTCTTTCCTTAAAGTGCAGCCAGAGGAGATGGGAGCCCCCTAATGAGGCTGGCTTTTGGGACATTCCTCATGCTGTGTAAACACCCCTCAGAGAATGTACCATAGGCAAAGACAGGAAACGCTGGTTTCATTTCTGCTTTCCCCTTTTGTTCAGTGCTGAGCATGAGCTTAATAGCAGTGTTGCCTTCAGTGCATGTAAAGCCCATGTGGTGTTTTGGCGATGACAACAGCTAAGATTATCCACACTGTTTAGGCAACATCACTCTGTGCCTCCCTCCCATCGAGGCTGCAGCCACAGCAGAGGCTCAAATGAACTCACATGTCCTAGGCATACCCTAGGTTGCTTCTGACTTGAAAAACTACTCATCCTTCTCCTCTGCCTTTCACAAAACAGAAAACAGACTCAGTGGTTTATGTGAATCTTCTCCCTCAGCAATATCATATCCTTTCTGTGCATGTTTTTTTAGCTTTCACCACAGAATTCAAGCTGCTTGCATTCAGTCAGTGAATGACACAACTGATCTATGCTCTTACAGTACCCGGAGAGCTTGGAGTTCTCTGAGGCACAAAGAAAGGGCTCAAAATGTTTTTTCAGAACCATTTTTTCATGCTCTGGTTTCTCAAAATGGCAGAGCAGAATATTATTGATCTAGCTAACAACAGCTTCCCTCTGCCAGAAAATAACAGGCCACCAGAACAAAAACATGGTGAGCTGCATATGAGCTGCTCAAGAGAAGCATTAGGTAAAACTTTAATGTCCTTTTTTTTTTTTTTTTTAAAGGAATTTATAGGTCATGCTTTTAATTCCGGCCAAAGCAGAGCCTGAGATGACCACAACTCAACACTGTACTAGAGAGGAGAAATGTAACTGATCAAAAGAATGATTGATGAGACCACAGGAATGAGCAGCATTGTGGCTGCTGCATGTAGCTCTGTCATTAAAATATTTTTGACAAGCTGCATTGCTAGTGTCATGGGTTTTTGAAAGAGCAGACAGAATGAAGCTCTCAAATGAACTGCAGAGAAAACAGAATTATATTTGAAGAGAGAGCTACAGAAAGGAATTATGAAGCAGATACAACATCCATGGCGACCTCCTTGAAATTTCCCCCAACCCAAAACTAAATCTACAATCCCCAGTGCTCCAAAACCAAAACTAAATCTACAATCCCCAGTGCTCCAATCCTCCCTCCCAACATCTCTGCCATCCACAGGCAGCCTCTGGAGGCCCCAACCCAGGCCTGGTCCTTACATGTTTGTCTCAACAAAAGCAGCTCCCACCTGGCACAGGGCTGGAGGGGGAGGAAAGGAGAGGGAGCTGGTCTGGCCCTGAGTTTATAGAGAGATAACTATGGGATTGAATGACAATCTTCTAGTCCCTAGATGATTTTTAACCCTATAGTTCCCAACCTGGGCCAGCAAGTAAGGAATGTCTTTGTGTGCTTACTTTTGATTGGAAAGAGAGAAAATGCCAGCCCAAGGTCACAGCAGCAGAATACTGTCAGTCTCTGAGGTGCTGATGAACATTTCTTGTGCTGAACAGCAAAACGGAACCCAAATCAGTCCTGCTGTAAACAACACTGCAGAGAGGGAGGGTGGGTGGTTACTCAAGTAGCAGACCTGCCTGCATGCCATCCCCAAGTGGCACTGGGCATAGGTACACAGCTCATGTACAGCACATTGTGTGGGACTTGTGCCTGGAGCCAGTCCACTGCTCTGGTCACACAATAGCCGATTGCCAAAGCCTCCACACCTCCTAACAGAAGTAATATTTTCATCTACTCTGGCAGGAAGCTTATATTTATGTGGTTTTTCCACTGCTATGTATTTGCTTTGAACCCTTCCAAATTCACTTTCCTTCTAGATGCCACTGAGTGAAACTCCTTATATGAAAGATGTGTTGTCCTAACTGTGAGCTGTTCTGGAGTGAAACTCCTTATATGAAAGATGTGTTGTCCTAACTGTGAGCTGTTCTGGAGCCCCCAGCACAGGAAGGACATGGAAGTGTTGGAGTGGGTCCAGAGGAGGCCACCAAGACTCAGTGGGCTGCAGAAGCTCTGCTGTGAGGACAGGCTGAGAGAGTTGGGGCTCTGCAACCTGGAGAAGAGAAGGCTTCCAGGAGACCTTGGAGTGACCTTCCAGGATCTGAATGGGGCTCCAGGAAGGCTGTGGAGGGACTATTGAGAAGGTCTTTCAATGCCAGGACAAGGGGTAATGGGTTTGAAGTGTCAGAGAGGAGATTGAAAATGGATGTTAGGAGGAAGAAGTTTGCAGTGAGGATGGTGAGACACCAGCTCAGGTTGCCCAGGGAGGTTGTGGAGCACAGAATCACCCAACATGGTCTTTGATCACATTGGGTGGTTCTGTGCTCACAAACCTCCCTGGAGGAGTTCAAGGCCAGGTTGGATGAGGCCTTGAATGACCTGTGCTAGTGGGAGGTGTCCCTGCCTATGACAGGGGGCTGGAACTAGATGATCCTTGAGGTCCCTTCCAACCTTACCATTCTATCATTCTAATACCTTTGTGGGCTGACAAGTTGGTCATGTCCCATCAAAAGAACTCTCATCAGAGTAAAAATGGAGGGAAAAAAGCAAGGAGATATCGGTGGTTTAACCTAAAACCCAATTCTCTCTGCTTTGTTGGATACAACACTCTTGACTGTATCGACTGCTGAAATGTGCTGCAATCATGTAAAAGGGACCTCTAGACAAATCTATTTGTTGTTCCTCTTCACCTTTGCATTAAGTCAGCTCTTTTCTAATGCTACTTTTTATAACCTATAATCATGGTGATTATGCTTTGTGGAATCTTTCACAGCAGTCTAACATTTAGCAACACTTATTTCACTGTGCTGGGACTTGAAATCATCCCTGCTATCAAGTGATCATACAGTTAAGTTATTGTGGCAATACAGGACCTAAGGACCTGGAGTGGGTCCAGAGGAGGCCACGAAGATGATCAGAGGGCTACAGCAGCTCTCCTATGAGGACAGACTGAGAGAGTTGGGGCTCTGCATCCTGGAGAAGAGAAGGCTTCCAGGAGACCTTAGAGTAGCCTTCCAGTATCTGAAGGGGGCCTACAGGAAGGCTGGGGAAGGGCTATCGACAAGGGCTTGCAATGGGTTTACCCCATTGACTAGGGGCAATGGGTTTGAAGTGGCAGAGGGGAGATTGAAAGTGGATGTTAGAAAGAAGTTGTTTGCAGTGAGGGTGGTGAGACACTGGAACAGGTTGCCCAGGGAGGTTGTGGCTACTCCCTGCCTGGAGGTGTTCAAGGCCAGATTGGATGAGGTTTGAGTGAACTGTACTAGTGAGAGATGTCCCATCCTATGGCAGAGGGTTGGAACTAGATGATCCTTGAGGTCCCTTCCAACCTTACCATTCTATGATTCTATGACAAGAACAGTTTTTGTTTGTTAGCAGTGTTACCTTTGGCAAATTACTTCTGGTTATTATGAGTAGCTGAGATCGGAAGATCAGCGCTAAGCAAACCATGAAGACGACATGAGCTACAGATCTGCTTAAATACCCCCACAAAGTACAGAGTAGTCAGGCTGCTTATGCACTGGTCAGCATCCAGCACTCAGCAGCTGTCAGAACTGTGCTCATTGCGATGATTATATTGTGTTGAAGATCCTCCCCGTGCACTTTTTCAGGACAATGCACATATGCCCAAAGCTAAGTCAACCAACCAAATAAATTTTCCCAAATGATAGTATTAGTGTAGTCTTGACAGCTTATTTCTATAAACTGCTGGACTATACAACACCATAGTAACACCAGATCAATGTAAGGAGGTATCTGAAAGGAAAGCAGCTCTGGGTCTCTTTAAAGAAGAATGAATACTGTAGTTTCTGTAACGTGACCTGGCAAAGGGAAATCCTTATCTGTTTCTGTCCTTGCCATCTGCTCTCTTGCTCTCCCACTTTAGGATCCACGAGAAGGGTGGGAAGGAGGACCCAGGAAATTCCAGACCTGTCAGCCTGACCTCAATGTCATGCAAGATAATGGAACAGATCATCCTGAGTGCAATCACAGGGCACCTACAGGATGGCCAAGGGATCAGACCCAGCCAGCACAGATTCAAGAGTTGCAGGTTCTGCTTGACCAGCCTGATCTCTTTTGATGAGCAGGTGACCACCTGGTGGATGTGGGGCAGACTGTGGATGGAGTCTACCTGGACTTCAGCAAAGCCTTTGACACTGTCTGTCATAGCAAGCTCCTGGCAAAACTGGCAGCTTCTGGCTTGGACAGAGTCACTCTGTGCTGGGTCAAGAACTGGCTGGACAGCAGGGACCAGAGAGTGGTGGTGAATGGTGCCACATTCGGCTGGCAGCTGCCACCAGTGGTGTGCCTCAGGGATCAGTGCTGGGGCTGTTTACTATCTTTATTGATGAACTGGAGGAGGGGATTGAGTCCAGCATCAGTGAGTTTGCAGATGATACCAAGTTGGGAGCATGTCTCAATCTGTTAGAGGGCAGGAGGGCCCTGCAGAGGAACATGGACAGGCTGGATGGGTGGGGCAATGGGATGATATTGAACAAGGCTAAGTGCAGGGTTCTGCACTTCTACCACAACAACCCCAAGTAGCGCTACATGCTGGAGACAGAGTGGCTGGAGAGCAGCCAGGCAGAGGGGGACCTGGGGGTATTGGCTGGCAGGTGAAGATGAGGCAGCAGTGTGCCCAGGTGGGCAGGAGAGCCAATGGCATCCTGGCCTGGCTCAGGAACAGTGTGGCCAGCAGGAGCAGGGAGGTTGTTCTGTCCCTGTGCTCAGCACTGCTCAGGCCACACTTTGAGTGCTGTGTCCAGTTTTGGGCCCCTCAATTCAAGAGAGATGTTGAGGTGCTGGAAGGTGCCCAGAGAAGGGCAGCAAGGCTGGGGAGGGGCCTGGAGCACAGCCCTGTGAGGAGAGGCTGGGGGTGTGCAGCCTGCAGGAGAGGAGGCTCAGGGCAGAGCTCATTGCTCTCTGCAGCTACCTGAAGGGAGGTTGTAGCCAGGTGGGGTTGGGCTATTCTCCCAGCAATCAGCAACAGAACAAGGGCACACAGCCTCAAGCAGTGCCAGGGGAGGTCTAGGCTGGATGTTAGGAAGAAGTTCTTCATAGCAAGAGAGATTGGCTCTGCCAAGGGCTACCCAGAAAGGTGGTGGCGTGCCCATCCCTGGAGGTGTTTAAAAGGAGACTGGATGGGGCACTTAGTGCCATGGGTTAGTTAATTAGAAGGTGTTAGGTGATAGGTTGGACTTCATGGTCCCAAAGGTCATCTCCAACCTGGTTAATTCTGTGATTCTGTGACTGATACTGCACTGTGTGCTGTGCACCATCACCATTAAACTCAATTGAGGCACTCTTCAAGACAAAAGCAGAACTTACTCCAGGTGTGTATTTCTCTTTACATTCCTCTAGTCTTGCCTTCTGCCATTGTCCCAAGATCCTCAGTTGGCAAAAATCAGCTGAGTAAATTTGTGTCCATTAGGATGCATCCTGTAACAAATGTACTGTTACAAAATATGTATCAGATTGTTAGATGTTTGGGTTGGTTGCTCAGAAGTCTCAGATCCTGGACTGTCGATGAGAGGGGCATGATCCACTCCAGATCATGACTGCTGCTCACAGCTCAGAAAGTTTTAGCATGAATCTTACTGGTTTTATGTTCACGTCAAGATGGAATAATGCTGATCAAATGACTGATAGTTAACTGAAGTTATTGTTGCTACTTCTTTTTCTCTTGTACAGCTTTCTCTCAGGTGCTCCTCAGTTAGGAAGTGTAGCCACTGGTCTCTGCCCTAACGTGAATCCTGTGCTATGCCCTATGCACTTAACAGAGAGATACTGCTTCAGCAAGAGAGCAAAGGGAGCGATTACACTTCTGCCTTAGATGGAATGGCACAACAGTGGTTCAGAACAGCATCCTTCTGAGCTTCTGGGGGGTTTGTGGTACAGAACTGAGAGCCCTTTGAAGTTAGCTATCAGTGTTTCTATGTGAACCCCACAAGCCCTTGGTGCACTCAGGAGGGCAACTCCTTGTCACCCTGCAGAGTAGGGCTGACTTGAACTCACTGTAGCACGAAAACTCAGGAGGGCTGAGCAGACATCTTGTGTAATTACGAATTGTTTTTAAACTACTGTAGAGGCAAATGGGTGTCAACAGAGAGGTTGCCATGGGTGGCATACAGTTTGTAATGAGTTGTACAGAGTCAGAACTGGAGAGGAGGAGTCTCATTGCCTTTTGCAGCTCCTTCCAGGTGTCGATTGCCATCTCTTCATAGAGAGCCTGTTCCTTTTCTGAGTGTTTTTTGAACTTGTCATCCTTGCCATCTAGAGCAAGTGCCACTTCTCCCTGTAGGTTTTTGGTTTCAACTCAGTGAGGAAAAGGAAAGCAAACTTCGTGTTCCCTGAAGCTGCCATGGGGAGCATGGGAGTGTGTGACATGCCGAGAGCAGGATGATCTTTACAGCAGAGCTCTGAGGAACGGCAGTGGAGCGAGCCCTGAGGTGCAGTGCAGCCATGGTAGGTGACTTCAGACGAGTTTGCTGCTGCTGCTTTTGAGAAGAGTCTGTCAGTGCCCTGGGAAATACAACATTCTTTCCCCTAAAAGAGCAGGTTTGGCATGAAATCTCCTTGCAGAGTTCCCATAGCTGCACATTTTGAAACAGAACAGTGATATGTGCAGCATCTGATTACTGAGCTCTGTGCTGCAACAAACTTGTAATGTAAGAAAAGTCATTATTGATTTGTAGTGCTGTTAGAGTTTCTTTGCCCTCCCACCACTCTGCTTCACTGATTCTGACAAGCAATTGGTTCTTGGGTCCTGGAGAAAGAATGAGAAGGACAAATCCAATACAGGCTTTGAGCATCACTGTAAGGCTTGAGTAAAATTTGGGTTCCTATAAATTGAGGTTCCTATGTCTGAAACTGTAATTCTGAAAGCTCAACCAGCTACCTACTTCTGGAGATAGCTAAATGCTTCATTTTAACAGCATGCCCTAAGCGACTGGATAAAATGTACCAGTACTTCTGGAAACAGGCTCCAGGATCCAGGGCTTCTGTCTTTCCAGAGGTAGTTATCAGCTGGTTTGTTATCTCCAGTAGCTAGCAGCATGAGACTGCTCCAGTTATCATTTAATGAGGAGGGTGTTCAGCAGGGGTGGGTATTATGGGCCTCTGTGCCTCTGCTTTCCTGGTTGAATACTTTAGCTACAAAATCTCTTTGTTTAAAAAAAAAAAAAAAGGGAAAGCTCCAGAACCATCAACTACATTTTAAATCTGAAAGACTCACCAGAGCCCATGTTTCTGTGAATATCTGTGTTTAGAGAGGGCCCTGGGTGGACCTGATGTCCTGGTAGGGCATAAATCCTGCCAGGCTGGTTTAACCCTTGCTCTCCTCCTGTTGCGGGTCAAGGAACCCTCAAGGGTCAAGATCCCTTGAGGGCTGGGAGCTTAGCATCACCTGGCAAGTGTCTGCTGATGCCCCTCAGCCTGACTGCCTGGTCACACAGGCATGAAGCTTTGAATTCATTGGGCAGAACAATGGTGCTGGTGTCTGTTGGCCAGTTTCACTTTCAAAATGACGTAATATTTAATGGGGGTGATTTAGAAACCTTTCTGTATGCCTTTCTGCACTCACTGCCTTTTCTGCCTTTCTACACCCACTGCCTTTTCTGCCTTTCTACACCCACTGCCTTTTCTGCCTTTCTACACCCACTGCCTTTTCTGCTTTTTCTGCCTTTCTGCACCAACCCTCCTCAGGGAACAGTGCCCCATTCGTGGCTCCTTCACTGGGAATCCTTGCAACCACCTGTTTGCAGCTTGCACTGGCAACTTAATAGCAACTCAGCTCTTCTCTCCTTCCCTCTACCTGGAATAGTTTGTATTTTACCCCAAGATCATTATCCTGAGTTTTGGAAGCCTCCTTGTACAGGAAACTTACTCAGGGACCAAGGCACCATGAGTACATCTGCTGGAGTCAATGCTAAGGCTCTGGGAGCAGAGCTAAAATTGTTCCTGTTTTCACCTTCCTGTTTTTCCAAGTTTTGATTGTTTAAACTCTTTAATTCTGTGTTCATAAATATCCTTTGTCCTGTCGACCTAAAATCCAAAGAATCTCAGGGAATTTCCCCAAAATTTTGAATCTTAATAATAGAAATTAATGTTTGTGTAGAAAATAATAATCATAGTTCATACCGGATTGTTAATATCGTCTCACCTTACTACAGATATTAGTTGGGAGTAGAGCATTTGGTGAGCGCATCTTACCCACACTGTTAGTGGTTAGCTGGACAGGAGTGCTGACTTCAGATGCTCCCTGCCCTGAGCGTGGCAGGTCCTGCATTCATGTGGAAGCACTGTGTAAAAGCAGGAGTTGTAGCACCAAAGTCCTTCACTACAGCTGCTCAGAAAATTAAAATATTCTTCTTAGCTTTTATCTGTCCCAGAAATTCTTCCTTACTTCATGCTTTTAACTATGCTTTTAAGAATATCTCAAAAAATATTAACTGCCAAAGAAGGACAAATGCAAGTTGTAACATCAGCCATAATTATTTGCTTGTTTTGCTTGAGATGTCATTTTTAGCCAGTTTTGCACATTTTACAAATGCTTTCCATGCCAACTCATCCGTGGAATGTACAAATCATCTCAATTGTTAAATTCATTAACCTAACAAACTGTGGCCTAAAAGCCGCATTTAAACCCTGCGTCCTAAATAGTATTCTCATTATGTGGAATCAGATTAGTCCCTAATCAAATTTGACTTGGAGCTGGGAGCAAAAGGTAATGGAGTATGACCCCTGATGTTAAGCAAGGACAGGTGAAGTAAGTATCAAGCACCATGACACCTCCATTTTGTGCTGTGCCAACTAATTCCATCTCTCATTTTTGGTGTGGGTTTGGGGATTTTTTTAGTATTTTCATCATTTTGTAAACAGATTTGTACATGTTTAGATCCTTACCTCAGCTCCTCACACAGATGACATCTGCTATTTACAGATACTCTTCCCAGCAGCTTGATGGTTTTGCACATTTCATGTCACTAATGTAACTTTAATAGGATGGACCAATAGTAATTACCAAGTCTGTTATTGTTGTGCCAGCAGACCAAGCATCAATGGGACACCCTGGTTAGAGACACAGTGCAGACAGAACAGGAGAAATCCTGCTTCAGAAAATTTCCTGCATAAACAGAAAAACAGGAAGGAGTTGAACATGAAAAGAGAAAGGAGGGGGGGAAGCCTAAATGGAGACAAATATCACAGATAATTAGTTCCATCCCAGAAAACTTCAGAGAGGCTGTGAGAGACTCACAATAGAAAGAAGAGGAAGGGCTGAGAAAGTCTGAGCACTGTGCATTGGGTAGTGCATTTTCTCCAGGGGTTTCCAAGCATGTCTAAAATGTGTTCCTTAAGGAAGATTTAGGAAACCACATTTCTCCCACTGGTAATATTCAGGAGCTTCAGTTAGGCAGTGTGAGCATTTTCCCTGTTCGCTGAGGAGCTGGGACTCCAGAGCAAGTTGCTTACCACCAGCATCAGCCTGTTAGAAGGAGACTCCACAAGGTTAGGAGAGGTGTGGTTTTCTCCTGTCTTCTTCATTAATCTGGGTCTGGCATGTGGTGGGGCCCTACTTGTTTGCCCATTTTCCTTCTAGTTGAAACAGGAGCATTCAAGGGAGCTTTCAAGGGTCCGCCAAGATGTGGTGTACATCAAACCCAGGAGGGAAGATGCAGTCTTAGGTCCCCCAGTTCACCTACTGAGCTGCCCTGCTTGATTTCATACAGGAACATTCAGGGGGCATTAAAAAATTCAACATCTGTCCTAAAGCTGTGGTAAAATCAACATTGGTTCTATAGCTGTGCTCCAGTGCCTGCATACTGCATACCGGTTTGAGCTGAGGTTTGCTCCTGATGTTTAAATGTTTCCTTTTTTTGAAAACCTGGAGTGCTTTTCTTTTCCAAATGATGTGTTCTTACAGCATCCTTGAAACTGTCCCGTTTCATGCACTGCCATAGGCAAAATTCTTTTGTTTGCCAACCACCTCTTGGGCAATTAAAGCTGTGGCCATTCATGTGATAAATGAATACCACATTCCAAAGCTGGTTTAGCAATGTGTACCTGTAGTAAGGAGGAGGAAGAAACTGCTGCATCTACAGAGGAAAAAGAAGGAATAGCTAATTCTTTAAAAAGAACCCAGACCCTTCTGATATTCAGAACCCCAAAGCAGGGCTCTCAGCTCTTTGAAAAGCAAGAGACAAATGCCTTTAAAAGTGTGGTCAAGGACATGAGGTGAGGTTACAGCAAAGCAATTTAGCAGATAAGAGTGTGTGTGATGGTGCTGAGGTCATTGCAAGCCTGCTCAAGTGCTGTTACCAGGCTGATTTGTGATTGAGTTTAGATAGCTAGTATTTGTTGCTGTCTGTCTGCAGCATTTGGAGTTCTGTCAAGGTCCTATGCATGTTGTCCTGAAGTAGGGTAGCATTCAGCTCCTTAGCTAGCATTCAGCCCCTAGCACAGGAAGGACATGGAAGTGTTGGAGTGGGTCCAGAGGAGGCCACCAAGATACTGAGAGGGCTGCAGCAGCTCTGCTGTGAGGACAGGCTGAGAGAGCTGGGGGTCTACAGCCTGCAGAAGAGAAGGCTTCCAGGAGACCTTAGAGTAGCCTTCCAGCATCTGAAGGGGGCCTACAGGAAGGCTGTGGAGGGACTATTGAGAAGGTCTTGCAATGACAGGACAAGAGGAATGGGTTTGAAGTGGCAGAGGGGAGATTGAAAGTGGCTGTTAGGAGGAAATTGTTTGCAGTGAGGGTGGTGAGACACTGGCACAGGTTGCCCAGGGAGGTTGTGGCTGCTCCCTGCCTGGAGGTGTTCAAGGCCACATTGGATGAGGCCTTGAGTGACCTGTACTAGTGGGAGGTGTCCCTGCCTATGGCAGGGGCTTGGAACTGGATGATCCTTGAGATCCCTTCCAACCTTACCATTCTATGATTCTCTGATTCTGCCTACTCTCTGCAATTAGCTTGACAGTGTAAATGTCTTAATGAATTTTGAAGTGTTCATTCTTTTTCTCATTTTTTTTTTCTCTTTTACTTTTTGGGCTGTTTGTTAGGGGGTTTTGTTATTTCATAGAATATTGCTAATGTCAGTATATAAAAAGATGCTTCCAAAATATCTGCCTCTTGTGATTCTCCTTTAAATGAGGAAAGTTTTAGATTTTTAACTTTTTGGCCATTTTAAGTAAATGGGAGTTTTGATTTTGACTTCAGTGAGATCTGTCTTTTCCTTCTGGAAGAAAATGTGGGTATATATTATTTGAACTATATTAAAAGCTTCTCTGCTTGCTAAAATAGAAGAACCTCTTTCTGCCAGTTTAGCACTTACCCGCAAGCAGTCTTTGTAGTGACTTCTGGAGTGCTATTCGCTGTCAACATCTGGCTTAGCTCCAATAAATTGGAACATCTTGGCTCCAATAAATTGCTTCCATTTGAAAACCAGAGCACAACATGAGTATGGAAAAATAGTAAGGATAGAAAATAGTAAACAAGGTGATTGAGCATACCTTGCTAGCTATTCTGCAGCCTTCAACAGAGCTCTTGTGCAAAATCCAAATTGCGTGTGGAATATCTGGCTCAGTTAACATATCTTAGAATTACAGCACAGTTTGGTTTGGAAGGGACCATTAAAGATATTCTAGTCCAACCCCACATTGTCAGCAGGGACAACTAGAGCAGGCTGCTCAGAGCTCCATCCAGTCTGACCTGGAATGTTCACAGGGGATAGGGTATCTCCCACTTCTCTGTTTCACCAGTCTCATTATAAAAACTTGCTCATCTAAATCTCCCCCCTCAATGTTTAAAAACATTGATCATTGTCCTGTCACAACAGGCCCTGCCATAAAGTCTGTCCCCACATTTCTTACAGTCCTTTGTAAGTACTGAAAGGCTGCAGAAAGGTCTCTCTAGAGCCTTCTCTTTTCTGGAGTGACCAACCTCAACTCTATCAGCCTGTCCTCACAGCAGAGGTGTTGCAGCTTTCTGATCATTTTTGGCCACCCGAGTCCTCATCCAGTGCACAGAAATTCATGGGCATTAACTGTGTGTATTGGAACAGAGGATGCACAGCTCCAACTGCCAGCACCAGGGCCTGGAGGATGACAGAGCAGGAGCACTGATGTGATTTCATAACCAGTACTTGGGCTTCAGCATGTGCACACAGCACAGAAACTGTCACTGCAGGCTGACACAGGGTAAAGAATACAAAATCAGGCAAGAGAAGCTGCATTTGGAAGACACAGCTTATCTGTTCTGAGGCCCCTTCTCGGGTGTTAAGAGGTTTTTTTACTGCTGTGTTTATATGACTGAACTGATTCTACCTTTAGATCTTGGGCACTACTTTGCTGGACAAGTGATAAATTAGTCGAAAAATAGGAGGTAGCTGGGGAGAAGGGAATTTAGGTCAAATCTTATAAATAGCTCCTGATAAAAAATATAGGAACAAGAGAAAATTCAAAACTATTTCATGGGAAATGCCGAAATGTTTCATTTCAGCACTTTAATGATCCAACTGCTTAACTTTTTGCTTCAGATCAGCATTTTTTAGTTCAAAATAAAAAGCTCTACATACTAAAAAAAAAACAAAAACAAAAAAACCAAAAAACAATCTCCTTTGTTCAGGAGTTAAACCCAAACCACTTTATTTGAGGTTAAGTGAAGCATTTCAGATTGTGCCTATACTAAACACAGAGGGCTTGTTGTTGAACAAGCATATACATTTTGACCTAAACCAATTTCCTCCTCAATCTCAGAACTGGTTGGGAAACTGAAGAAGCTATTTCTTCTCTCTCTTCCTCCCTGTTCCAGTGTGTTTGAGGCATCACAGTTCCTCAGCAGACATGTTGAGGGTGCACAGACTTTTCCTAGAAGCAAAATCCCTCTGTGACTATCGAGAGAACTTCTTTTGCTGAAAGATTTTGCATGTGTGTTCTCCCTTTGACAGACCCTGTGGTTGTAGAGCACTTGTTTTGGACTCCCATTCCATGAATCAGAATGGTCAGGTTGGAAGTGACCTCAAAGATCATCTAGTTCCAACCCCCCGCCATAGGCAGGAACACCTCCCGCTAGTACAGGTCACTCAAGGCCTCCTCCAACCTGACCTTGTACACCTCCATGGAGGTTGTGGAGCACAGAATCACCCAACGTGATCTTTGATCACATTGGGTGATTCTGTGCTCCACAACCTCCCTGGGCAACCTGCCTGTTTTTCTTTAAACTTTGACTGTTGTGGCAAATGTGGGGTTGAAGTTCCTGTATTGTTATCATAGCAATGGAAATATATCTGTTGCCTTTGGACTGCAGGCATAGGGGTTGAATTTGATGGGGTTCAGAAGTAGAAATACTTCTGCAATTCTATAACTTTACATATCTGCCTACCTAAACCTAACAAAGGACGAACTGTGAAATGTCTGCCCAACTGGAGGCACTGAGGTAAGGAAACAACTCTTACAGAGACCCTGAGAGCCGGAGTCATCAAGCTAAGGAAGCAAAGGTGCCTACAGAGACCCTGAAATGGGCCAGAACTCAGCTAACAGTTTGGGCTCAGTGATAAGCTATACAACTCAGCACAGTTTGCAACCAAGAGGGCAGTACAAGGAAGGCCTTCACCTTGTCCCAGGTTGGGAAATATAGGGTTAAAAATCCTCTAGGGACTAGAAGATTGTTATTCAATCCCCTAGGTCTGCTATCTCTTCATAAACCCAGGGCCAGCCCAGCTCGTTTTCCTTTCCTCCCCCTCCAGCCTTGTGCCAGGCAGGAGCTGCTTTATTAGGACAAACATGTAAGTATAGGCCTGGTTTGGGACCTCCAGAGGCTGTGCTTAGGGCTCTTGGATGGCATGAACATGGGGGAGGGTGGGGGGGTGGTAGGGAGGGCTGGAGCACTGGGGATGACAGATTTATTTTTGAGTTAGGGGAAAATTCAGGGGAGTTGCTTATGGATTTGTATCTGCCTTGTAATTCCTATCTGTAACTCTGTCTCCAAATATAATTCTGCTTTTCTCTGATTCATCTGAGAGCTTCACTCTGTCAGCTCTTTAAACCCATGGCACATCTTTATCCCTGGGACCGCAGAGAACACCATCAGGGTAGCACTCCCTGTGTGAAAGATGAGGGCCATGGGCAAGCAAAGGTAAAACACCACGGGGAAGTACTTTGTGTGTGCATAAACTTCCCCTGGAACTCTCATGAATATGTAGTAACAACATATGAATCACAAGGTTGGGACCCAGGGTGTGCACCTTCTGTGGCAGAGAGATCCCCCTGCACCAGCACACTTAATACACATGCCTGCTTTTGCGTTATGAGGTTTTTTCTCTGGGTGTCAGAATGATGACTATTGGCTGACCATCCAAGCTCACAGATTAGCTCACAGGCTACTCAGGGTTATTGCAGAAACCCTGCAATCACATTCATTTTCTTTCCAGCAAAGTTGGTCTCTGGATGGAAAATCCACCTCTAAAAGCTGCACTGATGCTTCCAATGGCGTCCAGATGCTATGAAAGTTTAGTGCTGCACTCTGGCATCCTTATCTCTCACTCTGGTTTCCTTATCTCTTTCAATAAGGTTGAAAAATGCATCAGGGCTGTGGAGAGCAAGAAGCAGCACAGGGAAAGAAGACGAAAAAGGAACTCTTTTGCCAGGAGGCAGCCCTTCAAGTGGCAATTGATTTGCCTGCAGGGGAGTGAGGAGCCAGGCAGTGCCCGTCTTCTCCAGTGCTCTGCAACTGCACACTTGCGATCACCCAACCCTCTGTTGTCTCAAAAGAATGCAAGTGGCTGGGCAAAGCTGATTGCCCTTAGCGAGCCTATTGTCTCAAAGAAACTGTAACAATACCTGCTCTTGAATAGACAGAGTGGGGGCCTTAATAGCTCTGGAAGAGAGCTGCTGCCTGGATGGAGGGCTTGACAAAGAGAAGAGAGAGTTTCAGAGGTAGGAATTCCCTCTTTAGAACCACTGCAAGAGAACTCTTTGTGCAGAGTCCTCTTGGTGACTTGGAGAGACCAGCTCCCTCTGCCAAAAAGGTATAAAAGGATGTGATGGTTTGGGAGTTCCCTGCCTCCCCACACTTTGTAAAATCCCCCAGACTAGACTCAGCCAGCTGGAAGTTAAGGACTGAAGCTCTATTTACAGCTCAGCACAACGGACGAGCAGAGATAGATACAACAGACAGGAATAGTTACAGACATAGACAAGTTAAAGGGAATACAGAAAGACAATCCCCCTCCCAGAAATCAGAGACCCCAGGAGGGGCTCCCAACCACCCTTCCACCTTCTCCCCACCCCTCTGCCTTACCCCAAGTTTTGCCTTATGCACAAGGTGAGTTTGGAGGATGGGTCAGGGAAGTTAGAAGAAAAGTGGTTAGTGAGGTTACTCAGCAGAGAGGAGAAAGTCCAGAAGCTGCTAGACAGCCCAAGACTGTCTGCCAGCCCAAGAGACTATGTTATCTATGTTTTGAGTTCTTATTCTTATCCATCTCAGCAAGCCTATGAATGAAGTAGACACCACCATTGTTTTCTTTTCACAACCTATAATATAATTTTCTCCATTAAAATATTCAAATTAGCCACAAACCAGCACAAAGGACCACAACTTTCAGGGTCCTCACAGGGCATTTACCACAGAAGACCCTGCTGGAATGTACACTACCACCAAGAGCTTGGGACTATGCCCATGAGACCTCATCGCAACCAAGGGTGGTGATATCTTTCTTTTGCTTTTATTTCTTAACTCTCTTTCTCTCTCTTCCTCTCTCCATTTCCCTCTCCTTTTTCTTCCCATTTCCCCTCTACTCCTGTCCATTATGGAGAGTTTTAGTTGTCTCTAACAAACCCAACACATCAAGATTTTGAATCTTAGTATGTGTATTGGTTCAAGTTTAATCTTCCCAGAGACTCAAAATACAGCTAACAGAACCAGTGTGACAATAATAAGCCTCCCCCTCTCCCACTCCTTCTGCAAAGAAAGGAATTAGATGCAGAGAGAGGGTGAAAGGGGTAAAAAACACCCAAAGAAATAGTCTTGCTTCAATTTGGAAGTTAAAAAACCCGCCTTTAACAATAAATTAAAAAAGGTATTTACGGTAGGGGAACTACAAAAGGTATAGGGAAGGGAAACAAGGTACAAAAATATATATACAACCAGACTGATGGCAATGGATGGAGGTAGAGTCAAGAAGCGGTTGTCCACCATGTGGTAGAAACAGCCACATGGTAAGACAGGAGCAGCAGGAACAAGAGTGGTGCTGGAAGGCAGAGAGAAAGGGAGAGTAAGCTTCTCTGTTTACATAGAGGGTCCAGACAGGCAGTGGGAGTGGGCTAAACACTGCACCCGGGGTCAGGTTCAGACTCACCACCTGGGAGGAGTCAGGAGGGCCCGGGGTCAGGTTCAGACCACAGACACACATCCTAGGAGGGTTAACCCTTTACAGCGCTCCCCTGCTGCCCAGGGTTGGTGCAGGATGCCCAATCATGACAACACTGCAAATGGAGAAAACGCGGTGCACACCAAGGATGCCTCAAGGTTCTCTTCTTATGATGGCTGAGTGCAAGAAGAGGTAACAAAGAAAGGCAAGAAAACAAAAAAGAGGGCAACTGATGTTGTCTTAGTTACTCTTTGCCTTTTAAATTTCCCATACAACCAGGAACTGAATCTATTGGGAGATGTGATGCAGGGGAGCACATGAGGTCCAGCACTGACCTTATAGTCAGCCTCACCAGGTGCATTCTCACACCCAGAGGGGCTGGCAGGTGGATTAGACCCAAAACTAATGTCAACAACACTCTTTCTGGTACTCTTATAGCATAACTGAAATGTAAAATAGAGCACTAATCATAGAGATGAGTGCTGTGGCTCTTTGGTGAGCGTTAGCTGTGTGTTCACTTGCCTTGACAGCACAGGATCCTGTTTAATCCAATCTCTGTGCTATCATACCGTTTTTCTGTTTAAGATGAGACAGCTTCATAGCTGAAATTAAATTTCTGCCAGCTCTTTGCTGCTCTGCCATGGTGATGTGTATAGGGAGGAAAACAGAGGAGAGAAAAAGTAGAGGCTTGTGGTGTTTTGGGGGAACAAAATAGATAGAGAAAATGGTAATGAGAAAAAAAAAAGTGTGAATTTACTGTAAATTGGAGTAAAACACTTCCTAGATGTATGGATGTTATTATTTAGATCAAGAGCATTATATGGAAATATCATTTAAGTTTCATGCCCAAGTCCCAGTTTAACTTCCACTAAGTCAATAGAAAAGATTGCAATGTGTTGAATGGAAGTGAGATGTAGGTCTGTAAAAGAGGTTTTCTTTTCACAGGGGACATTGCTTTGCTATTTGTTCTTTGTTTCTTAGGAAACGTCTCTCGGAGGGAGTCCGTCAGAAGCATGTGATTAATGATCCCTTGCTAAACTTTATTGTTCAGCTCCACTCACTAGTCTAGTACAGATGTGCATAGTTCTGAACACATGAGTTGTCACCACACACATGCAGGCTGGTATGTGTAGACTTGCAGCTATCCTGGAATCTGACGAATCAAATCATTTTAATGAAGCACAGCAAACAGTTCATGTTGAAACAGCTGTAAGCACAATATGCAAATCGTGTTTACTGGTAGCTTATGCTCCAGAGAAATAATCTTTATATGACTGCTTTATTATTTACAGTAGTTCCAAAATTTAATTTTAGTCAACATTGACAGATGCCATCCATGTTAATAGCTGGACTGTTATATCTGGGAAATGCTAAGCAGACGCAGAGATCGCAGGTTTGTGAGTTGATAATGTGGTTGACAGTTGGATTTAACAATATCCACTCACTTCTGAGCGGTGGCTAAAATTCACCTGAGGTCTGTGGTAACAGAGTGAGGAGGAAGGTCAGAGGAATATGAATGAAGAAGAAATAAAGGAATGACTCCAGAGAGCAGTGGATATAATAAAAGCATGGCAGAGGATGATTAATTATATTTTAGAGTCAGATAATTCCCAGAGAATGCATGTGCATGATAAAACTTTCTAACCTTTCAAGTTGTAATTAAACAAGAGATACACTAATCTGACCAAGCAGAGACTATTCTGCCCCTAAAACAACACTAATGCATATATTAAAAATGTGTTATTTTAAATCAGCAATCCTACCTGGCATGAATAATATCAGAGACATTAAGTGCTGAGGACAGAATGGGAGTGAGAGAGCTAAGTGAAAAAAACCAAAACATTTTAAAATGTGAATTGCAATATATAAGATGCAAGAAATAGAATTCGTGGGAACAGCTATTGCTGGAAGAGTGAAATCCTCCCAAATTCTTCTCTACTTTTCATCCCATGGCTTTTGTTTGAAAGTTGCCCTTTTCAGCCTTTACAGACTGATGGTTTGGGAGTTACCTGTCCCCCAACTCATGAAATCACCCAGACTAGACTCAGCCATCTGGGAGTTAAGGAATGAAGCTTTCTATTCACAGCTTAGCACAAGATACAAGCAGATGTTTACCACAGATTGCAAATATTTGCAGCTATAGACAGAAATACGCAAGTTAAAAGTAATACAGAAACACAATTCCCCTCCCAGAAATCAGAGTCCCCAGGAGGGGCTCCCAACCACCCTTCCACCTTCTTCCCACCCCTCTGCCTTGCCCCAGGGTCTGCCTTAGGTGCAAGGCGAGTTTGGAGGATGGGCAAGGGGAGTTAGAAGCAGAGTGATGAGTTGGGTTACACAGCAGCAGAAGCCCAGGGAGAAAACACAGACACCAACTCTGACAGATAGAGACTTCCTCTTATCTATGCTTGTGTCCTTGTTCTTACCTATCTCAGCAAGCATATGAGTGCAGCAGACATCACCACTGTTTGCTTTTCACAGCCTACCATCTACATTTTTTTCATTAAAATATTCCAATTAGCCTGAAACCAGCACAACATATTTTCTGTAAGTGGGTCTGGTGGCTCTATCAGAGTCGATGCAGGTTTCTGTTCAGATCTTTAGTGTATGACAGATTGACTTATATAATCATAGAGTCATAGAATCAGAGAACGGTATGGTTGGAAGGGACCTCAAGGATCATCT
>VWZE01021288.1:1558-46571 GCA_013396675.1 Eubucco bourcierii | reverse complement strand
TTTCAGTTGTGCCTCTGCTGGAGCTGGCTTGCCGGCTTGTGGATGGACACACAGATTCTGTCATCAGTGTGGCTTTTAGACCCTCATCTCCACAAGTAAGTAATTGATTTATTTTTTTTAACCTCTGTAGTTAAGCTTTTATTAGTGAAGATTTTATGTATTTTACTTTTTGCTACTCTTTTATCACTCAATATGCTGTACACTTGTAAGTCAGTTCATCTGATTCTAGCTAGATGTGCTGGTTTGAGGCTAATTAGAATATTTTAATAGAGAAAATTACACTATAGGCTGTGAAAGGAAAACATCATGATGTCTACTTCACTCATACGCTTGCTAAGAAATTGTTTGGGAACACTAACCAAAACATTAGATAAGTCAGTCTCTCTCTGTCGCTTGCTGGAACAGGAGCTACTGGGGCGATCTAGCAGCTTCTGGGCTCTGAGTCCTCTGCTGATTGATTTTCACTAACCACTTTTCTTCTAACTCCCCTGGCTGATCCTCCTAATTTACCTTGCGTGTAAGGCAAACCTTGGGGTAAGGTGCAGGGGTGGGGAGAAGGTGGAAGGGTGGTTGGGAGCCCCTCCTGGGGTCTCTGATTTCTGGGAGGGGAGTTGTGTTGCTGTATTACCTTTTACTTGTATATTTCTGTAAATATTCCTGTATATTGTGTATATATCTGCTGTACATTGTGCAAAGCTGTAAATATAGCTTCATCACTTAAAATTCCAGCTGGCTGAGTTCTAGTCTGGGTCATTTTACAAAGTGTGGGGGGTGGGTAACTCCCAAACCTTCACACTAGAAAGTGGTTATTAGCCCAGGTGAGATGCTGCATGCTACAGACAAATGCTCTAACTGGTAACAGGGAAGAGTTCTGGCATGGGAACTATTGCAAGCATGCTTTTTGAAGGTTGGGAAAGTGTGCATCCACCTCATATTACCTGAGCAGACCACTAACTCAAAGAATTTAAGAGAAATAAGTAGGAGCAGGGATATAGCCAGAGGCTCAGACCTGCCATAGTTACACAAAAGGCTTGAAAATTTTTAAAAACCATGTTTTTGTAAAAGGGTACTCTATCAGAATAAATGAAATAGCTTTATCTCAATGTTTTGAGAAATTATTACTGTCACCTGTTCGAGCTTTTCAGATATGAACAGATAAAATGTGCACCAAAGAATTTGGACATTAGTCAATTACAATTCTTTTTTTTTTTTACTGGTCATGGACACTACATTAATTGCATTGTATTTTGACATAATTGTTTAATTATAGTGCAGCAGCAGAAGTCAATTTGCTAAGTTTTATCTTGAAACAAGAACTTCCCTACAACTAGTTTATCACATGAATTCTTTGTATACAGCTTTGAGTCTTGGAGACTTTGTTTTCATGTGTTTAAACTTCATTGAACCTTTTGCCTTTCTGCACATCTCCTTTAAAGAGAGAATGGTGGTCACTATATATGTATAAAGGAGTACACAGTGCCACCTCTTTACTTCACTACCTCTTCAACACTGTACCTGCTACTGTTAAAAAAAATATTTTTGGAATAAGTATAATTTCTTTACATGTGAATGTACTGTCACATTTGCATATCTACTTTGCTTTGTGAATAAAAATACTATTGTTTCTGTGATTTTTAGAAGTTCTGGATGTTTCATTCCTTGTCTATGTGTTGTTTGAACTGAGAAATTGTTAATTACTTTTTTGTGGTGCATATTATGTAGTTCTACCATTTGGATTCAGCAATGCTGTATTAAACTAAATGGTATAGTTTATTACATGTTTTGTCCAGATTAAGAATATTGTAATATCTAGCTCTGAACACAGTTCTGCAAAAAAGAATCTCTGTACTGAAGAATATAGCTGATGATAGCATTGCAGCACTGTGATCTGTGGTCCAGCTGTTGGAATGATGAAAAACGTCTTATTGGAGTTTAACTGTTAAAAGTCCAGAGGTTCAGCTGCAATGATACTACAAATCAGGACTTTGAAGTAACTAAGTTCAGGCAAATCAGTTGTTCAGAAGGCAGAATCCGTAAATGATGTAAAATAAACATTGGCTCTGCATCCAAGCCAGACTGGTCTACCTCTGAAAGTGTACCTTGAGGCAAAAAACTTGTAATATTGAACTTTATGAAACATCACAAAATCTATTTTGTGTTATGGCTGTGATGGTTTGGGAGGTTCCCACCCCCACCCCAACCCAGACTAGACCCAGCCAACTGGAAGTTAAGGACTAAAGCTGTATTTACAGCTCAGCACAATGTACAAGCAGAGATATACACTATATACAGGAATATTTACAGAAATATACAAGTTAAAGGTAATACAGAAATATACAAGTTAAAGGTAATACAGAAACACAACTCCCCTCCCAGAAATCAGAGACCCCAGGAGGGGCTCCCAACCACCCTTCCACCTACTTCCCACCCCTCTACCTTACCCCAGGGTTTGCCTTATGCACAAGGTGAGTTTGGAGGATCGGCCAGGGGGTTAGAAGCAGAGTGGTTAGGGAGGTTATTCACCAGAGAGGAGAAGATGCACTGGCTCCCAGAGAGAGACCGAGAGACTCTCTGAGCCTGAGTGTCTTATCTATGTTTGTGTTGTTCTTATACATCTCAGCAAGCCTATGAGTGAAGTAGGCATCACCATTGTATTTCTTTTCACAACCTATAATATAATTTTCTCCATTAAAATATTCCAATTAGCCTCAAACAGAAACAATGGCTAAGAGCCAAATCTGAAGTTTGAGGACCAGAAAACCTTTTGTTGTAGAGCTCTTTCCTGAGAAGCAAGAGCTGTGGATTTGATGAATGTCAAGTTGTTTTAGGGGGAGACTTTCTAGCTAATGTTATCAGCAACACCTTACTAATAAGCAAGGAATGGGCAGAAATTGCTCTTTTGAAAGATTACAACTGAAATTCAAATTCTGTTAAGTAGTTCTCTATAGTAAGCACTAAATAAGTATTTTTGGAGAAGTCATGGAAATGCAAAAAAAAAATCAAATCACTTGGATTCCAATGGAAGATTTATCATGAGTTTACTTTAAAAGGTCTTAGGAGAAGCTAAGAAATACAATGTTAAGTTTGTAGAATGGAAAAAAAGACAACCATAATCTGTCAGAAAAGATTAATCCCATGCCTTGAAAGAAAGGCTTTGTATTAGTGTGCAGGTTTGAGGCTAATTGGAATATTTTAATGAGAGAAATTTAGATCATTTGCTGTGAAAAGGAAGTAATAGTGATGTTTATATCACTCATTGATTCTGCTGAGGGGTGTAAATAGTCAAAATGTAAGCAAAGGTTCTCAATTCTTCTTTGATCTCTGCTGGTTGCATCTTGCCTTCACTCCTCTGCATGAAACCTATGTAACGTGTTCTAACCAATTCCCTGTAACCCCGTGTTGGCGTTTGGCATCTCATCTCAGATCTCTGCAAATTAGTCATGTGAGCTTATGTGGATCTTATCTGGTTATTTCTGAGATAAGGAGTGGGATGGAAAGGAGTGGGTTGGTTGGGAACCCTCCAGGGCAGCCTGGCTGTTTGGGAGGGATTTTGAATTTCTGTATTACTTCTAACTATAATTATATATAATTTTATATATTGTATATATTATGCTTGTTCTGTGCTGTAAATATATAGCTTCAGCTTACTTCCACTTCCAGCTGTCTGAACTACTCTGGTGAATCTCATGGGGGGCGGGCGGGAACTCCTTAAACCACAACAATTAGGCAGCCAGAGTTTCCAACCCTTAAAGATTTTTATACCTGCCACTACCTGGATGATAGGAGGAAGTTCTTTACAGTAAGGGTGGTGAGACGCTGGCACAGGTTGCCCAGGGAGGTTGTGGCTGCTCCCTCCATGGAGGTGTTCAAGGCCAGGTTGGACAAGGCCTTGAGTGAACTGTACTAGTGGGAGATGTCCCTGCCTATGGCAGGGGGTTGGAACTAGATGATCCTTGAGGTCCCTTCCAACCTTACCATTCTATGATTCTACCACCAGTTTGGGGTTTAAAACTGGCGCTATTCTTGTTTCATCTGAAGCTCGAGTGAATAAATTTAAGAATTATATTGATTTCTGAATAACCTCTGCACAAAGCCCCATTGCACTGAAAGGGAAACACTAGCAGAGGAAGGAGTAAGTGGTGTAAATGTGGAAGTGGCTGAGTGAAATTCCAACTTTATGGCTAAGTTTTCTGCTGTGGAAAGATCCAACCAAAAGTGGAGCATGCTGACAGTGCTCCAGCTCAGTAGTTGCTTGCCCAGCACCTGTCCATGAGGTATTTTGTTCCAACCATTATTATGTAACTCACACTTGCATAACTGTTCTTCCAGAAAACAGGAGAAACCCTAGATGGGTATAATAATGATTTTTAAAAAATATTCTTATTTTATTTTCACTGTTGGGGAGTATTATTGATTTCATCATATGGTTCTTTGGAATAATCTATTAAACTGTTGCTATGAAAGTTGAACAAGGGGAATAAAAAGCTTTGCATTTACCTTAGATTTATTTTCAAGCTGATTTTTCAGTTTCTTATTTATCATTCACTAGTTTTCACTTGTTCAAAACCTGCGTAGGGAGAAGTGTTCATCTTACCAAAAAACATTAATTGCATTTTAGTCTGTTTTAGAAAATAATAAATTAAAGGATAATATATTGTTCAACTATAAGACCTATAGCTATTAAGTGTAAGACATTTGAGTCAATCTATGTTTAAATAAGATGAGAGTCTTATTTTCAAAATTTGGGAAAGTACATAGTCTCTTTGAGGTGTTTTTGAAGCAGGATAAATGCAAATGGGTCACTATTGTCATCTGCTGGATTTTGGTGTCTTTTGCATAGTCGTGTGTTGGTTTTGTCTTTCTACAAGCTAGATGTGTGGCAAAAACATTCAGTTATACTCTAACACATTATTGCTCCCATTAAAGTCACTTTAAAAAAAAAAACAACAAAATAATAAAAGAGCTTCTGAGCCAATATTCTGTTCTGGAAGCTACTTTTCATGACAGATTCATGATTTTAAAACCAATACGCATTACTACAACCCCTACTTACATTGAGAATTAGCTTAGAACAAAAAAAACCCACCCCAAACTCCACCGTAATAGAACAAACCCTGAGCAACCTGCTCTGAGTTCAGCACTGACCTTATTTTGAGTGCAAGATTGGATGATCTGATTTTCCAAAGTCCTCAGAAAACTGTCTGTCTGAAACACATACATATTTAAACACAAGCTCAGTAAGTCAGTTCAGGGCATGTGATGAAAAATAATGAAAAAATTATACTGGAATAAACTTTATGTTTATGGAGGATTAGAAACAGAAGATGAAAAGTAAACTACCTTGGGTATCTATGGGGAAGCTGTATTCATGTCAGAAATATTTCAGAGAGAGTGGATTGTAATCCTAAGAATTCTCACAATGAACAAGAAAGCTTCAAGGAGGAGGTCTGAGGAAAGGAATCAGGACATTTATTTGCAGGCCATATAGTTAATTAAAATCAAGCAGCTTGATAGCAGCCAATGGACAGAGATTTTTTTGTATATTCTGAGATAATAAAATCATCCAAATCTATAAAGCTAGAACTTTTTTACTGAAGCCTCAGAAACCTTGGTGCTGAGCCTAGACATGTGAGCATATGTATGGGTTATTTTCTTTTGGATTTTGATTAGCTTCAGGTTACTTCTCATCTCAGAAGAGGTGCTTTCCAGGAATTTTAGGTAATTCACAGATTACCTTGAACTGAGCTGAATGTGCATGTTAAACAGTTACAGTTAACTGGCTTATATAATGGAATTCTCTAAATGCAGTAATGTCCTGGTTAAGAATTATTGGTAAGGAAGAAGAGAGATGCATTTTTAGATCAGAAATGGGCTACTAAAGTGTTAGTTACTCTTGAATACAGGAGTTCCCAAAGTTGGTTGGTTTTTTTGGTTGTTTGTTTTTTTGTTTTGGTTTTTTTTTTTTTTTTTTAAATCATAGGTCTTTTTACTGTATAGACTTTCAAGAATCTGTTGTGCTGCTGTCTTGGAGTTTATATTCCTAGGCCACTGTAGATGTTAAACAAAAATATCTTTGCAGCTGCAGCAGTTTAAGAGAACATATTTTACTTCGTTCTTTTGATGAACTGTGGCTATACATACAGTTAGTAAACTGACTGGGCTGAGAACCTTCTGGTACAGAGTGATGCATATCTTAATATTGAGTCTTCAACCTTCACTCGCTTTGCAAACCTAACTCTCTTTCTACATATTACTTAAAGATTTCATCAGTTTTCTTTACGTGCAGTAACACAGTCTTTGTATGAAGACAGTCTTCACTGGAGACTGCCAAGTGCTGTACTGTAGTTTGTGTGATGAGAAGTTATTTCCTTTACTCACATCTAGCCAAAGAAGACAGCTGCATTACAAAACAAAACAAAAACCAAAAACAAAATGGAAGCCTACTGCTGACCTCATATACATGATAGCTGAGGTTGAATGCATTTCTTGTCTTCTCCTTGAGCTGTATGCTCTCATTTGCGTAATCTCAATGAATTGAATGAGGATTTGGGGAGGATATCTCTTAAACTTAATGAACATATCTCAAAATGGATTTGTTTTCCTACACTGCCTAGTTTGGCTTATGCTTTGAAGTCACTGGCTAAGTTTCCAAATCTTGGCCTCTGCATTGTTTAAAAAATGCTTTGAAGTAGAAGAATGTAGATCTTTGGGTTGTACCAACCATATATCTGCTATAAGGGTATTTGAGCCAGTGAAGAACCCATTAGCGTGACACAGCAGGTAGTCCTACTGAATTTGTTTCAGCCCATGAGAATACAGAATCAGTGTTCCTCACTGCACATATGTCTCCATTTAGAGCAGGAAGACAACTTCTTTTTGCCATTTCTAACAAATTTACATAATGATATGTGATAATTAATATTGGAGTAGTATAATAAACTGTTTATACCAAACAAATTACTGTAAGTTCATATGACAATTTAGAAGATGGCAGATTAAAAAATGTATTTTTTTTTTTTAAAAAAAAAAAAGAGGGAAAAAAGAAAAAACAAACCTGTTTGACTATGGGGTGCTCTAGCCATGCTAAGTGCATCGCCAGCAAACAACAGCTGTACACCACATGAATTTAAATAAATATACTTGCAGTAGCAAGTATTTCATAGCATGTTTGTTTAACATTTTTACTGTACTTCTTCAAAATGTAGACATTTTATTGAATGGCACTACCAGATTGAACAATATGGTACTAAACGGTTGGTTGCTCAGCTGCTAAATTGAGTTCTCCTTACCAGGTATCTTGACAGGGAGGGCAAGTGTCCACATGAGCTAAAAAAGGAGAGGAGTGCCTGAAAGCAGGAAGGAAAGACTGTGACTGTGGTCATGGGGATAATTTGAAGAGCAGCTTCAGGGAAATATCAGATAGAAAATGAGAGTGAAGAGAGAATGGTGGAGATTAACTAAAAACTGGAGGGAAATAACTTGTATGGAGGCAAGTGATGACATTGGAAAGATTAAAGAGTGCCTAGAGGGAGAGAACGAATGCCCTGCAGAGAGAAGAAAGATAGCTGCAAGGTTAAGAATTATATTTTTCTACTCTTTTAGTTAAGCTTTTTTGTCTGAAAGAGACAGCAAAATTGAGATGCCCGTGGTGTGGTTTTCAGAGTTGCTGACAACCAGATGTTGCTCTTGCTTTAACAGTTCTGAAAATCAGTGTGCTTTTCAAAAGATGTGAGGAGAAGATGCCAGATAAAATAAACCTCTTTACTCCCTTCACAGTGCACAACTGTCTTTCAGGACCAAATAATATAATACTGAAAGGGATAAGCAAGTAAGTGTCTATTTATCATGCTCCATGAAGAGGTATGTAGAAAAATATTTTGTGAAGCATACTTTGTACTTCGAATACAGTCTTCTTCTCTGTCCTGAGAAGCTGAGGTGAGGAAGCTTTGCCAAACAGGAAAAAGTAAGGGACTAATCATTAGGTGTTTGTTCAGCTGTGTTGTGTAGAAGGAATTGGAATTTAATTATCTTATATAGCCCTCTAGGAAACTCTTCTTAAGGTATCTCATTTCTCATTCTTGCCATCTCAAAGTGTTGTCATCATGCATTTTTCCTGCTCAACAAATAATATTCATAGAATGTAATTAACATTTGCTGACACTAGACATTTCTGGAGTAGGCTTCATTTCTAAAATTCCCAGGCCATGTTGAAGAACAAGTACAAAGCTTCTTTTCTCACTTTGATTAAAATCCAAGCATTTACACTGCAAGAAGATTGTCTCTTTCTACACAATCTTTAAGAAATGTGAGGCAAATTGATTTGCAGTTGCTATTACATAAAAGGATATATCACAAAGCAGAATTCAACCGTTAACAATACTATTATAATAAATGCAAGAAAAATAGAGTATGGAGTGAACTCTGTTCTAAATGAGTTTTTGGGAAAGGGAAAGCTAAGTCTTAGCTAACACATTATACATAAGAAGAAAAATGGCCACAACTTCTGTCTCAAGTGAAATAGCAAGGTTGAATGATTCCAGCTGTCTGATGAAGTATAATACTACCATACCAAACATTTGAGCCCAGCTCCTGGCTGCATCTGAGCTGTATACAGCATAGTGTGAGGAAGGCAGGAAGCACAAATTCTTTAAAACTGCCTTTGGTGCCTCCTCCAATTCACTGCATAAGGTAATAATTAATTAAAATAATTTATTCATAAGGAATCTGCTTTATCTGGAATATCGTGGTAGCTGAGACACACTGTGGCATTTTTTTCAGAACTGTAGTTGTATTCTATCCTACCAGTTACTTACTCATTTAAGATCCCTTTTGAAAGAAACAGATAATTTTCCAGCTGCAGGTACACACCATACTGGACACCCACTTCTGCGGCTTATTCCAATATTTAGGACCTTCATCTTGTCTTCTCTGCTGAGAACTGTTGGAGATAGTCACACAGACCCTGCCACTGTCTTTGTCTCCAACCAGGTCTTGAGTTCCATTCACTGAAGAGAGAAGTCACATTTGGAGAAAGACAAATGACAAAGCTGTAACTTTTCTTTTAAAATGTCACCTCAGTATGTGTGTTGTTCTTTAACCTCAACGCAAGTGAACCACTTTTATTTCATACAAGGACTCTTGAAAAGGATCAGCAGGCAATGATGGCAGTAGCATGAAGTTCTAGCTCAACTGATTTCAGTGGCTGTAGTAATTTTACTTCTGTTTTCCCAAAAAAGTGTAACAGAACACTGATTCATTGCCTGTTGTTACTGGAAGGAAGGAAGGAGACAGTGGAAGAAACAACTGAGGGTATTACTTGAGGCAAAATACACATTTAGGATTCTTTCTGAGAAAGATTGATCTTAAATTAGATAATGTTCTACTTAATTTTATTAAGGTCTCAGGAAATTGTCAATCATTTATCTTTTTATAAGGTTCTTATTTTAGCCTCTTGTATACCACAACAGAATATGAAATATTTCTGCCTAGTTAACACCTACTGTGCAATAACCTAAGAAGTAAACTTAAAGTAAAAAATATATTGTAAAAACATTGGTACTCAGCTCTTCAAGAGCTGCTGCCTTGTGGCTGATACTCCTTGTTCTCTGTCATAAAGCAATTAACAGAAGGAGAAAACTACTAACAATGCAGTATGTATTTTTAGAAGTACAGGATCTAAAATTACGTGTTTTATATCCTTACGTCTTTATCTTACAGCGTTGATGCAAAGAATGAGTAAAATCTGTGGTGGTGATAGAAAAGTGTATTTATAAGGCAAACAGATATGATGAGCACTGAGGAGGTGGTCTGGCAGGCCATTTGCCCAGCTACAGTACCACTGTCCTGTATAAAAATTCACAAAGATTGTGTACTGGACAGAAAGTGCAATTCTTACTTGTATTTACTCACACAGGCAGTGGGGCTGAAGGTAAGGTAAATCAAAACAGAGTAACAGTGTGTTGAACACCTGATGTCTTCTTGTGTTTTAAGGTCTTCAGACTCAGAGAAGAGTCTGATTTAGGTTAATAGTACCTAATAGTACCTTTTTGTATGACATCTGGCCACAACAACCCCAGACAGTGCTACAGACTGGGGACAGAATGACCGGAGAGCAGCCAGGCAGAAAGGGACCTGGGGGTACTGGTAGATAGGAGGCTGAATATGAGCCAGCAGTGTACCCAGGTGGCCAGGAGAGCCAATGGCATCCTGTCTTGTGTCAGAAACAATGTGGCCAGTAGGACAAGGGAGGTTTCTTGTGGAAGCAGGGAATTAATGTGGCTGAGTCAGAAATTATAAAAAAATAGAATTATTTTATTTTCCTGGAAGCCCTGCCCCCAAACCATCTACAAAAGTAGTTGAGATTTATGTAGAGGTTCTAATTCGATTGGGAGTTCTTCAACAGGATATTATGGACAAATTTAGAAATTTAGGAAGTCAGGAAATAGAAAAGACTAAGCTATAAACACAGCTTTAGACCACTAACAATCAGGCTGAGCAGAGAATTAAGGGTTTACTCACAAAGGTGAGATAGGTATTCAGCAATGATCCCTTGCTGGATTTCTCTGCGGCTCATCTGCCTTCTGGCACTGCAAGCAATATCCAATAGTCTGGATTCACGCAGCAGAAATCCAAGGTGGGTGGAAAAACTGCCAAAGTCAGAAGTGTCTTGAAACATGACTGCCACAAGACGTGGATTTGTGGAAGCGATGCTGCCTCAGCAGCGGCAGGGGAGACCCAAACTGCTAGAGTCTCCCCAGTTTGAAATAGCAGCCAGGAAGTTGGCTGTAGTATGGTCCGAGAGCATCTGGGTCCAGGTGATGCTGGCAGTTCTCTCAGATGGACCCCAGAACTTGCCAGGCTTGCAAATTTGCACAGAGCAGTGCAAAAGTGGGGAGAGCTGTCCAAAGGCAGGGATGGTGCAAAACAGAGAGCTGTGTAAAAAGGTAGGAGCTGTCCAAAAGCAGGGATGGTCCAAAACAGGAGCTCTGTCAAGGCAGGGGACTCTTAAGGTGGGAACCATGCACCTTCTCTCTTGCTCTGTTTATCCTTTTCTAGACAAAGTGTCCATTTGCCAATTTATACTGGCCATGAAAAACCAGCCCAATTCCTAGCGTGGACTTCCACACGGGTCAGCACATATGTGGAAAGGCACCTTTTACTGTTCCCCCTTCAAACCTGCAGAGTTGGGGGGTGGGGTGGGCAAAGTAGTTTTCATGCCTCATTCTCCCCATTCAACCTCACGGGGCAATAGAGAAGGAAGGAATTTGGAGTGCTCCGGAACAAGGTTATTTTTCCCCTATACTCAACACTGGTCAGGCCACACCTTGAGTACTGTGTCCAGTTCTGGGTCCTTCAATTCAAGAGAAATGTTGAGGTACTGGAACATGTCCAGAGAAGGGTGACAAAGCTGGTGAGGGGCCTGGAGCACAGCCCTGTGAGGAGAGGCTGAGGGAGATGGGGTTGCTTGGCCTGGAAAAGAGGAGGCTCAGGGGTGACCTCATTGCTGTCTACAACTACCTGAAGGAAGGTTGTAGCCAGGTGGGGATTGGTCTCTTCTCCCAGGCAACCAGCAAAAGAACAAGGGGACACAGTCTCAAGTTGTGCCAGGAGACATCTAGGCTGGATATTAGGAGGAAGTTCTTCACAGTGTGAGTGATTTGCCAGTGAAATGGGCTGCCCAAGGAGGTGGTGGAGTCGCTGTCCCTGGAGGTGTTCAAGAAAAGACTGGATGAGGCACTTAGTGCCATGATCTATTTGATTAGATAGGGCTGGGTGATAGGTTGGAGTGGAGATCTCTTCCAACCTGGTTGATTCTATGATACTATGATTTTCATGATTTCCTACTCCAGTTATGTAGCTATTACCATGAATGGTGTCGCTTGAGATCAGTGAAATTAATGTGCAAGTATTCTCTTACCCATTTAGCTGGTAGTATGTTGTTGACATTTTGGTTATACACCTTTGGAGGGGGGGTACCTTCTACATATTCCAGATGATCTTTCAAGGATACCAGAAAATATTTTCTCTAGATGTTCAACCTGAAACCTATAGTCATATCTTTGTAACTCTATGTGTATTGTAAACTTTTTTTCTAATTCAAATAGTTTGTGTTGATAGAGGTGAGGTAGAGTAGCAGATATTATACATACACACTTTGTGCAATATTTGTAGTTTGGAAGACCTTGAAAATAATCTCAAGCCTTTTACCTTTGGTGGTGATAGATGTGTTATTTTAATAGGTTATTTTCCCAGAAAAAAATATGAGTAATAATATAATGGGTGCTCTTGAAAGGCATTTAAAGAACAATGCATTCATTAAACACACTCTGTGAACAAGTTCATAATGGGATGGTCCCGTTTAACTGATTTGATATTCTTCTACGATAAGGCTGGTTGCTTAGTGGATGAAGGAGGGGAAGGTGATGGTTTTAGTTTGTTTGTGTGCCCCCTTTTTAAAAAAATTTTAATAAAGCTTTTCAAGTTTTTCAAATATGAAATGAATGAGTTCATGGTGGAAAATAATCCAGAAAGGCTGGACAATCTTCAAGAGGAAAATCTTAAAAGGCACACAAGCAAACCATACCAATGTGCTGAAAGATGAGCTGGCAGGGAAGAGGACAGGCTTGGCTGAACAGAGAGCTTTGGCTGCAACTCAGGGAAAATAGAAGAGTTTATGACCTTTGGAAGAAGAGACAGGCAAATCAGGAGGATGTTATGAGGTTATCACAGAATCACAGAGAATGGTAGAGACTAGAAGGGACCACTGGAGAAGATCTAGTACAACCTCCCTGCTTTTGTGGTAGACCGGAATAGGCCAGAATAGGCTTATACATGTCTTGGATTGCCCACACATGTTTTTCTGTTCTCCCTCCTTCTGCTATGGGGAAAAACAACCGTGGGAAAAGAGGCAAAGTGACTGGAGCCACCGAGTCTAAGGACTCTGGTTTGCCCAGTCTTACTTCAGCTTCTGTGGTAAACAAGGTACACACACTTAGCTTGTGCCTGCCTTCCGCAGGGCCTGTGTTTTTCCCAAATTTGGGTAAAACAAGCTTATGGCTTCCCCTAGTGTGGTCAAGCTATCCTGTGTCCAAAGGGCCATTAGTCTTGGGCTGTATTGATAAAAGGAGATGAGCAGGTGACACAAGCTACTCTGCCATTGTATCCATACCTGCTGCTGCCTGCTACCATTGCTCACTGCCTCAGTGCATCCTGAACTACATGGAAACTCTACTGCCTCGAGTTTGCCAGGAACAGGCTCTAAGTGCCTCCACACGATCGGCCTGCACAACCAGCATGATACTGTGCTGAGACTGCACATGGCAAGACATCCTGCCTGCACCTGCAAGTCTCCTGCCAAGACAGAAAGTCTTGGAGATGCACAGATCATCCAGAGAGATCAGGACCAGGTCAGAGATTATCTACCTCCTCTGTCCAGTAGTCTGTGAAGCCTGTGAAGAATCAGAGGTCTCAACATCTGACAAGACAGTAACAGAATTCCCTGAAAGCATTTGGGCACTGTCTGAAGCTGTAGCTGGCCCCACCAGTCGGGAGATATTTTGTGAGTAAATACTTAGCCTCTTGTAATTCATCATTGCCTTCTGCCATAAGCAGAAGGGAGCATCCTGAGCCCATCTAGCGGGCAAGTGGAATAGCCAACTGCAAATCGTATATTGACTGCAGGAACCTACTCTTCCAGCTCAATTAATGTTTACACATTATTACTAGTTATTTCTAGATCTAGTTATTCCCTTGTGTAATGTTTCCATGACTGTTGCAGAAGAACCTAATTATTATTAAAATTAGTGGTAGGTAGTGGTGAGAGTTTTGAATACCAAAATTAAGTTTTGAAAATCGTATCTCACATAATTTAATTACTGCTTCATTGCACCTGCTGAAGCAGATTTGCCTAGATCAGATTACACATAATTGTGTCTGGATAAATTTTTAAAATCTCTGGAGAAGTAGACTCCACAACCTCTCTGGGCAACCTGTTCAGTGCTCTGTCACTCTGAGTAATGTAATTTTTCCTTGTTTAAGTAGAACTTCCCATATTCTAGTTTGTGACCATTGCTCGTTATCCTACTACAGGGCACCACTCAACAATCTGGTCCCAGACTCTCTACACTCACGCTTTAGATACAAGCATTGATAAGATCCTCTTTCAGTATTATCCAGGCTAAAACAGCCTCAGGTCTTTCTGTCACACTGCTTAGTGTGCTTTCTCCCTTATACAAGGAGAAAATCAGAAGGGCCAAAGCCCACCTAGTACTTAATCTGGCTCCTGCTGTGAAAGTCAATGAAGAATGTTTCTGTAAATTCATTAGTGTGATGGTTTGGGAGTTCCCCGCTCCCCCACACTTTGTAAAATGACCCAAACTAGAACTCATCCAGCTGGAAGTTAAGTAATGAAGCTCTATTTACAGCTCAGCACAATGTACAAGCAGATATATACACAATATACAGGAATATTTACAGAAATATACAAGTTAAAGGTAATACAGAAACACAACTCCCCTCCCAGAAATCAGAGACCCCAGGAGGGGCTCCCAACCACCCTTCCACCTTCTCCCCACCTCTGTACCTTACCCCAAGGTTTGCCTTATGCACAAGGTAAATTAGGAGGATCGACCAGGGGGGTTAGAAGAGAAGTGGTTAATGAAGATTAATAGGCAAGGAGAAACCAGAACCAGAAGCTGCTAGACAGCCCCAGAAAGTGAGCCAGAGGGCAAATGCCTCGTCTACGTTTATGTTCTTTTCCCAAAACATATCTTAGCAAGTGTATGAGTGAACCATGTTTTCCTTTCACAGCCTATAGTGTAATTTTCTCTATTAAAATATTCTAATTAGCCTCAAACCAGCACAATTAGTAACAAAAGTTGGACTAAGAAGAATATCTGGGTTTAATTGGATGTGGGGGGGAAATGTAGTGACAAAGGATGTGGCTGACAATACCTTTTTGCCTCCGTCTTTAATGTTAAGACCAGTTTTTTTCTGGGTATCCAACCCCTGAGCTGGTAGATAGAGATGGAGAACAGAATTAATCCCCCATAATCCAAGGGGAACTATAGACCTCTATAGTCACTATTTCAAGAGATTTTTATAATTTTTAAGGCAAAATTTGGTGGGAAAAAACCAAATGAAGTCCAGTAGTTCCTGCAATCTGAATTTTGAATCACACTTTATTGTCATCTTTGGAAGTAGACATCTTGGAGACTTTGCTCATCATTATGAGTGCACAGTTTTAAATGTCTCAGAAACTTCTCTTTGATGAGATTTGGTCTGTGATTTATCACACAAAAACGCCTCTCTGTGAGGTTTGTACAAGATTTTTGGAGAAAACTCACTAGATTTCATTATTTTTGAAGATGACTGTCATCACTGCAAGAAGACCTGAAGAATCTACTAAACTTTGTAAATAGGTTTAATTAGATTATTTTTATTTTTGCTTGCTTAAACCTAGAACTAGACATAGGGGATCCTGACTTCATGATACCCTTAAGTATTGAAAAAAAGAACAGGAAAATATTTCAGTCTCCTTATAAAAGCTTCAGTCATCTGGGGTGGGGGGAAACCTTTGATTTCATTCACTGTTCACCAAACCCCAAGGTGCCTGTTAGGTTGGGTGCCTTCTAGGTGTCAACCCAATGAACCTAATAACAAAAAAGCAGTGGGAGTGTTCCATGTTTTTGTATGCATGTTTCTGTTGCTTAGATTATATAAATAACCTCAATCTTCAGGTTATTTTTTTATTCTTGCAGGTAATGTAGAGATTTCAAGTCTTTGTATTTTACTGGTCATTTCTGAATCCTAGTATTGTCTTACACTGTATTCCTTATAATTAATTACTTAGTACAACTTTAAGATAAAAACCATTTTACAAGCTGAAAGAGATGAATTTTTTCTGTTGAGATGACTCCACAGACCTTGCTTTCACTAAGCCTGCATTTTATGTATTACGGAGGGATTATTTTTGCACCAAAAATAATTAAGGAGAAAAGGACTGCATTTTTGTATCTAGAATTTCTGGGACAAACTGAAGGCTTTTGCTTATTCTTAACAAGACTGAAACAAGCTTCAATTCTGAGTATCAACTTACTCAAGGAAACTGCAAGTGATGCAGAGAGTTTGAGAAATGACAAGGATAGGTAAATCCTGAAGGAATACCTGAAATTGTTCTGCATCTGTATTTGTCTGAATGGATATAGGTATTCATCATTATAACACATCAATCGTACACTTAAAACTAATGAAGAAAGCACTTCTGTGTTCAACTGTGAAAGCTGTGCAAGTCTACATCAAAGTGGTAGTGCAAGAAAAACTTAAAATGAGCTGCTTTTTTTTTCTTGATTAGACAGTTTTATTCACATACTTCAAAATATGTTACCTTCTTTATTAGATTGATAAACTTGAAAGTAAAATACAAATTCTCGAAACAAATGAGAAATACAATTACTCTGTGGTGCATCTTTGACTATCACTGCTCTTAAAAGCTGACTAGTGAAATATAAATCCTGTTTCTCACTCTTACGCTGACATAAATTTCAGGCAAGACATTAGTATATCCAAGAGGTGGTAACGTAACCATGGGTTTGAATCTCAAATGATAAATTTATATATTCAGCAGTTTTGTATTTTATTTTTTTCCTGTTTACAATCAAGACAGAATTATCCGTGGTCTCTCAGTATGTACCCAGAACTCATGACCATAAATATAACAGTATTTGTTAGAAATAGACCTTGCATTGTAATTACATGATAGGAATTTTGCTGAGTTTCACTGCAAGTCTGTAAAGTATGGCATTTGCAGACACCAACTATGTGGATGATCTAAGGATTTAAGGAGGCTCCTCCTTCTCTATCTCCTATCATATTCTTGTTTCACTTAACTGATTTTTTTAAATCATTTTGAGTGTGTGTTTTGTTTTGTTTTGTTCATCTTCTTTAAAGCATTTGGAAATACCTGAGAGACTCTTCAGAAAACTGAAATTTGCTGGAGACATTCTAGCATTCAGAAAGTTCTTGGGGAAGGTGAAAATTAGTAGGCCAGATGAAAATGTCATTTACTAGTAAAAATGTTAAAAGTAAAATTATTCATATGCAGGATGAGTGATGGACTCCACAGAGGGAATTGTTACCCTGTGTCTACTGCAGATCACAAGTTTTGAAAGCCAGTCTTTCCACACCATTTTTTTCCCTCTAGTTCTACAAGTTCTTGCATTCTGCAGGTAATAAAAAATTATCTGTATTATGGACACTTTTATTACTGGTGAGGGACTCTGGTACAAATGCTGATCATTTGTAGCCAGCTTGAGTCTGTTAGCTTTACTAGCTTTTTCTCAGCTGTAGACCTGCAAAGGCGGGAGTTCATCTTCACTGGTTTAATGTAGTTTACACTAGAATGTAATGTATGGCATTGCAAAATGAGATTGCTTTTTATAGTTAAAATTCCAAGCTTGAGAAGTGGCGGTAACTGTAGTATAGGAGCCTTTGTAGAATAGAATGATCAGAGTTAAGTTGCCTGGGTTGCCCAGGGCAAGGGAGGGGATTCTGCCCCTTTACTCTGCTCTCCTCAGACCCCACCTGGAGTACTGTGTGCAGTTCTGGAGCCCTCAGCACAGGAAGGACATGGAAGTGTTGGAGCAGGTCCAGAGGAGGACCACGAGGGTGATCAGAGGGTTGGAGCAGCTCTGCTATGAGGACAGGCTGAGAGAGTTGGGGCTCTTCAGCCTGCAGAAGAGAAGGCTTCCAGGGGACCTGATAGTAGCCTTCCAGTATCTGAAGGGGGCCTACAGGAAGGCTGGGGAGGGACTATTTACAAGGTCTTGCAATGACTGGATGAGGGGCAATGGGTTTAAACTGGCAGAGGGAAGATTTAGACTAGAAGAACGTTAGAAGGAACTTCTTTGCAGTGAGGGTGGTGAGGCACTGGGAGAGGTTGCCCACGGAGGTTGTGGCTGCTCCCTCCCTGGAGGTGTTCAAGGCCAGGCTGGATGAGGCCTTGGAATGAGCTGTACTAGCGGGAGGTGTCCCTGCCTATGGCAGGGAGTTGCAACTAGATGATCCTTGAGGTCCCTTCTGATCTTACCATTCTATGATTCTATGAATCTGGACAGAATACTGAAGGTGAGAATTGTGTGGTAGCGAAAAGCAACATCTGATTCCAGTTATCAGACTTTAGCTAGCTCTCGTATAGTAAAGATATTTTTTTATAGATGTGTAATGCTGAATATAATAAATAATAATACAAAGGAAAACGGAAATCATAGGGCTATTGTTCTAAGAAAAGGCATAAAGTAAGATTACAGTTCATAGAAATTTATGGAGCATACTACACAGGTTACTCTTTCAAGTGTAGTACATAAAGAACCAGCAGATGAATCTTAAGAACTTCCAAGAAATTGTACTGTAAACTGAATATCCCAGTATGTCTGGCAGCATTTTATTGCATCTGGAGCACATAAGATTTTCTTCTGATTCCAACTAGAAGTTGCATTCCTTCAATTTTGTTTTCAAGGCTGTTTTAATATGAAGTCTGATCCAAAGTCAAAAGCTATCTTTTTTGATTTTGCTTAAAAAACAGGCCAAAAGTCTACAAGAATACTTTACTGATAACAACAGATGTCTATAAATGCTTGTAATTTGTAACTTACTTACTGTCAAGTAACAATAATTACAAAAGAAACCCCCTGCTTTGGGGGAAAAAATCATGGTTTTATGGGGCTGTTTTAGTTGAACGTCTGTTAGGATTTCTCTTAAGAAAAAAAAAACCAAAACCCAAAAACTCATGAGACAACCAGACTGTGAATTGTTACAAAATTCCTAGGGATTTCCATAGTTCATTCTCTGCCTTGCAGGATACTTAATTTTTAGTGTGAAGTATGAACATGGACTGCTGTTTTATTTTCTTTGTAATCCATATGTGATCTGAAAACTGTATATAGATTCCACCTATCACCTCAAACATATAAATGAATCTGTGTTTTCCAAAAGGACTAAAAGTCATAAATGATTTTATCATAGAATCACAGAATCATTTCAGTGGAACAGACTTTTAAGATAATCGAGTCCAACCATCCTCTTAACTCCACCAATTCTGGCATTAAGTTATCTTCCTTAACATCACGTTAGTGCATCTTTTAAACACCTCCAGGGATGAGCATTCGACCACACCCCTGGGAAGCCCTTTCCAGTGTTTGATAACCCTCTCAGAGAAGTAGTTTCTTCTTACATCCAATCTAAACCTCCCCTGGTGCAACTTGAGGCCATTTCCTCTCATGCTATCATTTGTTACTAGGGAGAAGAGACCAACCCCCACTTCACTATAACCTTTTTCAGGGAGTTGTAGAGAGCAATGAAGTGCCAACATTAGCTCTGAAACAAGGCTTTTGACGTTGTTGCATTAATAATGCATATACACAGTTACACTTCACTCAAAAAGTACCAGAATGTATATCACTTCTAAGTGTATTCTCTTTCCAAATTTGAGTTTTAGTCTATATTTGAAGGTTGGAACAAATTTTGTGTATGAATGACTCAACTTCAAAATGTTTTGTTTGCACTGCAAAATATGATACGCTCCACTGGGAAGCTGCTAGTCTGGCAGGTTTTGCTGGTTTTCCCACTGACTTAGCAACTGTTATGCAAGCATTGCTATCCCATGACTTGAACAGCTCCTGTTACTTTAGATACAGAAGCAAAGAGCTTTAAAACATTTTCTAAGCAATAAAAAATGAGAATTCACTTCATTAAAATTAAGTACACTATTTAAAGATTTCTGTAAGTGATACAAATGTCTGTACAGAATAAATACAATTTCACTTTCTTCAAGTGCGAGTTATATCTTTTTATTGTTTTTAAACAGAATATCCTTCTCACTTGAAAATGCCTAAATATCCAATATGCCATTTAAGAAGATGGTTTAGCTCTTGAATTTCCTGTGATCTGCAAAGTATTTTTCCTGAGGAAAAGGTGGATTACCCAACAATGAAATTAACTTGCTTTCCATGGATAGGTAGATATGGGGAGGAATAACCCAGAAGTAAAACATATTTTGAGGCCAGCCCATATTATCCAGACATATGTACACTTTATATGTTTCTCAGCCCCAGATGATGAGTACCAATACATATGAAGCCAAAACCTTTTTAAACAGGAAGCAATACTGCGTTAATAAAACTAGTTGTTGATTAGATCAGTCATTCAGATAGAATTATGAGGTTGTATATTAAGGAACTGTGGAGTAGTGCATCAGAGAGATGGAAATACTTCTTTCAGTTAGGTTGTTTTAAAAGGGAAATCACTCTTAAACTTTCATGAAAATTATGCTTATTGTAAAAATAATAAAAATTGACCAATTGATTTTTAAACAGTGAAGTGAGCCATATTATGTCATTCTTGCATGCAAGGAGTGCTTGCAGTTCTGGCCTAGAGCTATTGTTTCTGGCCTCATCAAAAAAGAAATGCAAACAAAGGAGACCATGATGGGATCTGTCAGAAAAGATCTTTTGTTTGCTAGGAGCAAGTTAAAGAGAACAAATGTCAATATGTTTAATTACATAATTAATCTTGTACTAGAAGAGAGAGGGGCACCACATGAGAAATTGTAAAGAAACAAAGCATTTTTATTTATTATTTCGTTAAGCAATTTTGTAAATATGATAACAGGTCTGGAATCCCTTTGACTGACCTCACTACAGCTGACCAACCTGTCACAGTGCTTATGGTTGATGTGAAAAAAAAAAATCACAGTTGTGAAAAAGTCACAGTTTCTAAACTCCCACTTCTGTCAATATTACCAATGAATTATTTGTGGAGTTTTAATGTGCAGTGGATCCAAAGCAGTGGTGCCAGTGAGTACTGTATACAAAGTGGGTTTGAAAGCCACCTACTTTAATTTATTAGGGTATTTTATCTTAGATGAAAAAATGCCTTTCAATTTAGCTGTCTATACCTTTTTCCTGACATTATTTGATTTTTGAAATGCTTGCCATTTTGTGCCTTATGGGCACAAACTGTGGCTTCACAGTTCAAAAGGAAAACAAATTCCAGGGTCTATTAGAGTTATATTCAAGAACTACAACGAAGGACTTCCTGGGAGCTAAATCTAAGTTACAGATCATGAATAGACAATATTCAGACCGCATCCACTCTGTGACCTCTTGGTTTAATTTTCATTTCCACTATGTTCTAAGCTACAAATTTCTAGGCTTTAAAAACTGAAATAATTTAAAATTGAATACTGCCTCAGTTAAAACTAAAAGAACATCAAATTGGCAGATTTATACAGTAGATAGTAGGTATAATGTTCTGTAGGAAATGTAGTTTTGAAGTAGTTTTGGAGTGTGGATAGCGTAGGTCAGACAGCAATATTCATGACAGAAGTTATTAACAGCAGTATTGGAGTTGGGAAATCTAAGATTGTAGCCCATAATAATGTATCAACTTTTTGTGCTTTTCCAGTGTTTCATACATAAGAGTGTAAGGTATCTGGTAAAGTCTTTGGCTTATGGATTAAATAGCAGGATATAAAAACACTCAAGTGATTGAGGAATCTGATAGCTTACATATCCTCTCTGAAGACAAGATGGAACCCACTTTTAAGTAGTTTATTAATTTGTTAGATCTTTTATTCGATGTTTAGTCTTTAATTCCTTTAGCTCAATGCCCTGAGTCACATTCCTCAAGCAAACTCAAAATGGGTGGTCGTAGTGCATTGGCAGTCCATGAGAGTCCGTAAGTAACAAATAGCTCTTAAAAAGCACATATCATGGGTGGTCCAAGGGTTTCCTGGGAGGGACAATTTCAGGAAGGCGCTGTGGCTAGAATAGGAGTAGTACATTCCCTTTATAAATGTATTTACCGTTTAATTCTGCTCAGCGTGGCTGACCATTTGACAGTCACTCCACTGGGAAACAGACAGACATAATATAAAAAGAAGATTCTGCATGCATAATAACTCCATATGAAATGGTCTCATAGGTCACTGTCTCAAGACATGCTTTGGTTAACTTCTTATTTTTCAGTGAATAAAATCAGAGTTTACAACTCTAAATTTCAAACTACAAAGGCAGGTGTAGTTATTGGATTGTGGTGAAGTGAAAGGCCGAAATATCTCATTGCGCATCTTGCAGTAGCTTTAAAAATAGGTAAACTCTTAAATTAATTCAGTTTCAGGTTGTAATACTGTATACAGTTGTGCACTTGTGCTGCTCTCTTGCCAAACCACAGAATTTTTCCAGACCTTGAAGTTGAAGGAAACTTGTGTGCCAAGTAGCTGTGAGGAAATGATGAACCGAATTGTATTTGCTTAGTATGGAAGTGAATCACTTTGATGACCTTCTTATTAGAGCAGAGTTTCTTTTTGTTGACCATTTCTTACGAACTACACCACCTCCAACAGTATGGCTCCTCCTGTTTAAAATATCCGTTCCTAGTGGTGTATTTTAACATATTTGTCAGAGAAGGAAAACTGTGACATTTAGCCATGACAAATCAGTAGACATTTTTTCTTTTTTTCCTAGTAGTCTGGGTAATATATGTTTATTCCGCATGAAATGTAGTCTTATGTCTGTCTTTTTAGAAAATGTGGATCCTGCAATAGCAAACCCAAGTACATTCAGTGAAAGTAAATGAAGGAAAAAAAACCCAAAAGATGTTGCTATAAGCAGTTATTAAGGTCAAATCCTACCAGAGTTTTGTGAATGTTTTCATTTTAACATGTCAGTTGTTTATTTCTGGCATTTTTGCTCTCTGGACAAATTATTAACACATGTTTTTCTTCTCAATTGTCGAGAAAAAAATGTTTCTGTATTTTTAAAGTGAGCAAAAAGACATTATTTGCGCTTTTTGTGTGCTTGTTTTTGTCTATTTTGAAAAAACGTGAATGCTTCAGCAGCACGAAATAAATGCTAAAATCATATAGCAAGGATATAGCGTTTTCATGAAGTATTTTTTTTTGTGGCTTGTGAGGGGAAATAGTTGCCATATCCTACTGCATCATGTTGAACATGTACAGCAAACATGGCATGGGTCTTTATGCTGCTTAATTTCGTGTGGAAAAAGGATCACAAATAAACAATAAAATGCACTACATTGGTGTTAGTAAATTCAGATACACCATGTGGCCTTAAGGTCATTTAGGAAGGAGCTATTGATAATTATATAGTTGGTTAGGCAACTGTATAAGCCAGTCTATTTAGTTATTGATGTCTGTAACTTGTCTCTGTCTTTATCCCTCTACTTCTCTGATGAGAATAGAAACAGACAGTGAAGTCTTTCTTGTAGCTGTAATTATGATTCTTTACTTTTGTCATTCTGCCTCAGAATTTTAGTTGTTTACCGTGTGTACTTGTGTTTGTTTAACCATTTGTGGCTGCCATTACAGCCTTCTTGTAAATGTGATGATATAAATATTGTCACTTGTGACTGAAGACATTTATTCCTATATGGTATTTGATAAATGCAGGTGGTTTTTTTTCAAAGTTAATTAATTCATTAGGCAAAAGTTGAAACTTGGTTTTTTTCTGTTGGGCAGTGCAAGGAGATGTGTCATGGAATTACTGAAAATGAAACCAATTTAATGACTTAGTTGTCTGTATTCAAACATTCCTCTATGAGAAGTTTAATTTAGGCGGTGATCTTTTTCTGTTGGTACAAGCTGAAAAAAATATTTTTACACAGGTAGCTCTCATATATATGATCTAATACCATGCTGAGTTGGACAGGCTGAGGACAACTACATCTTGTAGAACTGATCTCGTATCTGAGCTGCTCCATCATCACTTCAAATAATCTCTGACTGGTGACTCTGCTAGGCAATGCTTAACTTTGGCTGAAACACTACTTTGCTTTGGANTAAAGTTATTGCAAATGCAGTCAAATGCAGTTTGAAAAGAATATATACATTGGCTTACTTACCAATAATGTTCTCGTTCATAACTGTCTCTGTTGAAAATCAGCTTAATATTAATCTTACCTGTGATACTGAGGGGTAAAACTCTAAGCTTTCTCAAAGACTATTCATGAAAACTCTTAACAGTTCACTAGTGAATTTTTAAAAGCTATCATATTAACGAACTTCTCAGAAAGTGAAGTATCTGTAAAATGTCTCTCATGTTTCTCTGTCATACTAATGGACCATGGATGCTGAGGACAAATAATGGATGGTAGCTTGATGTTATTAACAGTCTGTGCTTTTGTTCTTTGCCGTATAACAAGTAACAGAACAAGATCAATCATTTTTAGCAAACCCAAACTAATATTTCTATCTTTGTTGGTTTATTTTAAATTACTTTATATATAAAAATTATGATAATGGAAAACTAATGAGTTGCCGTGTTCTCAAGAAATTGTTATATGCCAAGAGTTGCACACTTGTTAGAAGCTTTGACAGGACAGTGAGACTACCAGAAATGTACTTGCCATCTAGGTTTTTGCATAGCATTTGATTTGTGAGGAAGCTGTGCCCTTTGAGTGTTGAGTCAACGGTGGAAATGAGGAGAAGTGAGGAGAATTAAATGTTGGGAGGAGTATCAAGGTAAAGGAAAGAAAGGGAACCACATGAAAAAGTGGGCAGCCTAATCCATTTACACAGAATTCTAGACATTTACGAAGGACATATTTCTAAACCTCCTAAAGATGAGCCAGGTTTGCAAAAAGTAGGAATATGTATGTATGATTATATATATATATATATTTATATGTATAATTAAATTGCTTCATGAACTTTTGTTATATGTCTGGTGGATTCAGAAAATTTCTTGCCACAGCTTGTAGTTACAGAAATTTCAGAGATTGCCTGCCCTTCCTTATAGATTCCCTTAATGCTACAGAGGGATTCTATGGTCAATGTATGGGCAACTCTGAGTGCTGGAATTTCACATCAGACCTGTATTCATCAAAGCTAAATATTCAGAGCTCAAATTAAACTTAATCTGTGTTTGACATTAGCAATTTTTGTGGAATGCCCATTTTAGGTTATCTTTTGGAAACGGGCGAGGCATGGAATCATAGAGTCAGAATGGTAAGGTTGGAATGGACCTCAAGGATCATCTAGTTCCAACCCCCTGCCATAGGCAGGGCCACCTCGCACTAGTACAGCTCACTCAAGACCTCGTCCAACCTGGCCTTGAACACCTCTGGAGGTGTTCTTGAGCTAATCATAGAAAATGATCATAGAATGGTAAGGTTGGAAGGGACCTCAAGGATCATCTAGTTCCAACCCCCTGCCATAGGCAGGGACACCTCCCGCTAGTACAGCTCACTCAAGGCCTCATCCAATCTGGCCTTGAACACCTCCNGTCTCCAGGAAGCCTTCTCTTCTCCAGGCTGAGGAGCCCCAACTCTCTCAGTCTGTCCTCATAGGAGAGCTGCTCCAGTCCTCTGATCATCTTTGTGACCCTCCTCTGGACCCACTCCAACACTTCCATGTCCTTCCTGTGCTGAGGGCTCCAGAACTGCACACAGTACTCCAGGTGGGGTCTGACGAGAGCAGAGTAAAGGGACAGAATACCCTCCCTTGCCCTGCTGACCACGCTGCTCTTGATGCAGCCCAGGACTCAGTTGCTGTCTGGGCTGCATGCACACACTGCAGGCTCATGTTGAGCTTTTCATCAACCCAGACTCCCAAGGTCCTTTTCCTCAGGGCTGTTCTCCAACCATTCACCTCCCAGCCTGGATTTGTGCTTGGGATTCTGCATAAAGACAGACTAATAGCTGTATTAGTATCAAAGCTGTTCTTGCAAGTAGATTAAATTTGCCAAACTTGGAAATATTATAATTTTAAATCCCAGATCTCTGGGAAGTAAATTGTCTTAGTAAGTATTCTAATTTGAAAAGAAATATCTTGTTATTAATTTGCACCAGAGCCATATTCTAATGCATGTTAAAATTCAAAGCAAAACTATAAAATAGCTTAATCAATTATACAGGGAAATCCAGTCCCTTAAAATATGAAATACACTCACAAGATTGAAAACTCTGAGTTTGACAAATTTACTTAAAATATTTGTAACAGATCCAGCATGCTGTTTTTTTTGGCAGTGGAGTCTGCTGTTCAGGCCAAGAGTTTGGGGTTTGATTGGGCTAAAACAGGACATTATACAACTTGTGTGGTGAAAATATCTCAATATTTGGAGACAGGGTCTCTTTCTAAATACAAATCTTTGTTTAAATGTTAATCATTGTAGTTGTACTTAATTTCGCATTGATTCCAAACTGTAAGTAAGGTGATCTCATGTTTCATGCGGCCAAGGTACAAGATCCAAAACTATAGACCTTGCTCTGATTGACAATAATGGAAACAGGCATCCATTTCCTTTGAAACAATATTGTGTCCGAAGACTGTTATGAAACTACAATAAAGAGAAGCAAAGCATAGTAGAGTAGTCCTAGAGCCACAGTCATGATGTAAATAATAATAAAGGGGTGTAAGAGGTTAATGCATGGTGAACAGGGTAACCCCAACACAGAACTGAGGGAAATGTAACACACAAAAATTCTGGATTGAGAGAAGAGTTTAATATAAATGCAAGAACATAGATGCACGATTACCTTAGCTTAGCTTACTTGCTGAAAAAGCGCCATCAAATGCACAAATGGGAGGGAAAAAGCAGCATAAACCAGAAAACCAAACCCAGCATGCTACTCAAGTCCCACACATATTGCTGCCATCCCTACAGAAAAGAACCAACACCCCGAACCTGGAACCCAAAAGCAGCAGCTGGAACAGAAAGCCTCCCATGCCACAGTCTGAGCTTCAAACCCCACAATACTTTGCTCTAGCCAGCACTTTCCTTTTGAAACTGGCATGAGGGAGGATGCTTCTCAATAGCTGCAAGTTTAAATTCAACCTATGACAACAGGGAACCAAATTACCTAAAATAAGAGTTCTTTGTGAAAAGGTGTGTGTACAGTAGTTCTTTTCAGAACTTACTAAAGGAAATGTTAAAATCTTGAAAGCATGAAGAAACATTCTTGTAATTATAGTCTACAGAATTATTCCATACAAGTGCAGTGGAACTGATTCCCATGAGTTTTCATGCACACCCAGGTATCTACTAATTAACTTAGCAGACTTAGATGTGTAAGGATAAAGTTAAAACCCAACCTGCAAACCTCAATAGCAAACAAGGCCCAGACTTTTTATAGGTCTGCAATACCACAGGACATGTTCCTAATCTTCCGTTGTTTAATGTTTGAAACTCTCAGAGGATATACCACTTCTTAACTATAAAGTCGAGATAAAGTTCCTTTGCCATAGTGCTTTAGTTATATATTCTGCATGTTCATCATCAGTTACTGTTTTTTGATTTATGCTGTCTGTGTTGGCATTATAGTATTAGTTTTGTAGGTTTTTTTTTTCATTGTTACCCTCTGTAATCTCCTAGATGAACTGATTGAGATTCACCCACACCTCCCTTTCAAGGACCCATTTCTGTTTTTAGATGAAGAATACATATAGCTGAATTAGGCAGAAGGATCAGGAAAAACTCTGACATTCTCTCTACTATTTGTCTCATCAGGAACTTCAGTTTGGTCAGTTTGGGATTCTTAGTTACCAAAAAAAAAAAAAAGGGTGTTTTCAGTAGAGAATTTTGTTCTTGAAACATTTTAGTTAACCCAGGCTTTGTAAAGAAGGACATCCTTCTACTACTACAGAAGGAGCTCAGGAAGCTCAGGATAAGTTGAATTAAAAACTTGGTGCTTTGGTGTGTTACATGTGAACTGTTCAGGGAAGTATAAAGGAGTATAAAGGAAAGAAAAAGTATAGAACTCTGCTTCCCCTGAAACAGTGTCTGTGGTGCCCTCAGTCTATGCTATTGACTTAGTGCCAGGAGCCTCTGCCTGCTGCCAGCCAGGACCTGGTCCTGTAATTGACCTTTTCTGTTTCCCTCCTTTGCTATCTCTACCAACAGGGCCACATATAGGACGATGCCACATTTTTTGCTCCAGGATCAGTCTAGGCATACCTGTTGAGTCTCTCTCTTGTCTTTGTCTGTGACTCTACTAAATTTTTGTGTTTTAAATCTGTTTTCCTCTAGTACTACAGATACTAGAAAGGAAAGCAAGGCAGCATGTTTCTAAAAAAAATTCTTCACATGTATGGTAGCTGTAATTCTGGATGGATTTCAGAACCTACTCTGCTTAGCAGTGCAGTCTTTGACTTTGGGGACAGATTTGTTTTACGGCTTGGAATTAAGCTTCCACACAAACTTTATAGATCTGCTCCAGACTGCAGGAATATTGTATGACTCTGAGAATCAAAGCAAGTTTACCTGACATGTAATTAAGAATGGGAAGGAATGTGCAAATATGTAGTGAAGTGGACTAGTGTTCTAATATTGAATATAATCAGATCCCTTTCAATCCAGGAAGATCCATTTCTTCCCGCCTTTAGCATGAAGAATTCTGTGCACTTAGCATCACTTTCTGCTCAGTACTTTTGTTGAAGAGTATTTAATTTTTTTCAGATGCTGACATCCTTAACTTCTTTAAGCAGTTGGTATTTTCTTCCTCTAGAGACCGTATCAGAGAAAGGGATATCAACTTACTGTGAACCTTTATGTCTTAGCCTAGTATCTTTTTCTTTTCAGAAAAAAATGATGGGTTTGGTAGCTCTTGTCCTCCCTGGAAAAGCACACAAATTCAGTGTTTTTTAAAAGAAATGCTGTATATTATTTTGTTTCACTATTCTTAAAACTTTCACTAAGAGCCTGTGCCAGCTTTATGTGTGTCTTCTGTGAAGTTCCTGGAGAGAATTACCAGCAACAAGATGTCAGCTCAAACGAAATGGACTCCTAGAAAAATTCTCCCAATAAATTATTCTAAGATGGTAATGAAGATTTACCTATATTTTCATTATAAATTATGCCACTGCTAAAGTGAATGTATTCTTATAGTATCTCTGAGGTTCTCTGATCTAATAGGCTATGAAAGACACCAGCTGAGGTCACCCAGGGCATGAATATGCAGGGATAATAACCTGAAAGAAAAGACTGTTTCCTTGAAAATTATGGGGGATCGTGTTATGGAGGGGTAATTAATTGATGCAAGATACGATTTTCAAAGATTAATATTGTTTATTAATATTCAATATTCAGAACTCTCACCACCTGAAACACTAATTTTAATAATAATTGATTCTTCACATGTTCATGGAAACTTTATACAGATAATAACACAGGATCTGGAAATAAGTAGCAAAAATATCTATCATTAATTGAACTCAATTGAGCTGGAAGAGAAGGTTCAGCTCGCCACTTGCCTACTAGATGAACTCAAGGATCTCCTTTCTGCTTATGGCAGAAGGCAGTGGTGAATTGTAAGAGGCTTCACAAAATTCTCTCCCAACTCGCAGAACTAACTGCAGCCTCAGACAGTACCCAGATGCTTTCAGGGAATTCTGTTACTCTCTTTTCAGCCACTGAGACTTCTGATTCTTCCCAGGCTTCACAGACTGCTGGGGAAAGGAGATTGACAATCTCTGACCTGGTCCTGATCTCTCTGGATGATCTGTGTATCTCCAGGACTTCCCGTCTTGGCAGGAGACTTTCAGGTGCAGGCAGGATGTCTTGCGATGTGCAGACTTGGCACAGTGTTGTGCTGGCTATGCAGGCTGATCGCGTGGAGGCATTTAGAGCCTGTTCCTGGTAAACTCAAAGCAGGCAGTTTCCAGGCAGTTCAGAATACAATAAGGCAGTAACAAGCAGCAAGCATGAATATGACATCAGAAGGAGGGAGAGCAGAAAATCATGTCTGGACAAACCAGGACGTATATAAGCCTATTTTGGACTGCCTAGGCCTACCATGACACATTCTTAGGAAAATGTTGTGCTTATCACAGCTACATTCCTTCCCATTGATTTGAAGTCCCTTGAAAATGGAGAGGTTGAGTTTGTAACAAAAAATGTGAGACAGTCTCTACAGCTTTCACCTCATGTTCAGAGAACAGGACAGGGAACGAAGGAGTGTAAAAATTACAGATATCCCTAGTCTAGAGTGCTCTGCTTCATGTGTGTACACAGACTGTACATGTCTGCATAGACTACTCTACTTTAGAATTTATGTAGTGTGTGTGAAGGGTCCAGGCTTACTTTATTCACAGCAGACTCAGTGGAGTACTGGCTAGCCATTTTGTGTCCTGGGACAGTTTAACTGTTTTATCCCAGCACTGCAGATACGTGAATTAACTCTGTCTGCCTTACTAACTTGCTGGAAGTAATACCAATATGTCTGCTCACATAAGTAAGACTGCATAGTGCTGTATTAATCCATATGGATATCACCTTGATTCTGTGTTGTCTCAAGAATAACAGCACCATGGTCCATTTCACAGTACAGACATGCTGTAAATGTCACACTTGGAAGTTCTTTGGTTTTGTTTCTATTATAAGATAAATAACAGACTTCTTGTAAGCTTAGCTTTATTTTAAATTTTGGTGTTTAAATTTACTCTGTGTGTTTCAATTGCTCACCCCCAGTTACTTATAGCAAATCTTCTTTTTGGTGTATTTGAGCTACAGTAGACTGAATGAACTTGGTACTTGACCTGATAGATTTAAGATTGTTATTTGGCTGTACAAATTGTGCGCTTAGAAAAAGGCATTTTAAGGAAGCTGTTCATCTAATTTCTCTTCTGTTTTTCTTTTGTGAGCTGAGAAATTCCAGGAAACTAACTCTGTTGGTGTTTCGAATACTTTATGAATGTATATTATTTTAGCAATGTTTTTGCTCCAAGTTGCAATGCGGCATTAAATTTTTTTTTTTCCTGCAGAATATTTATAATTTTGAAAAGTTGACAGAAATTGGCAAATATTCGGTACACTAAAAATTGAAGTAGTAGAATAGAATATTTTTCATGGAATGGTAAGGTTGGAAGGGACCTCAAGGATCATCTAGTTCCAACCCCCTGCCATAGGCAGGGACACCTCCCACTAGTACAGCTCACTCAAGGCCTCGTCCAACCTGGCCTTGAACACCTCCAAGGAGGGAGCAACCACAACCTCCCTGGGCAACCTGTGCCAGTGCCTCACCACCATCACTAGAAAGAACTTCCTCCTAACATCCAGTCTGAATCTTCCCTCTGCCAGTTTAAACCCACTGCCCCTTTTCCCGGCATTGCAGGACCTTGTAAATAGCCCCTCCCCAGCCTTCCTGTAGGCCCCCTTCAAATACTGGAAGGCTACTATCAGGTCTCCTTGAAGCCTTCTCTTCTGCAGGCTGAAGAGCCCCAGCTCTCTCAGTCTGTCCTCATAGGAGAGCTGCTTCAGCCCTCTGATCACCCTCATGGCCCTCCTCTGGACCCGCTCCAACACTTCCATGTCCTTCCTGAGCTGAGGGCACCAGAACTGCACACAGTACTCCAGGTGGGGTCTGAGGAGAGCAGAGTAAAGGGGCAGAATCCCCTCCCTTGCCCTGCTGGCCACGCTGCTCTTGGTGCAGCCCAGGACTTGGTTGGCTTAATAGTATTAATATTGTGTGTTCATTATATCACTTGCTATCTAGTAATGTTTTATTGTGTGTATTTAGGGACTTTTTATTTTTTTCCCTAGGATTATAGTCAAAGCATATGTAGGAACCTGCAGACTTGCCAATGAAATGATAAGCAACAGAAATCAAACTATGATTTAAAAAATGTTATTTTGCATTTTACACAAAGGTAGTCTACATGATGTCCACATAAATGATACTGTATTGCTGTCATTACTGTAGAATAAAAAAATCATTACCACTAGAAACCACATTAAATTAGAAATAAAAAATATAATTCAGTGAGTATGTAATATCACGGTTTGAAAAGAACAAAAAACTGTAGAAAACAACAAAAAAAATTGTGCATAGCAAACAAAAGTCACTTATAAAATTTTTTAACTTTAGATTGATTATGGCAAAGATTTTAGCTGCTTTTGTTAAATTATTAGTTTTCCTAATTATATTACAGCAGCAAAATTTTCCTTCAGAAATTAAATACACGTCACATGAAGTACTTCATTTTCTCTCACAAAATAACAGATCATCGGATATATGAGTCTTTGTCTTAGTGATACTTCTGTATATGTTTGTATTTGAAGTTTCTGGGCTTTGGCTGTGAAAGATGGTTCAGATTATTGCCTATGAGTTTTGGTTTAGTGTCTGGCTAGTGAAAGCTATTTGTTCCAAATAGTCTGGCAAGTCACTCAGTTCATGTGCTGAGTACTGGGATCTCCAGTACTGAATGCACTGAAGTCACATCTGAGGAATGTGTTAACTGAGTAGCAATTTTCTGTTCTGAGAATTCTATTTCTGATCATATTTGTTTCTTATCATGTCTCTCCTCCCTCTTGCCCACATGCATAATCTTTTGTCAAAAGGCGTGGCTTCAGATACATTCACTGCAGTTATCCAGAGTGATATATTTATACTATATATGCTCCCCAAAATGTGTAAGTTAATGAGGAACTGACAAGCAAAGTGTGTCCTTTGTAGGAACTTACAGTCCTTTTTTCCCCAAATGGCAACAAACAATATTAAATAATTTGTTTATAAATAATCTTCATACTATGAAAGAACTAATGCCACATTATAGAGCTTACTCTTTCATAATCAGATTACACTGGTGAGGAATTTGGAAACTGCACCTTTGATTGGTTTATTTCAGCTGCCAGAAAGGTTAAACTTCCTAATTTAACAAATTTTAAATGAAAGTGAAAAGCAAAATGATTTCATGCTTTCCTCCTACTCCTGCTTTCTTTTGTGGGTGAAGAAGTGAGGAATGTTCCAGCTATGGTGACCTACTTCTAGTAACATTGCAAGGTTACAAAGAAAAAGAAGTACACCATCATCTCATATTTTACACAGGAATAGGGGACTAGTGAAGAGACATTTATATTTGTGTCACTAAGGCTTACAGTATATAAAAGATATAAAGATGACTCTGAACCAGATTGAAATAATCTTAAAAATATCTTTTTTTAGATTTCATCAAAACACAGGACTAAAGATTTTTTTTCTGCACTATATAACTGGGAATGTATTTATAAGTTCAAGAAAGCAATACTTTAAATAGTACTTTGACCAATATGGCACATCTAAATTCTCCTCCTTTCTTGTTTGTTGTGTCTTGTGTGATATATTTTTTTTTCTTCATTCTACCTGCCTTCACAGTGGCCTTATGTGGTAGGAGAGTTTTATCCCTGTTTTCAAATTGGTTAAACAAAACCACTAGAAGGCTGGTTTTCACACTTGGTTGTGAAGGTTTGTTTTTTTCTGATAAAAACCAAACCAGCCTGACTACACACAGTGATGTTTAAATAGGAATTTAGATGTGTTTTCTGATCTGACTAGTTTAAGTCAGGTTGGTGGCAGAGAATGGATGGTGGTGGAGAATGGAACAGCTCTTTGTTACTGAGATCTGTTATGCGGTCCCAAAAGATGCATTAGCTGGGACAGCAGTTTCACCCAAGCAATACATGAGAGATGTGCCTGCTACATGGCAGACAAACTCCCATTGGCAATTCAGTGCTCTGCTGGTTTAAGGCTCATTGGAATGTTGTAATAAGAGAAACTGGATCATTGGTTGTAAAAGAGTAATAATGAGAAAGTCTATTGTCATTTATTGGTTTGCTGAAAGGAATAAAAAGTCAAAACGCTGCCTCTGTTTGCTTCTCTCTCTAATCTCTTCCACTAACCTTGCCTAACCAAAAAACACATAAGCCTTGCTGATTGTTTTCTGTCTGGGGACAGAGAGGGTGGTGTGGGTCCCTTCTGGGCTTCCTTTGGGAGAAAAATTTGGACTTCTGTATTATTTTCTAAATTGTATATGATTGTAAATATTGTGTAACTACATCGCATATATATGCTTGTAAATTTAGCTTTGTTGTTAATATAGCTGTATCTTTCTTACAAGCCGTCTGAGCTGGTCTGGTAAATTTCAGTTTGGGGGGCGAGGCGGCAGGGGAAGTTCCCAATGTGCTAAAAGTGCACAGACTGGTCACCTCTCTTGTCCTCTTGACATACCAAGTGATCACATCATGACCTGTGCTCTTCCAGGCTAACAGACATATAGAAAGTGCTTGTAGCAGGATGAATCAGTAATTTTTAAATTGCTTGTGAATCATTAGTTTGAACTTTCATCTAACAGCCTAGAGCTTTCCAACTAAATGATACTTTGTACTGTCAGATAACCCAGTGGCAACCTTTGTTGACTTAAGATAAATGGCATATATACTCTTTGAGAAGTTCCGCTTAACAGTCATCTATGTTTCCATGTCCACAGTTTTTCTTTTCATTTGGTATGTGATGCTCTGTTTTGTCATCAAAAGACTTTGCATCTCAGAATGCTTATTGGAATTACTGATGTCAACAATGATTATCTCAAAATATAGGTCTGACTGGAAAATTTTAGAATAATCATCTGTGCTAAGGCAAAAAAGCAACGAATGTACCCTCTGCTCAAGATGGTTAAACTCACTGTAGCGATCATAAATGGAGAATCCATACCATGTGGCTGATCCTGCTCTAGTCTATCTTGCCTGCTTGCACTGTGTAAGATCATCTTCAATTCTTTGACAAGTCAACTTGCTCATTTGAAAGCAGAGAAGCACTTGATTTAGCACTCATGTATGCATTTAAGTGCTATATTCAAAGTGATAATAGCCCACAAGCCTGAGAATGTAGTCTATGGAGACTATAAATGCCCTTCACGTTGCTGTTAACAAGCTACCTGGACTCTTCTGTGTACAAACTGTTGCAAGGTGTGGCTGAGTAGCAGGGAGATACCTTTTTCATGTGGTGAAGTCTCATTATGTTTTAGGCTATTTGACTGCCAACGACTTTACTTCAGTTTACATGGAAAACACATTTGGCTGCTGCCTTTTTTCAAGGTTTATCTTAAGAATTACATTTGGTAGTTGCTTCCAGAAGTTTTTGACCCAGTGGAATCTCCCCGGGCCTTCTGTTTCTTTCTTCCGGACAGTGATAATAAAACACTGCTGCAATGATTTTTTTAAAAATGAAATTACATTTCCATGATTTCAATCAGGAAGGTACAATTCTGCAGTTCATGTATAAAATTACATTTTCATCTCAGATTAAACTTTGTTGTGTACATATGTTTACGGAAGATGCAGAGATAGATTTTTCTACTTTTCCTTTTTTTTTTTTTAGATCAGAGGAATAGACATTTGGATTTTTTTTTTTTTTTAAATTTAATCACTATTTTGGGAAATGAAAATCCATTCCTCTGGTGTATAAAGGGTAATTAGGGGTCTAAACCAAGTACTTTGAAGAGGACTACCTAACTACAATTGTGGGACTGTGTGTGAAAAAATTTTGGGGTTTTAGTGTGTTTTGCTGTAAGCCAATGTCCAGATTTTTAAGTGGAATTTGAAATTATACACCTGAGTAAAAGGCTAGTAAAAATCCTTTTTCATGTTTCCCTCAGTTTTTCTCATCACTGAGTGAAGAGACAGGGTTGTAAGGACAATGATGTCATGCAAACATTTGCAGCCTCAGAGATTAAGGCAGTCTTTTGAAGAATGTCTGAGATTACATTTAAGTTGTTTCAAACCCATCATTAAAGAAAATGGTCTGGAAACCATTCCTGATAATTTGTCCAGCCATATGAATTCTTAAGTGTGTTTTGCAAATTTAAAAATAAATTTTTTAAAAAGGCTATATTATTACAATAGCGATTTTTTTTCCTACATGAAAAAAAATGGTTTGTTGACATTTCCATACCACTAATTATATGCTTGCTTTCTTTTGAATTTAATTGAATTTTACTTTAATGTACTTAAAAGTCTGAATCTATGGCATCCTTCTTTCTCATCTGGTAATGGCTGAGTTCAGTGACATAGACTACTTCTTTACACTCCATTGTATTCATCATGCAGTGTCCTCAAATCCCTGCTTCACCATTCTGAAACACAGAATGGCTGAGGTTGAAAGAAACATCTGGAGGTCATCCAGTCCAACACCTTTACTTAAGAAGGGTCACCTACAGCAGGTTACTCAGAACCATGTCCAGTCAGTTTTTGAATACCTCCCAGGACAGGGACTCCACAGTCTCTCTGGGCAGCTTTATTGCTCGAAGATTGCTGTCATAATACTGTAATTATGACAGACCTTACATTTAAAATACAGTAGGCAACAGATACATGCAAATATGTGGCTGAAGAAACTAGATTAGCAGCTGTCCTCTGATTTGTGCAAATTTATGTCTGTTGCACAAAACTTCAGCTAGGGAACTACAAGGGAAGGAGAATTGCGTGAAATTGTGACATACCCAGTGGCAGCAGAGCCTCATCCAGAAACATGGACATTCTTTGGCTTTTGATTAGAGAGCAAAGGAGGACTGGCTCTGAATATAAATCCTCAGAGGAAATCACAGGCTGTTTAGGCACTGTAAATTCTGAAAAAATAGTATAGACTCATAGAATGATAGGATCATAGAATATCAGGCACCTCAAAAGATCATAGAATTGTAGAATCATAGAATGGTAAGGTTGGAAGGGACCTCAAAAGGGACCTCCAGCCCCTCTGCCAGAGCAGGATTACCTGGAGCAGATCACGCTGGATCGCATCCAGATGGTTCTAGGATATCTCCAGAGAGGGAGGCTCCACAACCTCCCTGGGCAGCTGGTTCCAGTGCTCTGTCACACTCACAGTGAAAAAATCCTTCCTCAGGTTCACATGGAACCTTCTGTGCCTCAATTTCCCTATTGCCCCTTGTTCTGTCAGCAAAGACAGTTTCAATTACCGCTGTATACTATCCTGAGGTAAACTAGTTGTATTTTACATTGCACTGTAACTTCTTCTATGTCAGTCAGTATGTATTTATAAATACATGATAATACTAGCATAGCAGTCATTTAAATGCAGCTTTTTGAACCTTTGTGTGTCCAGTGAGAAAAACTCTGAGATGTTCTGTATCTGAAATGCAACAAGCAGATAACCAGCTCCCAAAGTTTAAATAAAGTGAAGATTAGCTTTACATATATATGTGGATATGAACTCATGCATATATGTCAGAATAAACATACACTGTTAACATATGTCATGATTTTACCAACATGGGGATATGTGAGCACTCCCCCAAGGTGTTAGACCGGCAGGGTGGAGTGTCTGTGGGAAGAGGACTTTATGGTGGAATCAAATTTAATAAATAAAAGACTGTAGAAAAGAACAGTTATACTTAATGAGCCTTTTCCTAAGTTAGCTTTTTACTGCTAAGTTCACTTTTTACTGCTAAGAAGTTTGGATTTATAAGTAACTGTTCTTTTGTACTTCAGCTTTCTGATTGATGTGAAACCAATAATGATAGTTTTTGACAGAAAACCAGATATGATGTCATAAAGCCCAAGCCATTATAATGATTNATTTAAAAAAAAAAAAAAAAAAAAAAAAAAGGTTGGGAGAAAGAATATCTGTAGTGAGCAAAGCTCACACTGAAAAAAGGAGTAAGTAATTTCTTTAGGATCGTGCTACAAATTTTGTATAGGCCACTCTCCCAGTAATGATTCTGTCACAAAAGCATGTTATTAAAACATGAATGTAATGCTTATTGAACCATTATCCAGTGTCACCACTGCTCACACATCCTTTTATTAAGTCTGATGTATTTTTATTTTCAGCTTTGAAAGTTGTCTCCCTTTATTTGCATTCCAGCACCTGAGATTTAATGTAGTGGTATCTATTTAGTTACGTGAGGAACATTTACCACTACTTTGTGCTTGTACTCTATGTAGGTGAGGGTGCACAGCCAGTATGGCATGCTTTCTGGAATGGAAGTATTTATTATGGCCTATTAAAGGAAAAACAGCTTTTGGTGCAAATTGTCATTAGTAGTAGAGCAGCAAGCGGTGAAAACTAGATTTGTTTGTTTGTTTTCTAATCTTTGGCAGTTGTAAAGACTAAATTAGTGTGTTTTTCCAGTTACTGGGTTTTTTTTTACTTTAAGATCTGATTAAATACCCCTTGAAGTCAGAGGAAACTGTTTTCCAGACTTAAAAAATGTTAGCATCTGTCTTAAAACTGGAACATGTACAGTGCTTTCCATAAAATCCTATTCTGCATCGCATCCATCCTCAGAATGTTTGTACTACTGTGTTGTTACATCTATGTTCCAGTGGTGGTATAAGAATTAGAACTGCTCTCTGCCATGTATTTGTTACTTCATTAGTTCTCAAGGCAGAAAAATATTAAATGGAATGAATTCTTTTCGATGAGAGCATTTAATTTGTTTATTATTGTCCTGCTGACTAGGGATTTTTATATACTTATACAGATTCTTATTCGTGTTTGAGAAGGTGATCACAGAAGTTTGTAGTTACTGTGGGTAGCTTCTCCTTACAGGTTTCCTTCATTAATGTCAGATTTAAATTTAAAATATTTCTGAATGTTAGTATAGAAGCAAGAAGACAGATTTAAGATTGTTTCACGTATTTTGGTCAAGTACATTTCACACATCAGAAAGACTTATTGGGAATTGCTGATTTTACCTGCCTATAAAGATGTCACGTTAAATATAGGTGAGTATTTTACTTTTTTTGAGCACATAAGTAATACTTACTAAAGCTGGGAGCAAAGAGGTGCAGGTGCTGAAATGAGTAATACATTTTAAAATGTGATACCTTAGGGAAGCTACCCAGGAGGTTCCAGGACCATCTGTCTGGAAGAAATGAACTAAATTTGCATCATAACGGAGTTAAGATATTAAAATTTAAGGCTGGGTCTGGGATGACAGTTCTGTGAAACACCAAGATGCAGAAATGATGTATTCTCAGAGATGTATCAAAGAACAGATGTATCAAAGAACAGATGTATCAAAGAACAGTCAGGTAGAAAATGGAAGAAGTTAGGCTGCTAAAAACTGAATGTACTGATATATTTGCACAAATACTAAGAAATAAGATGAGCAAATGGAATGTCAGTGCTGAGTGAGTGCAGCCCTGAGTGACAGGATAGGAAGAAAGGTAATTAGTGAGACACTCGGGTACATGGTTACAAAACATACAGGGAATGTAGACTAAACCTTTCTGGCGGTGGAAGCTATGTCATTTGTCAGACAGCTTGAAGAGAGAGAAATAAATAAACTTCAACAAGTAGTAAGGAATCCTGCACAGGCTGAAAATATATGCTTTTACAGTAAGAACAAGATATTGGACTTATATCCTATAATATTAGGTACATGAAAAGTTAGATGAGTTGAATTCCCCCTAAAGTGTCAACCCTTCTAATCTAACCTGTATGAAATTTTTTTTAGACATATTTAGATTCACGTTCTGACATTCTTCCATACTACAGCAATTTTTGTCTGGAAATCAGATATGTCAATTTTATGTTTGAGGGAAACAGAAATAGAGCAATGTACTTGATCTACCCTATCCCATGCACTGAGCATAGTGGGTGGGAAAATGTGACCATATCACCTATGGGTATTATGAAGACAGAAAGTCCTCAGCTTTTGATTGGCAATACATATACTTAATTCATGTATGATTCTGTGTGTGTGTGAAACACCTGAAGTTTTAATTTCAGCAACAGGATAACTATCTTAACAATAAAAGCCTGTGTTCTCTCTTCTACCTGAAAAAAAAAAAACCTGTGCAGCTTTGATCTGATTGAAAGCTTAGAGTGCAGCTATCAATTAAGCAATTACTTTTCAAGAAAAATACCTTTTCAAAGTGCTTCTTACATGTCTTTTGTTTTGGAGTCAAACCACAAAAACAGAGTTGGTAAATACTTCATGTACTGCTGATTTTTAGGGATGAAAGTGGTGGGTGCTACATTGCTTTAGACACCAATTTCAGAACAGAAAAATAAAGTTCCTTCCATAAGCTCTCCTTTTCCTGTTGCTCTTAATTATTGCTCTAGCTGTCAAACCATCACAAAATGTAAAAGCCACAGTAAGTACTGCAGTATTAGTGGCTGTGTTTTCATTGTGTTTAGTGGTCTTCCTGTCAAGTCCATTTCATCCATATAATGTGCTTTCTGACAGTTTTATACAGCAGCTGTGAGTGTGCCACTTTCAAATTCAGAGATCTGTCCATTCAATGACAATAAACCCAAAGATCTGTTGTAATAGACTGCCACTACAGCCACTGCAGCAACATCAGTTTCTTAAAATGAGTATCAGTCTGGGTGTCATTAGTATTAAGAGCCTGGAGTTTTATGATATTGTATATGGATTGATAGGTATGTTGTGTAAAAATAAATGCAAATACATGGTTAATTGATGTTAGAAATCATTATGGTTACAACAATTTTATTTCTGATATAAGTTTTTCTGAATTAGATTCGTAAGTTTTTGGCATGTAAAATTTTCTATTGGCATTTAAAGTTTACAGTTTTGAAAAGAAAAGCACTGGTCAAGCTCCTGGGCTGCAGCTCTGAGTGATGATGCTTGCCTCCGTGCCTAGTTCCTACATAAGGAAGTCCCTGACACTTCCTCCTACAGGGGTGTTACGAATGATGCAAAATTAATAATCAATATTACTTTTGATATCCAGGTGAAGATTGTTAATAACAATGAAAATTAATGTTTATTAACATTAAACCTCACCAGAAAACTTATTTACAAGGTTCAAAATGCATGGTTTAGAAATTTATACATACAGGGAACAGGCAAAACTGGAACACTTTAAGAGGTACCTAGCAAACACAAACATTGTACTGGAAGAGAAGGTTTTTGCAGTCAATACACCGCTTGCGGTTGATTGTCCTGCTGAGCCACTAGATGGATGCAGGAAGCTTCTTTCTGCTTATGGCAGAAGATAATTAGTGAATCATAAGGGGCTTTAAGTATGTACTCACAAAATGTTATCAGACAGTACCCAAAGCACGCGGAGGGGTTGCTGTCAGTGGTCTCTTTTCTCAGGCAGCTGGGAGTCTGGCACAGTCTCTCACCTGGTTCCTCTTGACTCCCAATTCAGCAGAAGCCTTGCAGATGGGCAGGCAGTATGCAATGCCATGTGCAGGCTTGGCACAATGTCACACTGGCTGTGCAGGTCGATCACCTGCAGGCATTTAGAGCCCGTTCCTGGTAGTGGAGTTCCAGACAGTTCAGGGTGCAATGAGGCGGCAGCAGCACACCGTGCTACCTGCAAATCCCTTTTTATTAATACAGATGGAGACTAATGGGCCTTTGGACATAGATTAGCCAATCAGAATGGTGGTTTGCCAAGCTTGACCATACTAAGTGAAGCCTTAGGCTTGTTACCCAAATTTGGGCAGCACACAGGCCTTGCACAAGGCAACCATGTGTACCTTGTTTACCACAGGCTGCAAAACAAGTCTGGGCAAGCCAGAGTCCTCAGACTCAGTGGCTCCAAGTTCTTTGTCCTCTTTCCCATGGTTGCTTCTCCCAAAAACAGAAGGAGGGGGAGCAGGAGAACGTCTGGGCAAACCAGGACATGTACAAGCCTATTTTGGCCTGCTTAGGCCTACTACGACAAGGGGCTACTGCAGTACCACTTGCTGGTGCACCTTCTGTGCCTAGTGGTACAGTAGGGCCAGCTGTGTTAGTCTGGAGGTCAAGTGGGATGCTGTGCTGCAGAATGAGATCCCACCATTGAGCTACAGACTCTTATGGTGTTTCTATGAGGAGCAACTGGAAAGTTGCAATTGCAGAGCAATTTGGTGAGTGAGTTTGTTGTTTGTTGGTTTTATTTGTTTGTTTTTTTGGTCTTTGTTTTTTTAAACCTTTCCTTTAGAAGGACAGAAATGTTTATCTTACTTACAGTGATTTTGCTGTCAATTGAAAACTAAGCAATGTTTCCATATTACCTCACATAATAATCATAGAATCATAGAATGGTAAGGTTGGAAGGGACCTCAAGGATCATCTAGTTCCAACCCCCTGCCATAGGCAGGAATACCTCCCACTAGTACAGGTTACTCAAGGCCTCATCCAATCTGACCTTGAACACCTTCAGGGAGGGAGCATCCACAACCTCCCTGGGCAACCTGTTCCAGTGCCTCACCACCCTCACTGGAAAGAACTTCCTCCTAACATCTAAATCTCCCCTTTGCCAGTTTAAACCCTTTGCCCCTTGTCCTGTCATTGCAGGACCTTGTAAATAATCCCTCCCCAGCCTTCCTGTAGGCCCCCTTCAGATACTGGAAGGCTACTATAAGGTCTCCTCGAAGCCTTCTCTGCTCCAGGCTGAAGAACCCCAACTGTCTCAGTCTGTCAATAACAAATCTTCACTTAGAAAACAATCCGTCTCAGGTTAGGTCAGCTCTTGTGTACCAAGATGTAATAATAGTGAAAGCACTTTCTTTCTTTTCTTTCCCTGCCTGCAAGATAAATGGGTACAGAAACTTAGAATGGATGCATTTCTTAGATATTTTATACATACATCATCTTTCCAATAATAAATTACAGAAGCAGATAAGGAGCTAATAGAAGTCTTTGGGAAGATGTAATGGTTTTGGATAGCTGTAGTTTGAGGAATTAGATTGGATGGTACTGGGTAGTCTATTACATAACTGAGAGTAAGTAAGAAGAACTAAGACAGCAAAAGTCACTGCTGTGAAAGGTAATAGTTAAAAAGTTTTAAAAAATTAATCACTGGAGATGTCAGAGGGGAGAATAATAAGCCAAGGAGATTATCTACCAGAGAGCCACTTTATTTGAAGGAAGAATGCAAATTAGTCAGCACATCAAGCAAAGAACAGATCAAGAAAAATGAGGATAAGAAGTGCTAGCCAGGAGAACTAATAAGATCATGAGACCCTCTTTTCACTTCAGCTCTTGAGATTTCCGTCACTAGTAGGAATAAATGAATTCTAATATGCAAGTAGTGGATAAAAGGTGCCAAGTGTAGATCATCAGTTTCTGAGCTACAGCACATTTTCAGCTGTTTGTAGATGTAGTTGCAGAAAAATAATACTTGCTCTTATTTTATAATCAAGATTTTGTAAGAGTGCTGTGGGTTAACACCAGCAGGTGACTAAGGACTGCACAACTGCTCACTCACTGTCTCTACCCAGTGGGATAGGAAGAAAAGAATTGAAGGGGTAGAAGTGGGAAAACTTGCTGTTTGAGATAAGAGCATCTTAATAATGGAATTAAAATATTGTAAGGATAATTAAGAGGAAAAGAACAGAGAGAAATAAAACCCAAGAAAGACAAGTGATGCAAACGAAAACAGGTGCTCACCACCAACCCACCAATGCAAAGCCAGTCCTTGAGCAGCAGCCTTCTCATCAACCTTCCACCTCGTTTTACTGATGAGCATGATGTCATATGGCATGAAATATACCTTTGATCAGTTGGGCCCAGCTGTCCCAAGTCTGTCTCCTCCCATCTTTTTGTGTACCCTCAGCCTCCTTGCTGGTGGGGTGATGTGAGTAGTGGAAAAGACCTTGACTCAGTCTAAGCACTGCTTCCAGCAGTAAAGCATCGCTGTGTTAACACTATTTCCAGCACAAACCCGAAACATAGCCATATGCAACTTACTATGAAGAAAATTAACTCTCAGCCAAAACCAGCACAGACCGGTACAAGAAAGCTAATGCAGTCAAACTCTATTTATGCACATTTCTGAGACTTGCATCTTCATAAAGATTTGTGGACGTTTTGAAATACTGTGTTACAAAGAAAATTCTTATACTACATTTAACACCAATAAAAAATCAGAACACTACATTTGTTGGTATGCCTGGTTAAATTCGTAGTATTTTCCATCTTCTTCTATTCCAGGGGGTTTTTTTGTTGGTTTTTTTTTTTTTTATTTCTTCCACACTCCCTTCTTGAGTCATACATAGTGAAGTCTGTTTGACTTTCTTTGTGGTTTTAACATATGCTTCATTTTTACAGACGATGTGCGAGCAGATGTTGACAAAAGTTTGAAAATAGTTGGAAAAGAAAAATCTAAGTAAAATGGAATTTTTTGATTTGCTTGGTTGAGAAGAGTCTATAGGTTAAATGGTTTCTTTTTTTTTTTCAAATGGATTCTGGGCCTCTTAACATGCAAGTAATTTAATTTTTTTTTTTCCTTTTCTTTTTTTTTTTTTAAATTTTCATTCAGTTCATTGCCCTAAAGCAAACTTCACTTTCTGGAAACATCTTTATTAAAACCATATGTTCTTTTCTTTTGAACTGCAGCTCACCACAGCCACCTTGGATGGCAAACTCCAATTGTTTATACCCTGATATTTGCCAGCCAGAGGAGCTTTGGCCCTGGTATTTAGAGAAAAGTGACTTGAGGAGAGAAAGAAGACTGGTAACTGGCCACAGGCAAGCAGCAAAATATTCCATTTTAAAGTATAGTTTTCTTCTGACATTGTTTTCTACAAGTTCTTTCCCAGAATTTTTCTATTGTATAATCTTACCTTTATTGCAAAAATAAGGCTAAAGGATCAAGAAAATAAAGCTACTCAATCTGACTTTATTCTAGCAAATCACCACAGAAGCTGCTTTCAAAGGACTTCTTGGGTCTCTATACTGTAGTCTATTCTGCAGTGCTTTGCTAGACTGAGACCACTTTACTGTAGATTGGAAATGCAGTTAAAATAACTGTTCCATTTTTAAAGCTAGATCTGTCTGTTACTAAATACTTCAATTAATCCAAAAGAGAGAATTGTATGTCTGTCTGAAATGCCTTTGGGGTTACTGCAATCAGCATGGGTATTGTTTGAAGGAAGAATTTTGCTGGTTTACCCTTTTTTCTGCATTCTGTCAATGTCTTAGGGCACATGAGAGAAAGACCTTCTCTTTAAAATATTACTTTTGTGCTACAGTCTGATATTATTAAAACAGATTTAAATGCAAAGAAACTATTTCTGTCTTTTAATAACTGTTAAGATATTTTAAAAATAAACACTACATTCATGAATCATCAGCCAGACTGGAATTTTCACCTTCACCATATGGATCCTAGGGATGGAGGTATTCAAAATAAATTTAGTTAACTTTCTCACCTGTGTTCACTGAACTCCACAAATACAGACAATAGTGTGGTACGTAGTATCGTAGAATCATAGAATCATAGAATGGTAAGGTTGGAAGGGACCTCAAGGATCATCTAGT
>VWZE01021287.1:13780-25593 GCA_013396675.1 Eubucco bourcierii | reverse complement strand
TGTGTGCCTTGGTCTGCTGGCAGCACTCAGCTCCTGCAATGGAGAGAGGAAGGAGCCTGCAGAGCAGCTGCTGGGGCAGGCCTGGCTGAGGCATGCAGAGCACACAGCTGTGTGCAGCTGAAGGTTGTCTCACTGTACAGGCAGAATAGTTCCTGTCTGCTGCTTGGTGGCTTGTGGGCAGGGCTTAGGCTTGCAGAGACATGAACTGGAGCTCTACTTGTGAATGAAGCACTTAGCTGTGTCTTCAGAGCTGACCCTGCCACAGCCTCCTTAGCCTCCACAGCTGATGCCTGCTCCCAGAGACAGCTTTGGTGTGGGGCTTGGATAAAAGCCTCAGGCTGGAGAGGTGGGAGGGCTGGTTCTGTGCTTGCCCACACCATTTGGATGTAGGCTTTTGCTCAGTCTGTGGCAGAAGACCAGGAGCTGGGAATCATAGAACCATGGAATTGTTTTGATTGGTAGAGACCTGCAAGATGATAGAGTCCAAGCATCAGCCCAACCCCACCATGGCCATCAGACTGTGGTCCCAGGTGCCATGAGCACAGGTTTCTTGCAGCCAAAAGGTGTTTGGAAGAGGATCAAAAGTGCTTTGATTCACTGAGAGGCAGAACCTCTCTGGGGGCAAAGGGTGAGGCAGCACTTTCTGCCCTTCCTCCTTGTTGCTGTAGGTCTCACTCATAGGATCAGAGAATGGTTTGGGTTGGAAAAGGTCTCCAAGGTCATCCAGTCCAACCATCAGCCCCAGCCCCACCATGGCCCCAAGTGCCATGGGCACAGGTGTCTTGCACACCTCTTGGCCAAAAGGTGTTTGGAAGAGGATCAAAAGGGCTTTGATTTGCTGAGAAGCAGAACCTCTCTGGGGGCAAAGAGTGAGGCAGCACTTTCTGCCCTTCCTCCTTGTTGCTGTAGGTCTCACTCAGAGAATCAGAGAATGGTTTGGGTTGGAAAAGGCCTCTGAGATCATCCAGTCCAACCATCAGCCCAGCGCCACTGTGGCCTTCAAACCATGGCCCCAAGTGTCATGGTCACACCTTGCTGGAACACCTCCAGCCATGAGGACTCCACCACCTCCTTGGGCAGCCTGTGCCAATCTCTCACCACCCTTGAAGGAAAGAAAATTTTCCTCCTCTCCAACCTAACTCTCTCCTGGTACCATTTGAGGCCATTCCCTCTCCTTGATATTGGGGAGCAGAACCCAACCCCCAGCTCACTGCAGCCTCCTTTCAGGCAGCTGCAGAGAGGCTGCCTCTGATTGTTTCAAAACCTCTCTTTAAAAATCTGTGTACTTCTTGTTTGATTGTTTCCATCCTACCAGAGTCAGAAGAGGATGTTCTGCCCACCAAGGTGGGCACCCAAGGGCTTTGGGAAGAGTGAGGGTTGGAAGCCATCAGCCTGCCTCTTGCATTGCACTGTCAAGAAAGATGCTTTGAAATCTGTCCCTTTGTCTTGCCTTGGGAACTTTGAAGGCTCAGCTACATGCAGACACTGGTGTGAGTGCACAGAATCCAGCCTGCTGGGGCTTGGAAAGGACCTCTGGAGATCACCCACACCAACCCCCTGCCAAAGCAGGACACCCACAGCAGCTTGCCCAGGGGGTGTTGGAAGCTCTGCACACAAGCAGACTCCACAACCTCTCTGGGTAGCCTGCTCCAGGCCTCCAGCACCCTCACACCAAACAACTTTCTCCTCTTGCTCAGCTGCAACCTCCTGGGTGCCAGTTTGTGCCCAGTGCCCCTTGTGCTGTCCCTGGGCACCACTGCCAAGAGTCTGGCCCCAGCCTCTTGCCCCCCACAGCTCCTTTAGCTCTTGCTGAGCATTGCTCAGCTGCCCTCTGGGGCTGCTCTTGTGCAGGCTCTCAGCCCCAGGGCTCTCAGCCTTTGCTCCTCACACAGCTGCTCCAGGCCCCTCAGCACCTTCCCAGCCCTTCCTCAACTGCAGTTCCAGATCCAGAAAGAAAACTCACCTGCAGCTGAAACCAATCCAAAGGCTTCAGCAGGGTCACATCTCCCACCCCAAAGGAGGCAGCTCAACCCCCTTGCTCAAGCCTGGCACCCACAGCAGCTTACCCAGGGAAGGTTGGAAGCTCTCCACACAAGCAGACTCCACAACCTCTCTGGGCAGCCTGCTCCAGGCCTCCAGCACCCTCACACCAAGCAATTTTCTCCTTCTGATCAGGTGGAACCTCCTGGGTTTGTGCCTGTTGTGCCTTGTGCTGTCCCTGGGCACCACTGCCAAGAGTCTGGCTCCAGGCTCTTGCCCCCCACAGCTCCTTTAGCTCTTGCTGAGCATTGCTCAGCTGCCCTCTGGGGCTGCTCTTGTGCAGGCTCTCAGCCCCAGCTGTCCCTGCTGCCTGCAGAGGGGCTGCACAAGATGCCCTTTGGGGGGTCCCTTCCAACCCAGTGCATTCCCTGGGTCTGCAGCAGCAGCTGAAGGCCACTGCTGGCTGCTGGAAAGGTCAGCCCCACCTGCCCACCAGGCAGGAGCTGCAGCAGGCTGCTGGAGGCAGAGCCTGGGGAGCTGTGGGGGTGTCAGAGGCAGCAACTCGATGGGAGCTGAGACGACAGAACCTTCTCCTGGTGCTGCTGCTGCTTGGCAGGGGGAGAGGTGTTGGGGTGCTGCTGCTGCAGCCTGCCTGGGAGCTGTGGGAGCTGTGAGAGCAGAGCAGGTGTGAGCTCTCCAGAGCATGACTAAGTGAGGTCTGGGCTGATGGAGAGTGTTGCTTCATTCCTTTCCCTTCGCTCTTCTCTTCCCCATCTCATTTGCCTCCATTATGCCTTTTTTTTTCTCTCTTATTTACAGTTCCTGCTGGCTTGCAGGTTTGTGGCAGCCTGTGCCTGGGGCAGGTGTGAAGAGGAGGGAGGCTCTGCTCTCTTGGGAAGGGTCTGCTGGTTAGGAGAGGCTCTCCAGCATTAAAGCACTGCATGGGGAAAGAAAATTCCCCTCTCATGGGGAACTGAACTGCCCTTGGTGCAGCTTGAGGCCATCTCGTCTTGGCCCTTCACTTGTTACTGTGGATGAACAGCCTGAGCCCCATTTCTCCTGTTGCAGGATCACAGAAGGCCTGGGAAAGGCCTTGCAGGTGATTGAGTCCAGCATTAGCCTAACACTGACAAGTCCCTGGCTAAAGCATACTCCTGAGCTTGGCATCTCCAGGCTGGGCACACCACCAACCCCCTGGGCAGCCTGAGAGCCCTTGCAGGGAAGAAATTCTTCTTCATCTCCAACCTAAACCTCCTTTGGTGCAGCCTGAGGCCATCTCTTGTCCTATCACTTGTTACTAAGGATGAGCAGACCAAGCCCCATCTCTTTCCAACCTCCTTTCAAGCAGTTGTAAAGCATGAGGAGGTCTCCCCTGAGCCTTCTTTTCTCCAGAGAACCCTTGCAGGGAAGAAATTCTTCCTCATCTCCAGCCTAAACCCTCCATTGAAGAAGGACATTGAGGTGCTTGAGTGTGTCCAGAGAAGGGCAACGAGGCTGGGGAGAGGCCTGGAGCACAGCCCTATGGAGAGAGGCTGAGGGAGCTGGGATTGGTTAGCCTGGAGAAGAGGAGGCTCAGGGGAGACCTTCTTGCTGTCTCCAGCTACCTGAAGGGTGGTTGTAGCCAGGGGGAAGTTGCTTTCTTCTCTCAGGCAAGCAGCACCAGAACAAGAGGCCACAGTCTCAGGCTGTGCCAGGGGCAGTTTAGGTTGGAGGTGAGGAGAAAGTTGTTGCCTGAGAGAGTCACTGACTGCTGGAATGGGCTGCCCAGGGAGGTGGTGGAGTCAGCGTCCCTGGAGGTGTTCAAGGCAGGTTTGGACGTGGCACTTGGTGCCGTGGTCTGGTCTGGAGGGCTGTGGGAATGGCTTGGACTGGATGAGCTTTGAGGTCTCTTCCAGCCTTGGTGATACTGTGAGACTGTGATTTCCTCCTCAGGCAGTGCTGCAGTCCCTGCAGCATCCTTGTAGCCCTCCCTTGGACTCTCTCCAGCAGATCCCTGTCCCTCCTGAACTGGAGAGCCCAGAGCTGGATGCAGTATTCCAGGTGAGGTCTCACCAGGGCAGAGTAGAGGTGGAGGAGAACCTCCCTGGATCTGCTGGGCACACTCTTCTGAATGCCCCCCAGGACCCCCTTGGCCCTCTTGCCCACCAGGGCACATTGCTGCCCATGGATGTTGCCCCCCAGCACTGCCAGCTCCCTCTCCACAGGGCTGCTCTCCAGCAGATCCCCTCCCAGCCTGTGCTGCTGCAGTTTATTTTCCTCCCCATGTGCACTGATTCCTGTTGAACCTCATTGGGTTCAGCTCAGCCTCTCCAAGCCTCTCTGCATGGCCTCCAGGGGTCTCAGCCAAGCCTGCCAACTTGGTATCTCCCCACCCTCCCTGTCCAGCAACCCAAGAGCTGCAGGCAGAGGGACAGAAGTGCCACCTGAAGTGAATTTGGCCTCTGGAGGCTGCAGAACAGCTTCATCCTCCTGGGCTGCCTGGCAGCCAGAGGCACTGTCACCGCCTTGGTATCTGCTGCCCTTTGTTGTCATTGCTTAATGTGCAGGGCCACTGGAGCTGGTAATTAGAAAAGAAGACCCTTTCAGGGGGATGCCTCCTAAAGCAGAACTCAGTATTCATTACCAGGGGCACTCTGTGTATGACTCAGAACGATCTGAGCACCTACCCTTGTTTGCCTTCTTCTTCCTTCTTTTTTTTCTTGTATTTTTTTCCTTTTTGGTGCCTCTGCAATCATCATCTTTATTCCCCTGGTGGCTTTTAAGAGCTGGCCTTGTTTTGACTTCTGCAGATAATTGCCTGATGCAATTCTTTGGTGAGGGAAGTTAAGCACCAAGTTAATTTTGCTGGCTGAAGCTCTCAGCTGCTGAGGCAGAGCTGCCTGGGGACTGCTCTAAGGACTGAGCTGTGGGGGAATGTCCTGCAGGCAGCAGGGACAATGTTAAAAGCTTCCTCTGGAATGCTTCCCACCTTCACAGGATGGGATGGGTTGGGTTGGGTTGGGAGGGACTTTGAAGCTCATCCAGTCCCAACCCTCTGCCATGGGCAGGGACAGCTCCCACTAGACCTTGTCCAGCATAAATCAGAGAGACACAGAACTGTAGAAGTTGGAAGGGACCTCCAGAGATCATCCAGGCCAGTTGGAAGGGATCCAGAGATCATCCAGGCCAGTTGGAAGGGATCCAGAGATCATCTAGGGCAGTTGGAAGGGACCTCCAGAGATCATCTAGGGCAGTTGGAAGGGATCCAGAGATCATCCAGGCCAGTTGGAAGGGATCCAGAGATCATCTAGGGCAGTTGGAAGGGACCTCCAGAGATCATCCAGGCCAGTCGGAAGGGATCCAGAGATCATCTAGGGCAGTTGGAAGGGACCTCCAGAGATCATCCAGTGCAGTTGGAAGGGATCCAGAGGTCATCCAGGCCAGTTGGAAGGGATCCAGAGATCATCCAGGGCAGTTGGAAGGGACCTCCAGAGATCATCCAGGCCAGTTGGAAGGGATCCAGAGGTCATCCAGGCCAGTTGGAAGGGACCTCCAGAGATCATCCAGGCAAGTTGGAAGGGATCCAGAGATCATCCAGGCCAGTTGGAAGGGATCCAGAGATCATCTAGGCAAGTTGGAAGGGACCTCCAGAGATCATCCAGGCCAGTTGGAAGGGATCCAGAGGTCATCCAGGCCAGTTGGAAGGGATCCAGAGGTCATCCAGGCCAGTTGGAAGGGACCTCCAGAGATCATCCAGTCCAGCCCCCCTGGCCAAGCAGGGTCACACAGGGATGCATCCAGGTGGGGTTTGAAAGTCTCCAGAGAAGGAGGCTCCACAGTCTCTCTGGGCAGCCTGCTCCAGGGCTCTGTCACCCTCACTGTAAAGAAGTTTCTCCTCATGGGGAGGTGAAACCTTCTCTGTTCCAGTTTGAGGCTGCTGCTCCTTGGCTTATTGCTGCTGACCACCCAAATGAGCTTGGCCCCAGCCTCTGACCCCCACCCCTCAGGTGTTTGTAAACATTGATCAGATCCCCTCTCACTCTTCTCCAGACTAACCAACCCCAGAGCTCTCAGTCTCTCTGTGGGGGAGATGCTCAAGACCCCCAGGCATGCTCATGGCTCTCTGCTGGAGTCTCTCCAGCAGGTCCCTGTCTTTCTTCAACTCAGCTGGAGTCTGAAAGTCTCCAGAGAAGAAGGCTCCACAACCTCTCTGGGCAGCCTGCTCCAGGCCTCCAGCAAACTCACACCAAACAGCTTTCTCCTCCTGACTGAGAGGGAACCTCCTGGGTGCCAGTTTGTACCCAGTGCCCCTTGTGCTGTCCCAGGGCACCACTAACAAGAGCCTGTCCTCATCTTCAGTAATTAACAACCCTCATGCACCAAGTGACTTCATTAAGGGCATCTCCCACCACCTCTGGCCCCTCTGGCCTCCAGCACCCTCACAAGGAGGGGATAGAGGTGTTGGGGCAGGTCCAGAGAAGGACAGTAAAGCTGGTGAAGGGTCTAGAGCACAGCTCTTATGAAGAGCAGCTGAAGGACCTGGGGGTGCTCAGCCTGGACAAGAGGAGGCTGAGGGGAGACCTCATTGCTCTCTACAGCTCCCTGGAAAGGAGGTTGTGGAGAGGTGGGGGTTGGGCTCTGCTTCCTGGTAACAAAGTGTTAGGATGAGAGGAAACCCTCGAGGAGAAAGGCAAAAGTCACCTTGGGTGCTCTCTTTACTGCTCTTCAGCCAGCAACCAGGCTGCAGAGGCAGCCAGTGACAGTGTGGGAGAGGTTACAGAGCAGGGCTGAGGAGCTGGGGGTGCTCAGCCTGGACAAGAGACTGAGAGCAGAGCTCATTGCTCTGCCCTGAGCCTCCTCTTGTGCAGGCTGCACACCCCCAGCCCATGGCAGGGAGCTTGGAGCTAGGGAACCTTTAAGGTCCCTTCCAGCCCCAAGTGGTCTATGAGTCTGTGATTCTCTGTCCTGTGTAGGTCTTTCAGCCCAAACCCCCAGACCCCAAAGGTGATTCAGATGCATTTCACAGTGCCCTATTGGCCTGGCTCTGCAGCTGCCTGGGGGGAGGTTTGAGTCGGCTGGGGTTGGGCTCTGCTCCCTGCTATCAGGTGCTAGAAAGAGAGGAAATGGCCTCAAGTTGCCCCAGGGGAGGTTAAGCTTGGATCTGAGAAGAAAACTCTTGACTGAAAGGGTTCTCAAAGCCCGGCACAGGCTGCCCAGGGAGGGGTGGCTGAATGCTTATCCCTGGAGGGGTTTCCAAGAGGCAGAGATGTGGTGCTGAGGGCTGTGGTGTAGCCCCAGCCTTGGTGAGAATGGTTGGACTTGGACCTTTAGGACTTTAGCAACTGAAACTCCATGAAAAACTCCATGAAAATCTCCATGAAAGAAGATTTTTTTCCTTTAGAAGGAGGCAGATCTGACAGTTGATGTATAAAATGCTACCCCTGCCAGGCAGAGCTCCCAGGCTGACTGAGTTCTCACTAACACAACAGGCAGAGCAGTGGCACTGGGAGGTTACTTCAGTGGAGTTGCCAGGATGTGAAGCAGGAGCTGATGAACTCTAATCAGTGTGACCAGTTTAGAGCCTTTACCTTCACTGGAAGTCCAGAGGAAGCTGCAAAGATGGCCAGAGGCTGCAGAACCTGCCCTGTGAGGCCAGGCTGGCAGAGTTTGGGCTGTGCAGCCTGGAGAAGAGAAGGCTCCAGGCAGAGCTCAGAGCAGCCTTGCAGTACCTGCAGGGGAGCTGCAGGCAGGCTGGAGAGGGACTGTTCAGAAGGGCCTGTGGGGATTGGCTGAGGGCAATGATTTGGAACTGGAGCAGGGCTCTGAGCCTGTGAAATGTGCATTTGAAGCTGCTCTGTGGTTCCTCCCTCCCTAAAGGTGACACTGGCATGTCACTTAGAGCAGCCTTCCAGGAGCTGAAGGGGCTCCAGGAGAGCCAGGGAGGGACTTTGGACTAGGGCTGGGAGTGCCAGGATGAGGGACAATGGCTTTGAGCTGGGAGAGGGAAGAGTTAGAGTGGAGATGAGGAAGGAATTGTTGAGAGTGAGGGTGGTGAGAGGCTGGCACAGGTTGCCCAGAGAGGCTGTGGCTGCCTCCAGACTGGAGATATTCAAGGCCAGGGTGGATGAGGCTTTAAGCAACCTGGGCTGGTGAAAGATTGAAGATCATCTAGTGCCAAGCAGGGCAGGGGGCTTGGAGCTAGATGATCTTCAAGGTCCCTTCCAACCCAACTCATTCTCTGAGTGCCTTGAGCAACCTGTGCTGGTGGGAGGTGTCCCTGCCTATGGCAGGGGGTTGGAACTGGCTGAGCCTTGAGGTCCCTTCCAACCTTACCATTCTGTGAGTGCCCTGAGCAACCTGTGCTGGTGGGAGGTGTCCCTGCCTATGGCAGGGGGTTGGAACTGGCTGAGCCTTGAGGTCCCTTCCAACCTTACCATTCTGTGAGTGCCCTGAGCAACCTGTGCTGGTGGGAGGTGTCCCTGCCTATGGCAGGGGGTTGGAACTGGCTGAGCCTTGAGGTCCCTTCCAACCTTACCATTCTGTGAGTGCCCTGAGCAACCTGTGCTGGTGGGAGGTGTCCCTGCCTATGGCAGGGGGTTGGAACTGGCTGAGCCTTGAGGTCCCTTCCAACCTTACCATTCTGTGAGTGCCCTGAGCAACCTGTGCTGGTGGGAGGTGTCCCTGCCTATGGCAGGGGGTTGGAACTGGCTGAGCCTTGAGGTCCCTTCCAACCTTACCATTCTGTGAGTGCCCTGAGCAACCTGTGCTGGTGGGAGGTGTCCCTGCCTATGGCAGGGGGTTGGAACTGGCTGAGCCTTGAGGTCCCTTCCAACCTTACCATTCTGTGAGTGCCCTGAGCAACCTGTGCTGGTGGGAGGTGTCCCTGCCTATGGCAGGGGGTTGGAACTGGCTGAGCCTTGAGGTCCCTTCCAACCTTACCATTCTGTGAGTGCCCTGAGCAACCTGTGCTGGTGGGAGGTGTCCCTGCCCATGGCAGGGGGTTAGCACTGGATGATCCTGAAGGTCCTTTCCAACCCCTCCCCCATTCTGTGAACTCCATAATCTCTGAACTCTTCAGGTTTTGGAGTTCTTTGCTGTCTCAGGGTAATATCCTCCGGTAACCACCTGGCTGACAAAACAAAGGAAGGGAACTTTAGCCGAGCCTCAGCAATCAGCAGCAATCAGGACGATTGTTTTTTTCCTTCCCACTCCCAATTTGCTTCCGGAGGTTAAAATAACAGGAACCAGCTGTAAACCAGCAGATCCTTTCGGGCCTTGGCTTCACTTGGTGCATTAATCTGTCATGGCTTAGCCAGAGCAGGAATCTGAAATCCTCTTCTGTTTCTACCTTCTGAGAAGCTTGAAGCTGGAGGACCTGTTGCTTGCTGAAGTATCTCTGCCTCATCTCCTGGAGGACACTTGCCCAAAGGAGGGAGTGGTGCTCAGAGCCATCTTATCATAGAATGGGTAGGTTGGAAGGGACCTCAAAGCTCATCTAGTTCCAAACCCCTGCCATAGGCAGGGACCCCTCCCACTAGTACAGGTCACTCAAGGCCTCCTCCAGCCTGACCTTGAACACCTCCAGGGAGGTTGTGGAGCACAGAAGCACAGAATGTGATCAAAGATCACATTCTGTGCTTCTGTGCTCCACAACCTCCCTGGGCAACCTGTGCCAGTGTCTCACCACCCTCACTGCAAACAACTTCCTCCTAACATCCACTTTCAGTCTCCCCTCTGCCACTTCAAACCCATTCCGCTTGTCCTGGCATTGCAAGTTCTTGTCAATAGTCCCTCCCCAGCCTTCCTGTAGCCCCCTTCAGATCCTGGAAGGCTACTCTAAGGTCTCCTGGAAACCTTCTCCTCTCCAGGCTGAAGAACCCCAACACTCTCAGCCTGTCCTCACAGCAGAGCTACTGCAGCCTTCTCTTGTGATCTTCATCACAAGGAGCACCTTGTCTTTAGCTGCAGGCAGCCCAAGTCCTATAAATGCTGAAAGCAGAAGAGCTTCAGAAGATAACAGAGAGCAGCACCCCTTGGGTTTACAAGCTGAGCCTCCAATGAACCCCATCTACACCTCCAACCTGCTACCCTTACAGTCATGCTTTAGTTCAGTTGTTGTTTCCTGCTTCACTTCTAGGAGCTGGAGGCTCAGCCAAGAGATTTTTTGCAAGAGGATCAAAAGGACTTTGATTTGCTGAGAGACAGAACCTCTCTGGGGGCTAAGAGTGAGGTTGCATAGAATCAGAGAATGGTTTGGGTTGGGAAAGATCTCCAAAGGTCATCCACTCTAACCCCAACCCCACCATGGCCATCAAAACATGGCCCCAAGTGCCATGGGCACAGATTTCTTGCACACCTCCCAGCCAGAAGCTGTTTGGAAGGGGATCAAAAGGGCTTTGATTTGCTGAGAGGCAGAACCTCTCTGGGGGCTAAGAGTGAGGTTGCATAGAATCAGAGAATGGTTTGGGTTGGGAAAGATCTCCAAGGTCATCCAGTCCAAGCATCAACCTCAGCCCCACCATGGCCATCAAAACATGGCCCCAAGTGCCATGGGCACAGATTTCTTGCACACCTCCCAGCCAGAAGCTGTTTGGAAGGGGATCAAAAGGGCTTTGATTTGCTGAGAGGCAGAACCTCTCTGGGGGCAAAGGGTGAGGCAGCACTTTCTGCCCTTCCTCCTTGTTGCATAGAATCAGAGAATGGTTTGGGTTGGAAAAGGCCTCTGAGATCATCCAGTCCAACCATCAGCCCAGCCCCACTGTGGCCATCAAACCGTGGCCCCAGATGCCATGGCCACACCTTGCTGGATTACCTCCAGCCATGAGGACTCCACCACCCCCCTGGGCAGCCTGTGCCAATCCCTCACCACTCTTGCAGCAATGAAATTTTTCTTCTTCTCCAACCTAACCCTCCCCTGGCACAACTCCAGGGCAGTTCCTCTTGTCCTGTTGCTAGTTACTAGGTAGAAGAGATCATCACTGGCCTCACTGCAGCCTCCTCTCAGGGAGCTGCAGAGAGCAGTGAGCTCTGCCCTCAGCCTCCTCTTCCCCACACTGAACTCCCTCAGCTGCCCCTCCCCAACCCTGTTCTTCAGACCCTTCCCCAGCTCTGTTGCCCTTCTCTTGGCACGCTCTGGGACCTCACTGCCCTTCTCACACTGCTGAATCCCATTCCTAAGGGCAAGGAATGAGTAGTGGCAGCTGAAAGGAGGGAGAGACACCCTGCATTGAATCCAGTTTGTGTCTTCAGCTGCAAAGCCACAGACAGATCCCTTCCTGTCCTGTGTTTGTGTCTGAGAGGGCTCCCTGGGGATCTTCATCTGCAGTTTCCATGGGAGCCAGTTCCAAGTGAGCGTCCTGCTAGGGCTGGGAGTGATGGAAACTCTCCTGAAGGGTTCTCTGGAGGGCTGGGATTTGGGCAGCTCCTTGCCACAGCAGCAGTGCTGTCATTGAGCTGGGCAGCCAAGAGCTGCGTGTGCCAGCTGCTTGGGTCTGGGCACTGCTTGGTGTGGGAGCTGCTTGGTATGGGAGATGCTTTGGTATGGGTGCTGCTTGGTGTGAACGCTGCTTGGTGTGAGAGGTGCTTTGGTATGGGCACTGCTTGGTGTGGGAGGTGTTTGGGTGTGGGCACTGCTTGGTGTGGGAGCTGCTTGGTATGGGAGATGCTTTGGTATGGGTGCTGCTTGGTGTGAGAGGTGCTTTGGTATGGGCACTGCTTGGTGTGGGAGGTGTTTGGGTGTAGGCACTGCTTGGTGTGGGAGCTGCTTGGTATGGGAGATGCTTTGGTATGGGTGCTGCTTGGTGTGAGAGGTGCTTTGGTATGGGCGCTGCTTGGTGTGGGAGGTGTTTGGGTGT
>VWZE01021285.1:482086-492848 GCA_013396675.1 Eubucco bourcierii | reverse complement strand
GGGCAACCTGTGCCAGTGTCTCACCACCCTCACTGTAAAGAACTTCCTCCTAACATCCAGTCTAAATCTCCCCTCTGCCAGTTTAAACCCATTACCTCTTGTCCTGTCATTGCAAGACCTTGTCAATAGTCCCTCCCCAGCCTTCCTGTAGGTCCTCTTCAGATACTGGAAGGCTACTCTAAGGTCTCCTCAAAGCCTTCTCTTCTCCAGGCTGAAGAGCCCCAACTCTCTCAATCTGTCCTCATAGCAGAGCTGCTGCAGCCCTCTGATCATCTTCGTGGCCTCCTCTGGACCCGCTCCAACACTTCCATGTCCTTCCTGTGCTGAGGGCTCCAGAACTGCACACAGTGCAGTGCACACATGAATGTGCTGAACGAGATGTCCAACATACTTTTACTGTCATTAAAACAGTGTTAATTGAAAAACTTGAAAGAGCTGATTGTAAAACACAGGCTGTAATCCTCCTGAGCTATTGTTCCTCTGCAAGTACAACACATTCTGTTTACACAGGGTCAAAATGACACCATCCAGCATGGCTGAAGACATCTCCCAATCTGTCTTCTACCCACTCCTGAAATGCAGTGACTTTTTGAGATCAGGCCAGTGGAATAAGCTCTTGTGTAGAAGTTCCTACTGAGATTCATTCTTCTACTTGATTTAATATTTCAGAATAATAGTTTCAGGGGAAATGTCCTTGAATGTTAGGGGAACCCTGACATGCATGCACACACACACACAGAGCCCAGAAATTAAGTGCTTGTGCACAGCAGGATTTGTGGTGCTTCATCATATTCCCATTGCCAGAATAGGTATTGCCAGAAGCTCCCAAAAGTTGTGCATTCAGCGATGTGTTTATCTTCTCATGAGCTTAAAACAGATTTATCTGACCTCTGAAAAACAGGATAATACTTCTTAAATAATAATAATAAGAATATTATTATTTAAGAATACTTCTTAAATAATAATACCAGATTAAAAGAAGACTCTCAAGTAGTTTAAGGCTCAAATTTGAGATGCCTTTAACCGCTATAATTTGAGCACAATGTTCACTTAATTCAGCTGAAAGCCAATATAAAATATCTGTATCTCTATGGAATTTATACATATGTGTTCATGCAGACCTTTGTATGTACTAAGCCCTGGGGCTCCCCAGTGGAAGAATGACTCTGGTGAGATAACATATTCTGATAAGTGCAAACGGTGCTTTAAGACTCTACAAAAACAACATGTGGGGCTTTGGAAAAGAAAGGCAATGATAGCTAATCAGTGTAATCAGATTGGTAGGAACTTCCTTAGTGAAAGCAAGCGGCTTTGGAAAAGAAAGGCAATGATAGCTAATCAGTGTAATCAGACTGGTAAGAACTTCCTTAGTGAAAGCAAGGTCTTATAGCAGAGAAGAGCAGTGATTTCATAAAACTGTAGAGCCATTGAACTGTAGAGGTTGGAAGAGACTTTTGAGATCATCAAGTCAAATTGCTTGTCTAGAGCTCACAATCCCACCACTACTGCTAAACCACTACCCCTAAATCACATCCCTAAGCACCACATCCACATGTCCTTTAAATACCTCCAAGGATGGTGACTCCACCGCCTCTCTGGGCAGCCAATTCCAATGCTTGATGATGCTTTCTGTGAGTTTTTTTTTTAATATACATCCTGAACCTCTCCTGGCACAACTTAAGGCTGTTTCCTCTTGTCACTTGTTGCATGTGATAAGAGACCAGTCCCCACTTCACTCCAGCCTCCTTGGAAGTATTTGTAGAGGGCAATAAGATCTCCCCCCAGCCTTGCCTTCTGCAGGCTAAACAACCCCAGCTCCCTCAGCCTTTCCTCATAAGACTTGTGTTCAAGGCCTTCACCACCTAAGTTACCACTTGTAGTTTGGTGTTTATGAGCGGGTTGTGTGCATGAGGCAGAACTCTTCTCTGTATTAGCTGTTCACAATGATTTATAAATCTCTCTAAATGCCCTTTGACCTGCTGAACATCTGCAAGCCGTTGCGTTGCACGAGTCATGTCAACCGCTGTTGTAGCAAGCCAATACTGTTGCTTCTGGTCAGCAAAGGGTGTTGTTAGCCAGGACAGTACAAATCACAAGCATACAAATCTGGTTCCTCTGAGAGGAATTTCCAAGCAGTCCAGTTTAAAATCAGTGGTTTTAATGTTCGGCTCAATCACGCGGGGGAACTCACAAATTCAGGGATGGAACAAATAGGAACAATCAATGGGCCCCAAAGTGCCCCCTAGACATGGAAATGCAGGAGAACTATTTATTTCACAGCATCCATTTCATGTGTGACAAGTCACAGATATTTACAAGGGACCACAAAGCAATTTATCTGTGGCCTCAAATCCCATCCAGCATACATAGCGATGTTGCCAGCCTGCAGGCACTTTAGGTGATTTCAAGCGAAATAATCAATCCAGTCAAAATGTGCTTTAAAAGACCAAAGGCTTGGGTCCATAGGTGAATGACATACTGAAGAAAGGCACAACAGCGTTCTCTGGTGAGCAGACACAGGTAGCAACCCACACTGAATGAACACTTCCTATGAAAAATGTCTTAGAATCATGGAATCGTTTTGGTTGGAAAACATCTCTAAGATCACTGAGTCCAACTGTGAACCCAGCACCAGCATGGTCCCAAAGTGTTCTCTCAACACATGCTTTTTTAACACCTCCAGGGATGGTGACTCCACCACCTCCCTGGGCAGCCTGTTGCAATCTCTGGTCACTCTTTCAGGAAAGGAACGTTTCCTAATATCCAATCTAAACCTCCACCAGTGCAACCTGAGGCCATAGAAGAAAGTCATAGAATGGTAAGAGTCGGAAGGGGTCTCTGGAGATCATGTAGTCCAAACCCCCTGCAAAAGCAGGATCACCTAGGGCAAGTCACACAGGAATGCATCCAGATGGATCTTGAAATTCTCTAGAGGAGACTCCACAACTTCTCTGGGCAGCCCGTTCCTCTTCTCTGGCACTCCTACACCAAAGAAGTTTTCCCTTGTGTTTAGGTGGAACTTCCTGTGTTCCAGTTTGTGTCCATTGCCCTTCCTCCTATCACAGGGCACCACTGGTCCCTTCTTCTCAGCACCCACTCTTCAGATATCTCTAAACATTAATCAGATCTCCTCTCAAACCATTGCCTCTCATCCTAAAATTTGATGTTTCTTGAATTTCTTCTTTGAGGTTGCACCACACACCTCAGCACTGGGGGAGGAGGGAATTCAGTTGTGCCTGTGAAGATTATAGTCAATGCTACAGGTTTGCAGCAAGGGTTTTGTGTGTTTATGGGTCATGCCAAGCCTTCCTGTTTCCATGCAGAAAGATGATGATTGTTGTGGTCAGAAGGCCTCACTCTTAGATGAAATCAAGGCAGAGACCAAGGTTAACTTGGCTCATTTACTCCTCATAGTATCTTGTCTTAGTTTAGAGCCACAGTCACAAAAAGGATTTAAATCATTGTGCTGGTTTGAGGCTAATTGGAATATTTTAATGAAAAAAATAGATTATAGGCTGTGAAGAGAAAACACTGGTGATGTCTGCTTCACTCATAGGCTTGCTGAGATGTATAAGAGTAAGAACACAAACATAGATAAGACACTCTCACTCAGGCTTGGAGAGTCTCAGTCTTTAGCTTTTTACCTTCTCTCTGCTGAATAATCTAAGTAACCACTCTGCTTCTAACCCCCCTGGTCCATCCTCCAAACTCACCTTGCACATAAACCAAACCCTGGGGTAAGGTAGAGGGGTGGGAAGAAGGTGGAAGGGTGGTTGGGAGCCCCTCCTGGGGTCTCTGATTTCTGGGAGGGGAGTTGTGTTTCTGTATTCCCTTTAACTTGTCTATTTCTGTAACTATTCCTGTCTATAGTGTATATCTCTGCTTGTACATTGTGCTGAGCTGTAAATAGAGCTTCAGTCCTTAACTTCCAGCTGGCTGAGTCTAGTCTGGGAGATTTTACAAAGTGGGGGTGGGGGACAGTGAACTCCCAAACCATCACAATCATGGAAGTGCTTCCTATTTTCTACTCACTATTGCTACTGGGGTTATTATTTCCCATAGTTTCACTGATCATAGGAATGATCAGATATGCAAATCCTTTAAAAGGCACCTGAAACTACTGGAAAACTGGGCATTTGTAGGGACTCAAGTAGGACAGACATGCAAGATGTTAAGCAGGGAGCTTTTCAAATACTGGAACGAAAAATCTCCATTTTTTTCACATCTCCTTTCCCTGTGCTNTCTTTCTTTCTTTTCCTTTTGTTGTTTTTTTTTTTTTTTTTTTTTTTTTTTTTTTTTTCCTTCTTCTTTTTTTTTCTTCTTTTTTTTTTTTTTTCCCTTTTTGTAATCAGGTATGAGATGATTTCCAAGTCAGCTTTCTTCAAAGCTATGGTTTGGTAAATTAAACAGTGATTAATGATAGCTCCAAAAATTAAAATAGCTATTGGGTTCCTCTGTAATACCTCCTTAAATCACAGTTCAGGAAAACATCATTCACCCTAATGGAGAACCACTGTAATGAAGCAAGAAGCAACTTGGAAGCTGGAGCAGCAAAGACGGGAAGACATGGTTTAAGTTCCCCCCTTGTATTTTCTTAGGAAGCAAAACTATCTTTACATAAGTAACTCACACAGTTCCAGCCAGGTCCACATAGTTTTAGACCAGACTTGGTTCAGCTTCTCCTCTCTTGTCTTCTTTTCATATAAAAAAAAACAAAAAAAAAAAAAAAAAAAAAGAGCCCTAGGAAAAAGTTTGTTTGGCAAAGGTGCATACGTATATCTTAAGACACATAGAGAACTATATTAATGTTGGTGGCTGGGTTAATTTGTTCTTCTGAGGGCTGAGAAAAGGTCCCTACACTCAGATCTATTTCCTAGAGTTTATTGCTCTTTACTGCAGTCTACCCCAGATTGCAGCACGCTTTGAAGCCCAGGCTAATTCACAATCCACCACAAAATACAATGATATATCCCATTGCATGAGTACAATAGTGGCACTGTTTAACAGCTTGCCATACTTTCAGGTTTTGAGAAGTGTTAGCCAAATGGGTGGTGAACTGCCCATTTCTCAGGACAAGACTGGGTTTATCTGTTCTGTTGGCTTTGATTCTCAGCCTGGTTTTGTACCAAGAAGTGTTTAAAGCCTGTCAAATGCAAATGTGCCTGGATTTAAACAACAAATATGTGTCTGCAATATTTGTTTGTGCTCCAGAAGCTTCCAGCATTTAATAAATAAATATTTTTTTAAAAAAACTAAATAAATAAAAGGAAAAACCTAAAGACTGGCTTTCCCAGTCTGGTCCTTGGTGTCTGATTTATTAGTTTTCCTGTTTTCATCAAGATATTCAAGCTGCTAAAACTCATCCTGCTAAACCTAATGTGTCTGGGCATTCATCCCCACCTGGCTGAGTTAGTCTGGTTAATCTAGTGGGAGGGAGGAGGGGGAACTCCAAAACCACTACACCTAACAAGCAACACATCACTGATCAATGGCTGTAATGCTTCCCCAGGAATATCCTTCCCTTTCAAAACAGAAAAGGAAAATGAAAAACAAAAATGTCATTCTCCTTGATAATCTCAGTAAGTTGTTACATCACCTGCACTTTCACTTTCCAATGGGGAGGGTGAAGGAGTTTCAAGAAGCTATTATTTAATGATCTCACAATGTGGCAAGCAACAGAGGCTTTTCATGTTCCTGTGGGAAGAGCTTGTTCCCTTTATTTTTGCAATAGTGAAAGTCAGTTGTGACACTTGGGTGAATAAACACACAGGAAAATGTCTTGCAGATACTTTTCCCAGTGAATTTCTGTATGTTCCATGACCTTATCTTTCTACAGCTTCTTCTTTATGGCCTGAAATTGTGCCAGGGGAGGTTTTGATTGGATATTAGGAAAACTTTCTCTATGGAAAAAGTGGTCAGGCATTGGAATAGATTTCCCAGGGAGGTAGTGGAGTCAGAGTCCGTGGAGGTGTTCAAGGAACATGTGGACATGTCACACTGGGACATGGATTAATGGCCATGGTGATCTTACGTTGATGGTTGGACTCAGTGATCTTAGAGGTCTTTTCCAACTACAATAACTCTACAGTTCTATGACTCTTCACTCAATTCTTCATCACTCTTGGTGGAGTTAAAACTTTGCTGACAGTAAGATGCGTGGAAGGGGTGGTTTTCCTTAATGTGCCTGTGAAAGCATTTGAAGTAAAATTCACCTCATAGCAGTCACACCTAAATGTTTCCTCTTCACCTGGGAGTCATATCAAGAAGGACTGCCGGATGCTACCTGGGGAGGCACATAAAAAATGAGTGAGTCTGTTTAGTGTTTCCTCCTTCATGCTCTCCTGCCTCTATCCACTCCCTAAGAGTTCCCATACCTCCTGTATTCACATCACCTGCATGGATTTTTGACATTAATTAGGTGTTCCTGCCTTGCGTTTTGTTCCCTTCCATCATCAAACACATCCTTGGAAAGGTATTGTCCAGCTCATCTTCTCTTCATTGGCCTTGATCTGGGCTCTCATTGATTTCATTTGATGGCTTTTTGATTGTGCACAGGTGTATGTCTCTGTGATTTCTTTCATGTTTCTGTGTTGAAATGAGAGCACTGAAGCTGGGGTCCCATCCCTGGAGATATTCAGCATGAGGCTCCACACGGCTCTGGACAGCTGAGGATGCTCCTGCTTACTGCAGATGGAATTGAACTAGATGGCCTTCAGAGGTCCCTTCCAACACACATCATTCTGTGATTCTATGGTTCTAAGTGTAGTTCAAGTTAGATTGAGATGACCTTCAGGGCTTCTGAGAGGTGTCAGGGGGAATGGCAGTCACACCATGTGAGAGACGTGGGAAGCTGCACACACATCATGCACTATCTGTACATCCCACAAGCTGTGAGATCAACATCTAGCCAGAGAAAGAGAANCCTGTAGGGTGGTTGTAGCCAGGAGGAGGTTGCTATCTTCTCTCAGGCAAGCAGCACCAGAACAAGAGGACACAGTTTCAAGCTTCGCCAGGGGAGCTTTAGGCTGGAGGTGAGGAGAAAGTTCTTGCCTGAGAGAGTCATTGACTGCTGGAATGGGCTGCCCAGGGAGGTGGTGGAGTCACCGTCACTGGAGGTGTTCAAGGCGGGTTTGGACGTGGCACTTGGTGCCATGGTCTGGTCTTGAGGTCTGTGGTGATGGGTTGGACTTGATGATCTTTGAGGTCTCTTCCAACCTTGGTGATACTGTGATACTGTGATACTTTCAATTAGAAAATTGAAGCCATTTGGCCCTGTGAACAGACACCCTGAAAAGAGAACAGGGAACTCTGATCTCTGAAAGTAGTATGTTGTAAGAAGTTCTGCATGCAGGTCCATTAGCAACAAACATGTTGAAGGAAGTAATTATTGTGGTAAATTTATTGAGAGAAATGGAAAATCCCTTTGTATCACTTCTCTCATTCTCTTCACTTTTTGCTTGGTTCTGCATACAGACAGCATTAACTCTACTAATTTCAGTTCTCCAGGCTAAGACAAGCTACATTAAGAACTACAATGAATCCTAAAATCAAGTGGGAGAGCTGGCAATCAAGAATACCTTAATACTTTCAATGCTCTAACACTTTTACTTTGAAATATAAACATAAAAATGGACAAGCATTCTGAGAAGTGTGAAAAAATATTTTCTAGATGACTACAGGGCTTCAGCTGTCAAAGATCAAGAGCTTATCTGAGTGGAGCATGACATTGGCTGAGATCTTAAAAGGCATTATTGCACAGGAAAACTCAAGTGGGAATTCAGCTTAGCCAAATTTGAAAGGAAGCATCTAAAAGTCAATATTGTTTACAATCATTTCTGACTCAGTTGGCATGGAAGCTACCTAGTAAGGTGTGGCTATAGTCCCTTAGAGTCATTTGTAGTAAATATAAGTCTAAACTAATATAAGTGATTAGGATGTTCTGCAGCTTAGGTGGTCTGGCACATTGTTCATCACAGGTGGGGAGGTTCGACTGTTGTGATGGTTTGGAGGTTCCCCACCCCTCTACCCCCCCACCCAGACTAGATTCAGCCAGCTGGAAGTTAAGGTCTAAAGCTCTGTTTACAGTTTAGCACAATATACAAGAGATACATACACAATATACAGGAATATTTACAGAAATAGACAAGTTAAAGGTAATACAGAAACACAATAGCACAATATACAAGCAGAGATATACACAACATACAGGAATATTTACAGAAATAGACAAGTTAAAGGTAATACAGAAACACAACTCCCCTCCCAGAAATCAGAGATCCCAGGAGGGTCTCCCAACCACCCTTCCACCTTCTTTCCACCCTTCTGCCTTATCCCAGGGTTTGTGCAAGGTGAGTTTGGAGGATCAGCCAGGAGGTTTAGAAGCAGAGTGGTTAGGGTAGCAGAGAGGCCAAAACCTCCCAGAGAGACAGAGATGAGACTCACTGAGTGTGTGTCTTATCTATATTTGTGTTCTTGTTCTTATATATCTCAGCAAGCCTATGAGTGCAGCAGACATCACCTTTTTTTTTTTTTTTTTCACAGCCTATAATTTTCTCCATCAAAATACTCCAATTAGCCTCAAACCAGCAAAACCATACAGGAAAACTACCAAGATGCAGCACAGGAGAGTTATGACTGAGGTGAAGCTTTGATGAGTGGTAACAACATGGGAGTAACACTAGAACTAAACAGATAGAAAATCACTTTACAGAATCAAAAAGATTGTTGCTGCACACCATCTAGTAGCGGGTAGTGAAAATACTGGAACAGGTTACCCAGAGATGTGGCGAAGGTCCCATCCCTGAAGACATTCAATGTTAAAGCTGATGGAGCCCTAAGCAATCTGATCTAGTTGAAGATGTCTCAGCACACTCCAGGGGAGCTGGACAAGGTGACCTTGAAGGGTCCTTTCCAACCCTATGCATTCTATGATGCTATGATTTCATGCATGAAGTACTGTTAAAGAGCCTGAAACTGGACAGCTGAACATGGACTGCAGCATTTGTGGATAAAAGCTGGTGCCAATGGGTTTGGCAATAGAATTCAGGGCAATTTGGGTTTTTGAGCACTTTGAGATCTGGTGAAAAGCATGAGAAGGAAGCCAAGCACGTGATTATTATTGTTATTATTAAAAACAATATTATAACACCAGTACTGTTTTGAGTGAATCAGCAGACAGCAAATACCTTTCAGTGAAGGCACAGGCAAAATATTGTGTCTGGTAGCAAGGAATGAAGATAATGATGATGTGCTAAATAAAACAGCCGTTTGGTATGCTGATCAGGGAAAAACATTTGGGAGTCATAGTGGAAAAAGCATGGAAGCCATTAGCCTGGTTCAGAACTGCACTGTTTAGGTCACACCTTGAGTGCCGTGTCCAGTTCTGGGCCCCTCAATTTAAGAAAGATGTTGAGGTGCTTGAATGTGTCCAGAGAAGGGCACCAAGGCTGGTGAGGGGCCTGGAGCACAGCCCTGGGAGGAAAGGGTAACGGAGCTGAGGGAGTGCAGCCTGGAGAAGAGGAGGCTCAGGAGATACCTCATTGCTGTCTACAATTACCTGAAGGGAGGTTGTAGCCAGGTGGGGTTGGTCTCTTCTCCCAGACACCCAGGGACAGAACAAGAGGACACAGGCTCAAACTGTGCCCGGGCAGGTTTTAGTTGGATGTTAGGAAGAAGTTCTTCACAGAAAGAGTGATTGGCATTGGAATGGGCTACCTGGGAAGGTGGTGGAATCACTGTCCCTGGAGGTGTTTAAAAAGAGGCTGGATGAGGCACTTAGTGCCATGGTTTAGTTAATTAGAAGGTGTTAGGTGATGAGTTGGACTTGGTGATCTTGAAGGTCTTTTCCAACCTGATTAATTCGGCGATTCTGTGAAAGGTAGAAGTGAAAGAGTTTGTGTCATTCTTGCACGATGCTCTAATTAAGTGTTTTACTTATGAGTTCTTCCTGTTGATATATTGTTGTGGCAATGTTTACTTCAACCAAGGTGTCCATGAACTCAAAAGGAGAGTCCTTGCCTCAATGCATTTAGTGTAGAAATCTCAAAAATGCCAGAGGTAGCACTCACAGAGAGTCCCCCGTTGTTCCTGACTGACTGTGGAGGAGGCACAGGCAGTCACCTTTGGCTGCACAGCCCCTCTTGGCCAGCCAAAGCCAGAGGAGGTGAACCCCTCTGATGCCAGCTCCACAGAGAAAGTAGACCAGAAAAAGCAGCCAGCAGGACTGGGGAGAGGGCACAACCCAAGGTCTCCAAGCTCCTTTTCCTGTGGTGTGAAATCACCTCCTGCAGTGCTGCACCACCTCAGCCAAAACACACAAGTGCATGCAAGGTGGATGTCAACAGGACCTGATCTTACATGCACCAGGAACCACGTGCACTGGCCTTGCTGGAAAAGGGACATCTGGTAGGTCATTTTTGAGCCAGGCCTGTAAAAGGGGTAGTTGAAGCTCCTCCATGAGAACATCCTCAGGGGAAAGTAGGGCAGAAGGTCAAGGCCAGAAAGAAAAGAGGCAATGGTGAGAGAATCCAAAGGTTGATTAAACTGTGTCAGGGATTAACTACACATCATTCAAAGTGTGCAAATCAGGGTTTCATTTATTATTGTACAGCACAACTGCTCCAGCCCTAGCTGCCTACAGCTTCCCCCACTTCAGCAGCACTTTCTATCAAGACTGCCTGACTGTCCAGGCTAGACCCAAACCATTAGTGCAGAGGCAGATGACTTTTGTTCGCTTTTCTCCTGATCTCTCTCTCTCTTTTTT
>VWZE01021285.1:471671-482050 GCA_013396675.1 Eubucco bourcierii | reverse complement strand
TTTTTTTGTTTGTTTGAGAGTAGGCTCTACCACTAAAGTGTAAGAGTGTTTTGCTCCTTTTAAAACACAAAGGTCTGAGTCCAGTCATCCTTTAGTGACTCCCTTGCAGTCAGTTAGCCCACAAAAATAAGCAAACTGAGGAAAGGAGTCAAAGCCTAAGCCCTTTATGGGAGATTGATTGTAAAGCTGATGGCAGCATGACAAGCTGATTTGTGGTGGCTCCTCATAGCTTGTTTGAACTGCAAACTTCAGTCACATTTATTTATTGTATCAGTGTAGATTTGTCTCAACCATTCTGAACATAAAGGCTGGTATCTCATGCCCTGACCAAGGAATACCAGGCACAGGGAGAGCACAGGTATGTGTGCATGGATGTGTGTGTGTGAGAGCCTTTGCAACCCCTCTCAAAGCCTCCATCAAACCTCTCCTCTGCTTCAGTGTGTGCTGGATCAGGAGCTAGGCTTGCTGCCACATTTGGTGATGTCGTAGCTTTCCATGACGGCACCAGCCCGAGGCTCTGTGGCTCCTTCAAAGAGACCTGGATCCCTTTTCAAGACTTAATTCCTTTCACTGTCATCTTTTCCAGTGTGATAGCTGGAGCAGCTGTTTCTTCTTCCTCTGTAGCTTGTGGGTTGCCAGAAAGCCTGAGGGGCCCACTGGCTAATTTCCATACTTGGATCTAGGTCTGTATCTACATCATATTTTCTTGAAATGGTAGTTGTGTAGCAGGTCTCTCTACCTTCCACACAAATGTTATTTAGTGTCTTCCTCAGCACCAGTGAGCTCTTCTGCTATAACATGAGATTATAAGAAGGATTGGCTCTTCTCTTATTAATGCAATCACTTTAGGCTAGTTGATAACGTCCTGTATACAACTCATGGTGTAGAGTTTTATAGCATATTACTGCACCTCCATGTAAGTCTAAACCAGTCATAAAACATCATCACTTGCTGAAGAAAAATATATGAATGCTGCTGAAACTAGGACACAAAGTGATTTTCATAGCAACAGATAAATAAAGGCCTTGGAAGAAGTCCTATTTCTGTGCACAAAAATGCAGATAAACAGCAAAGCACTGTACTCTTCCTCCACCTCTTCCTCATCTTTTTCTCTTTGCCTTCTAAGCATCTCATCAGCCATGAGCAGAACCATGATGTTAGTAGTGATTAAAGAGATGCAAAATTCTTGCTCAGCCCAGAAGCTTTTGCTGCTACTGAGCAACTACAGATTCACAGCATGATCAAACTTGATGTAGCCCTGGGCAGCCTCATCTAATTGGAGGTGTCCCTGCTCACTGCAGGGGTGGGAGGGGGTGTTGGACAAGGGTCCCTTCCAAACTGGTGCGATCTGTGAATCTGTGAAAAACATCCTGTGACTCCAGTGGTAAGTCTGGGAAATTATTTTACCATTTTTCTCAGAGACATCAGCCCACTAAAGGAAAAAAAAAAAAACAAACCCAAACATAATAATAGTAACATTGGGAAGCAAGACTATGTTGTACCTACCAAAACCATCTTCTCTCCAAGTACCAGTAAGCAGTACTGAGGCAGACTCTGATGCTGAGTAAAGCTTGTCTAGACACAAAATGAGATCAGGTTAAAAAGGCTACTGTGTTTCTTGCTGTCTTCTGTTTACTATATCTTATATCAACACAGTATTTTAGTACATGATGCCTGTTTATGTATTTAGCAGTTGCTAAACAGCTGTGCAAAGCACTGCCTGGATATTATAATTTTAGTTTAAAAGCAAGTCAAAATACAGTTCTATGTGTAGTATGATTCAGGAGCAACCTAAAAGGCCCAAATTTAAAGCAAAGTAAGCACATTTCCAAGCTTTCTGATAAGGTTTCATTTTGTTAGCTTAAAAATCACACCTTAGTTTAAAAGACACCTTCATCCTAAACCCAGTCTTCACTAGTATTTAAATAGCTCTCTTTCCCACCACATCTAATGATAGGAAACTGAGGTTTAGGGGGACAGGGAGTCTGTGGTGGAACAAGGCATACAAGGTCTTTCTCAAACCCACAGTGAGTGTCCAACCCTCACATTGCATCAGGAATAGTGTGGCCGGCAGGAGCAGGGAGGTTATTCTCCCCCTGGACTCTGCACTGGTTAGGCCACACCTTGAGTATTGTGTCCAGTTCTGGGCACCTCGATTGAAGAAGGACATTGAGGTGCTTGAGCATGTCCAGAGAAGGGCAACGAGGCTGGGGAGAGGCCTCGAGCACAGCCCTATGGAGAGAGGCTGAGGGAGCTGGGATTGTTTAGCCTGGAGAAGAGGAGGCTCAGAGGAGACCTTCTTGCTGTCTACAACTACCTGAAGGGTGGTTGTAGCCAGGAGGAGGTTGCTTTCTTCTCTCAGGCAAGCAGCACCAGAACAAGAGGACACAGTGTCAAGCTGTGCCAGGGGAAGTTTAGGCTGGAGGTGAGGAGAAAGTTCTTGACTGAGAGAGTCACTGACTGCTGGAATGGGCTGCCCAGGGAGGTGGTGGAGTCACCATCCCTGGAGGTGTTCAAGGTGGGTTTGGATGTGGCACTTGGTGCCATGGTCTAGTCTTGAGGTCTGTGGTAATGGGTTGGACTTGATGATCTTTGAGGTCTCTTCCAACCCTGGTGATATTGTGATACTTTGAGACATCCAGCTCTCACCTGTCAGATGGTGAGAACAACAGTGCAGACAGGAGTCCTGCAGCGGTGAGTCTGCTGGTGGTGTGGGTGATGCACACCATGCTTCTTTTCCAGCAGTGGTAGTGCATCACCTCCATCCACTCCATCGTGGCTCTGCCCAAGTCAGCTTTCAAACTGGTGGTAAAGAGGTGTGGGAAATGCCCTGGCTGGAGTGGGGAAAGGTTTGGATACAGGAATGATTTGCCCTTGGGAAGGGGGAGAGCACAGAGGTATGGGTTCCCTGAGCATCACAACCTCTGCATGTCAGCCCATCACTCCTTGGCTAAAGGTGGTCCCAAGGTTTTTGAAGGAGTGTTCCAGCTCCCCATGAGGGACTTAAGAATGGCATCTCTCTAATGAAAATGACTTTTCTGTCCTCCTCAAGCACTCACACATGTGCAGACCATGGCATTTTATTTAGGGAAAGAAAGAGTATTTCTACTCCTCCTTTTTCAGCTGGTTTCCACATCTGTTTTTGTTTGGCATTCTGGTTAGTTATTTGGATTGTTGGACTTTTTTAGACCGAGGGAGGCTAAGTAAAAAAGCCTCTGCTTTATTTTCAGTGTCAATTTTTAATAGAAAGCTCAGTGTGACGCAGATAATCAGAGAGCAGGAGGTGTGGGACAGCTCTGAGTGAGGGATATGGGGGTGGAATTATCACCTGATAACACTGTAGTAAATTGTTTCTTGATATTTATTGCACCATGTTGCTCAAGGGCCTGGAAGACTTTCAGAGGAAGAACACATCATCAGTGGCTGTGGAGTTTTGTGGCTGATGGGTCGTGAGGATTGTTACTGCATGCTTCAGTGAGCAACCAAATGTCAGCGAGACTCAGCACTGGAGAAATTGGCTCCCAGCAAGAAGGGAGCGTCTCAGGCTTCTAGCAGTTGGTTCACGTACCAGTAGGTAAGTATCTGCCCCAGACAAAGAGAACTAAAAGATTTTGAGATGCAGAAAGCAGAAGCTGGGGACTTCTAATGCAAATCCAGGTTGGTGGCAGCCATGAAGTGAGCTATCTTGCTGGACTGTACTCAGCTTCAAATCTACCCTGAGCTCCTACAGTGTCTCCTCTCTGACATCATGTCTGTACAAGACGCATCATAACAAGGCACACTATTCTCCTTGTCTTCCATGTACCATGCCTCCTATGGATCTGGGTTTTGTGTGTGTGCCTTTGAAAATACAAGGCAGAGAGTTGAAAACTTCTCTCCAAACATGGGACACAAAGTGATTTTTGGTCAATCCAGCCCCATATCTGGCACAAACAGATGAGCAGCTAAACATGTCAGCCTCTTTCAGGACAAGAAAGTGGGCTACAGAGGGAAACACTGAATATAGACAGAGCAGACAAGATGAGAAGCAGAAAATAAAAGTGTATCCCTGTGAATCTACATAAAACAGACTACCAGAGCTTTCAATTGCAAAAGACAAACCCCAAACTACTTGTTGAGAAGATGTGGATATCCTCCCCCCTGGAAGTGTTCAAGGCCACATTGGATGCGGCTCTGAACAACCTTACCTAGGGTAAAGTATCTCTGTCCATGTGTGCTGGTTTGAGGCTAATGGGAATATTTTAATGGAGAAAATTAAAGGCTGTGAAAAGGAAACAATGGTGATGTCTTCTTCACTCATAGGCTTGCTGAGATGTATAAGAAAATAATACAAAACAAAGATAAGACACTCGGGCACAGACAATCAGGCTGTCTAGCAGCTTCTTGCTTTTCTCCTCTCTGCTGAGTAACCTCACTAACCACTTTCCTTCTAATCCCCCTGGACAATCCTCCAAACTCACCTTGTGCATAAGGCAAACCCTGGGGTAAGGTATAGGGGTGGGGAGAAGGTGAAAGGGTGGTTGGAAGCCCGTCCTGGAGTCTCTGATTTCTGGGAGGGGAGTTGTGTTTCTGTATTACCTTTAATTTGTATATTTCTGTATATATTCCTGCATGTTGTGTATATCTCTGCTTGTACATTGTGCTGAGCTGTAAACAGAGCTTCAGTCCTTAACTTCCAGCTGGCTGAGTCTAGTCTGGGTGATTTTACAAAGTGTGGGGGTGTGGGAAACTCCCAAATCATCACACCATGTCATGGGGGTGGAACTGAATGATCCTGAACGTCTCTTCCAATCTATGATTCTGTGATACTTACGCAGATCCACCTTGCTAATAGCCAGAAGGTCCTCACTTCACCTGAATAATGTGTCCTTCATGGAATGTTTCACAGTAGGACATTATAAGCATTATAAACACTCACAGGGTAATTTCCAGCAAGACTACAGTAGAAACGAAATTACCAGAGCTGGAAAAATGAATCAGTCATCGTGAGATCAGTTTTTGCAAGTAAAAGTGTTCAAGTTTAGCTTGTGAAACTGTTTCCCTTGGCTTCTATTCTGTCACTTTTAACAGATATTTGTATTTCAGAGACATAGAAGTGAAGGAATGCGTTCTTCCATCAAGATTTCAACAATCTCTGCCCTTGGAAATATCTCAGACAGCCTATCTTTCTGTTCTTTTTTACTCTGCACATGTGAAAAACAGCAGAATCTCTACTAATTCAACAGGTGGCTTTTCACTGTAACATGCTCCTTGTGCAGTGCAAGTCTTTGTTGTGGTCTTGCAGGAGGGCACCTCCACGAGCAGTCTCAGTTCAACCCTCATACATTAGCGTTGACAGTGCAACCCAGAAGTCAAAGTTTTGAAAAACAAATACCAAGCAAATGGATCCACACTGGAAACAAAAAATAAACACAGCAGCTGAAAGCTGGATTTGATTCACATGCCTGAGTGAGAACAAACTGAATCTGTCAATCAGCAAAGGCGAGTTACAAGGAATTGCCTCTCAGGAGCGCTGAAGTCTGCCATGGATGGAAATGTTTTATCTCAGCCAAGCATGGGATACTCATGTGTTTTCATGTCCTGTTCCCAGGTAATAAAAGAAAATTAAATCAGTCATTAGATTTGTAACAAAAAGTATGCATCATTTCATCAAAAGTACTTATCTCAGCTAATGTTGTCTTATTGAGGATCACAAGGATCATTACCTCAGATGAACCTTCTCCAATATCCTCTTAGGCATTTTGGATCCATCTCACATTTCAAGAGACAAAATAAAACAATTGTTCCCAGAAATATTCACTCGCTGGAGGTGCCTCCTGCCTTTTAGCAAGGCTGTTTTGGAAGGAAACTGCTCAGCCCTCTGCCAGAAGGTGGTCTCTGATTCACGTTTGGTGGCTTTGGTCACCAAACCCTTTTGAAGCAGTTCTTGAACACGACTAGTTAGTAACAAGGCAAAAGCTTTCACTGCACTAGAGGCAGGCTTAAGAAAGCAAAAGCTGGAAAATAATTCAACATTTCAGTGTAACAGCAGATTAAATAATAGCTCAGGGAAAAGCATGCAAGGCTCACTATCAGCATCACAAGGATTATTTTAGGAAACTGCCTTTAAAAAAAATAGAACTCTGGATGAAAAATACCCAGTTAATATTTCTTTCCTACAGGGAGGAGCCTAGGCTCTCATCTGACTCATTTTTCTGATTGCTATTCCACACCAGCCTTTTTAAAAAATGTTATTCAAGGAACCTTACCTGCTGTGCTTTGCATAAATTGCCTTTAAATTACTTCATCATGAAGAGAAAAAAAAATTATGTATATATAAAGGTCAAAAATTGATTAAACAAACACAAATCTGTTTTCTCCCACACTTTTCCTTTTCATTCTGTTTCTTCTTTAGATTGGACACTGAGAAAAAGTTCCTTACTGAAAGAGTGGTCAGGCATTGGAACAAGCTGCCCAGAGTGGTGTCAGAGTTATTATCCCTGGAGGTGTACAAGAAACATGAAGAGATGGCATTTTGGGATGTGGCTTAATGGCCATGGTGGTGCTGGGTTGACTGTTGGACTCAAAGATCCTGAATGTCTTTTTCAATCAAGGAAATTATATAATTCTATTATTCCATTATTCTGCTGCTTCATTCATAGTCATACAGATAGTAGAATTAGTAAATAACACAGGACAAAGTTAGGCTTAAGTAAGCCTTGTTCATGATACATTAGCCCAGTAAAACCTGGGCCTAGCATTGAAATTTGCCCAGCAGAAAACTTCTAACTTCAGTTACCACCCTTAACATGACAGATCTTGACATGGGTTCCTGACTTCAGTGAGCGCCATCATGAAGAGAGAGGTCCGCACAAAAGTACACATCTATATGGAGGATTTCCCCTAACCTTCACCAAAAGTGAAGGATGGAAGGCTAGAAGTGCTCTGTGTTTCTCAGGCTGCACCCAGTTTTAACAGCAGTAACTTTGTGCGCTTGCACTGCTGTCAGAGCTTATTCCCACACAAACACATCATGTAACCCAGCATCAATCCTAGACTAAAATGACAGACTAGTATTTAGAGTCCTATGGAAATTTGGCCCAAGAGGAATAGCAAGGGTTGAGTCTGGAGCATCTGTGGAGCTCTTACTTAAGGAGAGACAGACAGAGCTCAAAGCTTCAACAGTCCTATTACATGGACCACCCAGCTCACACTCCATCGTTTGTGGGGATGGAGAGCCACCATGCTGGGTCCCCATCCATTCACTGCCAATTCCTGTACCACAGAGGGTCCTCTGGCCAGCATCAGCCAGGGGGGAAGCCTAAAACAGAACCCTGCAAATTTGAATGAGGACATGGAAGAAGAGATTCTGATTACCTTCAAGACAAGTGGCCCTTTGATATCCAATTCCAGATCTCACAGCAGCAGCCTTATGGTCTCTGGGGCTTGGTGTGGTTCCAGAAGGAGTGGAGAGAAGGTCACTAAATGATGCGTGGTGACCTAGCATAGCTGCCAGTGGGTGGATGGTCTGGAGATCTTCTTGTTTCTAATGCTGAGATTGTGGTCCAGGTCTGGTGCTCATCCATGGAAGCATGGAGTGCTCCAGCAACAGAGGCCAGCTTAGGAGCTCATGCATTTTAGAAACACACTAAATAAACAAGCAGACCAGGGATTGGTAACCACTGCTCCTGTAGGAAATCTATGCAATGAAAAAGTCATCAGCCCTGCCTTTTTTCATTCATTCCTCTCATTCCTTAGATTGAATTTCTTTCCATGCCATGCTCTCCTACCCCTCAGCCCACCCTCCCCCCAACCCTGGAAAATATCTGTTTTCATTCAGAGTTGCAATACTAACCACCAGCAAGGGGAAAAAAAATGATAACAGATGATACACCACTCTCATTATTCATTAGTTTTCTCTTGATGGATTCAAAAAGCTCCTAAATGCAAAGAGAAATTAAAACAGCAGGTAGGAAGAAAGATGCAAAGTGAAATTCAAGATGCTGGAAAGCTGCTTCTCTCTGGAGGTCCTACTCTTCCCTCCATCCGGAAGACAGGAAAGAGCAGACTGCTCATGACAGAGGAGAGAAAACTTCTGGGGGTCTTTAGGGGGAACTCAATCAAAGAAGTTATTTTCCCACAGCCCAGAGCCCAGCAAACCTTAATGGCTTTTTCCTGATTGAAGAATAAATCAGCTATTAATTTATGACCTAAAATGTATGTAACAATCTTCCAAATGTTTTCCAGTTCTGCAAGCAGTGACACTTGCACCCTTTCTGTTTGAGTGTGAATCTCCTCAGCTAAATACTCCTCATCAAATTGCAGTTTAAAAAAAAAAAAAAAAGAGAGAGAGTTTATTTTTAAAATAAAATAAAATGAAGAGGGCAGACTTGTATTTCCAGCATAATATTGCATGCACATGCAGAGACAGCTACATGTAACACAGTTAAAGATGATAGCAAGCACATAACAGGCTGGAGAGAAGAGGAAACCAAGTGTCCAATTGCAGGTTATTGGAGGAGGGAGTCCTGTAATATGCAAGCAGAGGGGTTGGAGATGGGGAGGTGGGGGTGGGTTAGGGTGTAAGGTCACACCATTACTGGCAGGACATTCGTGGGTCCCTCTGTGAAACTGGTAAATGGAACTTTGGAACATGGTTTAACAGCCATAGTGGTGTTAGGCTGACGGTTGGACTTGATCTTAGAGGCCTTGTCCAACTGAAACAATTCTATGATTCTACAGCTCCAGATCGCTTTGGTTATTTACACAGAAGACAAAATGTTAACAGCAATAAAAGACAGGCTAAATAATTTGCTGGCTGATCTCTGAAATATATGGGCTGCATTTCACAAGCTGAACCTCACTGTACCTTCGATTGTGTGCAGACCTTGGTTTGGTATACAGCATAAACTGTAAAATAAGATGACAATATTAGCATCTTCCCTTGGCTTCTCCTCGCCAAGAGAAAACCACAGAGGGAACACAATTCAAGCATGTCCTTTATGCTCACAAGTTAATCAAGAAACATCAGGAATAAGGCAGTTTTACAGTTTTCCAGTAAAATGTGATACAACTGGCAGACACTTGAGTGATTTTGCAGTTATCTTTCCGAAGTGCAGCGAACAGAGCAACAAGAAGAAAACAAAACCACAGAAAGTTTGGCTCCTGGTTCTCGAAGGCTGACAATGAGGTTACAGGGAGAAATAATGTGCTTGTGTGCTCCGACCTGGCCGCCTACGGACAGAAATACCGACCTTAACGCAGCCACATAACACCTTGAGAGCGCCGGCAACAAATAAATAAATAAATGGTCAAACAAACAATGTGATTGTTGCTGTTTCAGACTCTGAGATCGATCCCTGCCGCGGGTGGGTTGTTCTTTCGTGATGCTTTTGGCAGTGTCGTCCCCTCCGTGTGTGCTGTGATGGACGAAGTAAACCTGGGTGCCCCCAAAACAGCTCGGTGCCCTCGGCTCGGGCGGTGAGGGGAGGTGCAGACTCGCCGGGAAACCGAAGCACCTCCGGGCAAGTCGCCACTTTGCCTCAGAACGGAGCCCGAAACCCTCCTCAGTATCATCCTTCTTCCAGGTAGAAATTTCAACTCCCTTTACACCTCTGAGACAATAAAGAATAGAATGACAAAATGCTCCAAATTCTTCTCTCCTCACACCTTCACAACCCAAGCACGTGGAAACGGCGGGGTTCATCCATTTTAAAACGTCAGTCGCCCCCCCCCCCCGCACCTCCCTCCCAGGTATTCCTGGAAAATAATCCTTCAAAGGTGTGTCCCCCCCCACCTCCTCCAAGCGCTTGTGCGAAATTTCTTTTCGCCCTTCCCTCGTTCAGCGTCTCTGATGCTGCTGCCCGGCGGTCCCTATTTCTACATTTGGGAGCAGTTTCTCCATCGATTCTCTTATCGAGGGAGAAGAATGAGGGACTGAGAGGAAGGCCTGAGGATCTCCGGGCATCCTCTGTGTTTGCAGCTCGGCTGCTATCGGTGCGCTTCGCTTCCCTTCTGCCTTTCACCAGCCGCACCGTTTATAGGCAAACAAGTTCACAGTTTACACACAGTNATGAGCATACTACTTTTATCCTGCTGCAAACTACAGAGGTGGCATTCTTCTGATGCCAGTTAACTGCAGATTGCCTTTTAACACACACACACGAACCCCAAAAAAAAAAAAAAAAAAAAAAAAAAAAAAAGGTACCACTTTATTTAGTTTCGAGCATTTTCTTGTAATCAATAAAAGTTGGCTGTTATCTCCCTGTGTATTTGGCAGGGAAGTTTATTGCCTGACGGGCGGATTAAGGGCGAGACAAGAGTACACCATACAAGGAAGGGACTCCCGAGCCCCTCCATCCCAGCCTCGGATTCATAAAATATAACTATCCATTACGCTG
>VWZE01021285.1:452054-463184 GCA_013396675.1 Eubucco bourcierii | reverse complement strand
GGGGGTGGGGGGGTGGAAGACATTAAAAATAGTGTGTTTGTTTCTACTTCCTTTGACCTACACTGCCTCTTTCAATAAGGCGCATACTGATGACCTGTCCCGGCCCTGCTCCCATCTACCCTCTCCCTGCTCCACGGTGGCCAAAACAAAGGTAAAACCTCCGCGTTAAGCCGTGAAATCGGAGTGCACAGGAGATGAAGGGGACAAAGTCCAACTCCTTAATCAGCCCTACCAAAGATTAAGGAAAGGAAAACCCTTCACAACATCCCCACCACTCCTCCAATATCCCTCTAAAATGGAAGTAAATTTTGAAATAAACCCGAAGCCGTTCTTACTTGAGCATCTGTTAGCCCCAGCATTGCCGCCAGTTGCTTTCTGTCCGGTTTGGTGACATACTTCTGGATTTCGAACCGTTTTTCTAAACCTTTCCTCTGCAGATTGGAAAAAACAGCCCTGGACCAGGAACGTTTCCTCTTGTATGTCTGGGGCAGCGTGTCCTTGGTTAAAACTGCATAGGGACCTGAGAGGGGGAAAAACGGAGGGACAGAAAGGGAGATGGCACTATTAATATTGATGTCTGAAAGGCAGCCTCAAATCTATCAAAATAACATTTGGACTGTGGAGCACGGGGAAGGCCCGGGTTAATGTGGCCTGGGTACGGGTTCCTGTCAGTGTCTTCTCCCTTGGTCAAAGATGTAATGATCTGAACCCGAATTTCTTCATCTTCCCCATCTCCACCCCTTCTCTCTCCGCCCAGGAATTATTTTTGTACTAGATGGGATGAAACTCTGGGTTCAGGCCCTAGCCGATTCTTTCTCCCCCCACGTAGCCCGGCTTTCGCCCAAAATCTGAGCCTCGATAGAAAACAACGTCTTTCATGGCCTTCCAAAAGTGCCTGGTGAATCCCTCCGGAGGGACAGCATCTGGGTCGGGGGTGGGGGGCTGCTCCAGGGAGGAGGGCCCTGCGCCACGGGAGGGTCGACGAGGGACGAGATGTACCTGGAAAAGTGTCTTGAAATTGGTGCTGAACTGAGCTCCTTGGGTTTGTGTTTAAGGGACCCAGAATAGCAGAGGCCTCGTTAATGGGGTCTAGAGACGCGAAGAACTGGCCGGCGGAAGGCTGCAAATTGGGGAGATGAACCCCAGTTTGGCGGCTTGTAGTTAATAAGGAGGTCAGATCTGCGAGCATAGGAATAAGGAGAGCTCTGTTACATCGCGTTCGAAACCGACACCCCGGCACGCTCCAGTCGACGGGGCCGGGCCAGGCGGAGCAAGTCCGCGGCTGGAGTAGGTTAGGCTGGTCGGGGGAATCGGGAAGCCGCCTCCTCGCCCCAGGGGCTCTTTTCGGCAAAGGCGGCCGTGCCCCGGCAACCAGGCATCCTAGGGGACATCCCTGCCTTGGTCAGGGCACTTAACAAGCGGCGAGGGGAGAGGGATTGTAGCGAAAGCCTTTACAACGGGCTCTAGCCTCGCCCGCCCCGGGCGCGGAGACTCTTCTGCTCTCTATTTTTACTCTATTGCTATTTTCCCCAGCCCGGTGACATGGGCTGATGCCATACGCGGAGACGGGGGTGGGGTCGGGAGGGATATTTTAGTGAGGGCTATTAGGAACTGCGGTTTATAACGCTTTGGATTTTTAATAACTCTTTTCTTGGCTAGACCGAAACATTTTCAAAGCCCCAGAAATCGTGACAGAATAAATAAAAAAGCACCACGAACGCTAGAGCAGAAAGCAGACAAGCCCATTTCTCTACCTCTCAGCGTGTTGCCTTCCTTGACTTTGGGGTCAAACTCCGCCGACAAAATGCGGTCGATGCCGAATTTCAGGTCCTTGCTGGCGGGCGCCGGCGCAGAGCCGTGCGTGTGGCCACCGGGCAGCCGGGCTGGGGCCGGGCCGCCTCCGCCGCCCGCTGCCGCCGCTGCCACCGCCGCGGGGGACCGGTGCTGCGTGGGGCGGTGGTGGTGGGAGTGGTAGGCGGCGGAGAGCGGCGAGAGGCGCGGCGGAAAGGCGGTGGAAGGGGTGTCTGGGGCCACGACGGGCGTGGGCCGGAGCGGAGAGGCTGTGGCGTGGAAGGGAGCGCCGTGGTGGACGGCTCCCAGCGCAGCCGGTATGCCGGTACTAGGAGCTCCGGGCAGACTGTCTGTGGTTCCTCCTGCCGCCTCAGCGCCAGCGTGGAGGATGTCGGCAATGCAGAAAGAAGGTTTCTTCGCCGCCGAGGCGTCCAGCGGGAAGCAGCCTCCGGCTGCCTGCCCCGATGCCGAGCAATAAGCCGCTGACCACAAGCTGAAGTTGGAGGCGTAGAACGGAGCCAGCCCGGTCGTGTACATCCTGCTCGGGGGAAGAGACGTTGTGCTCCTGCGGCTCAGCTCCCGGGTGCGCACCACGGAGCTTCCCGCTGCCCCGGGAGCATGGGGAGGGATGGCTAGCAGAGAGGCAGCTGAGGGGGCAAAGGGAGAAAAAAACAACCACAAAAAGAAAAAAAAAAAAGATAAAAAGAAAAAACGAAAGAGTCCCTCAACCCACGGCGAGACGGAGAGAGAACGAGCGGTCTCGGAGCAGAGTGGCGCAAACAAAACAAACTCAAACCAAACCCCCTTGCCTCGCACTGGGGGAAGACGGAAAAAAAAAAAAAAAGGGAAAAAAAAAAAGAAAAAGAAAGAAAAAGAAAAAGAAAAAAAGAGATGTCCAACCCTCCCCAAAACTTTCTCTGGCAGACACACTCCCGGGCTTCGGAGCAGACGTCGTTCGCTCCTCACATCCAATCCGCGATCTGCAGGGCCGGGCAGCACCGCCCGCCGACACGCCCATGCAGGGCCGGGGCGCGGATGGGGGCCACCGCGGAACTGCGCGCTGGCGACGCGGTGGCCCCTACCCGCGACCCGATCCTGTCCGGTTTACCATGCAAGATACCCACCCTCTCCCCCTCTCCGCATCTTCTTAAATTCCGCCCTCAAATTTGCCCCCACTCCCAACCCAAAAAGCAGAGCAAGGGCGCTACGCTTGCTGCAGCGATTTCCAAACTTTTGAAAAGAAAAAAAAAAAAATGCGCAGGGAAATTCTTGGCTATTAAAGGCAAAATCCTCCTCTTGGAAATGATTCCCAAGGAAATGTGTTTCCTTCCCGGATAAATGAGCCTGGGGTAGTGTGGAAGAAAACGAATCTGTGCTGATGCACGCAACATATGTGTATTTTTGAGAGTTTCCAGATATTCTGGGCCCAGGATACGTTTGATCCTTCATTGGCAAGCGACTAATTAATTAATCAATCGTATTTTATGGACAACATAATTTTATAGATTTTACTTTGTTCTCCATCTCGGTGGCTGCATCTGCTTCCACATCAATTTCGCCTTAAAAACTCGTTTGTAGTTTTGCAAACCTTTGACAACTGAATTTTCTTTTTTTCTTTTTTTTTTTTAATAAAATTATAAGCTCCTTTAGGGACAAATTCATCAAAATATCTTTTGCGTTTTTTCCTCTTCCCTCCGACGTATATACTTGTCTCGACTTGACTCTGAAAAAAGCCCAGCAATCTCTTTTAGTTTTCACACACGTAAACCAGTCACCACCATTTTGAGCAGGCTCCTCGGTCTGACAAATTTTAGGTTTTTCATTGTTTTTATTTCAAAATTATTACTACTTTTTTTTTTTTTCCCCAAATAGCTTCCCAAATTCTGAAGGTTTTCGGAAAACCTGCAGAAAGGCAAATTATTTTCCTTTGACGAGATAAGATGTAGGTTCCGTGCGAATATTGAAACCACCTGCAAGCAAGAGTGAACGCGTTCCTTAGCCAGAACCCTAAACACGGTAAAGGTCAGGTTGGTTTCCCAGGAAAAACCCACTTTGGTTTGGTTCTTACTAACGAGACGAAACCGAAAAAATAAAAGACGGGCTGGCTCGCCAAGATGTGTCCGAAAGGTCTGATTAGGTTTGAATTTTTCCTGCTTCGATATAGGAAAGACCCTTTTCCTTGCATGTCTCCTACCCCTCCTTCATTCTCCTCGTGCAGATGACCTGAGAGATAGTATTTTGTTCCCAAATCGGATCAAACGACTCCTGTTTCACTTGCCTTTCCACCGACGAACAGAGCTGCACATCAGCCCGCCCGAGGGGTGGGCAACGAAGGCTGCTCTGTCCGCTGTACCCCAGCCGCACCCCGCGTCCTAAAATTAGTGCCATTGGTGTCGGCATCGCTGTTGTACCACTCCGGGACTGCTTGCTAGATAATCGTTGTGTGTGTGTGTGAAAACAAACTACGGTGTTTTTCTTTAGTTTTAGGAGTTTATTTCAAAGCTTTGCTGGCTCCGCTGCCGGGCAGCGTCCGGCAATGAGCAGCACCAGAAGGCAGCGCACTTTTACGAGGGCCCCGGGCAGGGCCTCCTCTCTGCTCCTTTCGGAGGGGCCGGTGCCTGGGGGGACCGGTGGAGAAAGCTTCTCCTTACTTGCGGTCACCGCGCGGAGAGAGAAATAACTCGAAAGTAAATGCTAAACGCCCGGCACTTGGGCGTCGGGAAGACGAGAGAGCTGGGCAGCCTCAGCCGTGGGGTCAGGTGCCGCCCCGGGTCCCGTCCGGCTGGGCAGCGCTGCGCCCCTGAGGATCCTCCGCAGGCGAAACCAGGAGCACCTGCCTGTCCCCTGCCCAGGACGCTCCCTCTCCCGGGGGACAAGGCTGTCCCTTCTCTCCACAGGACTCCCTCTCTCCTCGGGCCTCCCTTCCCGCGCACCTTCCGCCCCGGTGGTTTCGGGGCCGCGCGGCCGCGCTGCCCGGGATAGGCGGCAGCCCCCCCTCCCCATGCAAGGAGGGAGAAGGCTGCAGGAAACCCGGGGCTCGCTGTAGCCCAGGTCATCTCCTGTTTTTCTGAGAGGTTCCAGCTCGGACTAAATGAGCGGATGTGCCTGCGAGATTTGTCCCAAAATAGAAGCGGCTTTAGTATTTTAGGATACAGCAGAAATCCTTATTTCTTCCGGAGAAAAACTTCATAATGAGCGTGAGCACTTCCCTTTTCAATATTTGTGCAACTTTATCTCGACTAGCAAGTTGCTTTGGTGACGCAAATCCGCCCTTGTGTATTGCAACTACAAAAATAAATGCAAGGAAATCAATTCCCTTCTAGTAATGAAAACATAAATATACAGCTGCGACTTTCCCCTTTAATCTTGCTTTCCGAGGGACTCGAGAAGGAGGCGAATGAACTGTGCAGGCAGAAGCGATGTCTTTTTCTTTTTTTTTTTTTTTTTTTTTTTTTTTTAAGGAGTGGAGTCTCGAAGGATTTTAATTTACTTATTTATTTATTTATTTATTTTACTCCGAGGCCGACAAAGGAGATGGAAAAAAGGAGTATTTTTCTCATTCTTAACAAGGGAAAATAAAAGGGCTAATCCAGAGGTGCTGCAGCTCCGCGGTCCCGGGACGCAGCCGCTACGGGCTGTCCTCCTCTCACGGCCAGCGCGACCGGGCTCTTTGCCAGTTGGCTTTTGTGCTTATATATGTCGTTCAGTTTATATATACGTATAAAAACATATATATGTAATATCTAAAAATAAAACTAGCTTTAAAATCCCACTCCTTCTCTACGGCTGCTTTTAGAAGTGATTATTTAAATTATTTAAACCTCTTTGCAAGCCTTCCGTGGAGATGGTTTGCTCGGGTGGCTTTAGTGCGTGTGTTACACAGAACTTCCCCACCCTCGTCCCCCTGGGTCCCACCGCCTTCTCTGGGCACCGACGAGCACCCAGCAGCCCCATCCAGGAGCCCTCCCGGCCCCAAAGTCCGTTCTCTGTCGCCACCTGGCGAGCGGGTACCCCCCACGCAAGACACCCCTGTCTCGTGCAAATTTCCCCAGCTCTCGGCTCCAAAGCAAATTTTCAGAGCCAAAAATTGAATAGTACAGCCGCCCAAAGGCAGTGGTGGCAGGGTGGGCAGCGCCTGCAGGTCACGGAAGCCGGTGCTCTCCTGAGGAGCATTCAGACGAGCGTGCCCTGCAGGTCGAGGGAGGTTTTCCTCTCCTTCTGCTCTGCCCTGGTGATGCCTCAGATGGAACACTGTGTCCATTTCTGGGCTCCCCAGTTAGATAAGGACAAGGAACTACTGGAGAAAGAACAGCAGAGAGCCACTAAGATGATTAGGGGGCAGAAGCACCTTCTTCATGAGGAAAGGCTGAAAGAGCTGGGGCTATTTGTCTGGAGGAGACTAAGAGGGAATCTCATGAACGCTTATTAATATCTGAAGGCAGAGTGTCAGGAGGATGGGAGGCTCTCTGCAGTGGTATTCAGTGACAGGAGAAGAAGTGAGTACAAACTGGAATACAGGAGGTTCCAGGTACATATAAGGAAATACCTCATTCTTTTGAGGGTGCCGGAGCACTGAAACAGGCTGCCTAGAGATGTTGGGGAATCTCCTTTTCTGCACGCATTCACAAGCTTCCTGTTGTATTCCTGGGTGATTTATTTTCCTCAGCCCTGAGGAAAAGGACCTGGGGGTCTGGGTTGATGAAAAGCTCAACATGAGCCTGCAGTGTGAGTGCAGCCCAGACAGCAACTGCGTCCTGGGCTGCTTCAAGAGCAGCGTGGCCAGCAGGGCAAAGGAGGTGATTTCGCCCCTTTACTCTGCTCTCCTCAGACCCCATCTGGAGTACTGCATGAAGTTCTCACAGGAGAACATGTCCCCCAACACAGGAAGGACACTAAAATGTTGGAGTGGGTCCAGAGGAGGCCATGAAGATGATCAGAGGGCTGCAGCAGCTCTGCTATGAGGACAGACTGAGGGAATTGGGGCTTTTCAGCCTGGAGAAGAGAAGGCTTCCAGGAGACCTTATAGGAGCCTTCCAGTATCTGAAGGGGGCCTACAGGAAGGCTGGGGAGGGACTATTNGGTTGGAACTAGATGATCCTTGAGGTCCCTTCCAACCTTACCATTCTATGATTCTATAATTTTGGGTGATCTTGGCCTAGCAGGGTTGCTGGGTTACCTATCTGCCTGAGGGGAACTTCAAAGGTCCTTTCCAACCCCTACAGTTGTGTGATTCTTTGATTCTGGCAGCTGTTGCTGGTGTTCCTTCCAGCACCACCCTGGGAACTCAGGAGCACTACAGTGGGGCTGCCAAGTCTGAGTACAGGCTGAGCCCTTACTGCCCCAGGTATTTGCAGCTGAAGGCAGGCCAAGGAGGCTGCCTGGGCTTCTCTCAGCTGGTCAATAGTTTGTCATCTGAAATGCTCAAGAGAAGTATAGGTGGTGAGGGCAGGAACTGTCCAGAAACACAAGTGAACAAAGTGACTTAAGTAGGTCATCTTGACATTTCCTTTCTATCATTCCATGGATTATTTAGCCAAATATGTCTGTCAGTAAATAATGATTAATATTACATCATCTGCTGAGAGCAAGTGGAAGGTCCCTGAAAATAGGTAGGATCTGGGGCAGGACTTCAAGCCTCACATGAGTGCACCTGCACTAGCATTTTTATTAATACATAGAATCATAGAATCATAGAATGGTAAGGTTGGAAGGGACCTCAAGGATCATCTAGTTCCAACCCCCTGCCATAGGCAGGGACACTTCCCACTAGTACAGGTTACTCAAGGCCTCATCCAATCTGGCCTTGAACACCTCCAAGGCTGGGTCAGAGCATGCTTTTGGAAGGGATCACCCATTCCTGATGACTTGTGGGTTTGCAGCATGGAGAGGTCTCAGGGTGCACAAGCAGATATTCTTGATGGGAACTGAGCCCACAGGGCATGCTAAAATTACTCCAAAGCAAAACCCCTCTGAAATGTCCATATTGTGGTTGTCTGTAAACTCCATAGGGTTTTCTGCACATGAGCAGCAGTCTTGGCAATTGTCCATGGGTTAGGGTAGGATAAGTCTCACTGGATAGGTCTCTGTGTTAGAGTGGATCAAATCCTGAGGCTCCCAGCTTGAGGAACAACACATCAGCCACTGAGCTGGAGACCTCCCACACCTGAACATTTGCACTGTCTTTCTCTCAACTGTTCATCTGAGGGACTATATTAGATCATATGAAGCTGCGGGGTTTCATGCAGAGGGACTGAAAAATTTCCCAAATGCAGGCCCCCCAAAGACCTGAAAACACTAAGTCCCCTCTGTCTCTCCTGTTCTGTCCTGTCCTGCCAAGCCTCTCCTCTCTGAGACTTTCCTCTCCTCTCCTTCTTCTTTGCTCATGTATTTTCTTTTTTATTTCCATCCCACTTCCCCAGTCTTTCTTTTTATTCTTTGTTTATTCCTGAAAAGCTGCAGATACATACATTGCAAAGAAGGGTCATAGTAATAAGTGGTAGTTGGAAATAAGCACCTCTTCCCTGCCCTGGGAAAGGAGGCTACATTCTGAGTAGCTCAGGATGGTCTCCTCCTTGGGGTTTCCTAAGGGTTAGCATAGACAGGTCCTGCCTACTGTGCTGGTTTTCCCAAAGCCCATTTTTAGGCATCTGGTGCTGTGCCAGGAGACGGGCACTGAGAACCTGCAATGCTCTGAGGGTTTAAGCTGCTCAAAGCTGAAGTACCAGTCTCCCACACTCCATCCTTGCCTGCCTGTTCTTACCCCTAGGGATGTCAGACTGTAGAAAACTGACTCTGCCAATAAGAAAAGTATTTTTAATCTCATACTTCCCCAAACTAACTTTATTATGTGGCTAGACAGGGTGAGAGAGCTAAGGGAAGCATGCATTTGCACTGGTTGGGTTGCAGGACCACTGTAACCCTAGAATCAACCATAGAATTATTTTGGTTGGAAAAAAACTTTAAGATCACCAAATCCAGCCAGTATCTAACTGGTGCTAAAACATGCCCCTCAGCATCACACCTCTGTGTCTTTGAAGCACTACCACTCTTTTCTGAGGAGTCTATTCCAATGTTTGAGAACCCTTTCAGTGAAGAAGCTTTTTCTAATACCCAACCTAAACCTTCCTAGGTGCAACCTGAGGGCATTTCCCTTCATTCTATCACTTGTTACTAAGGAGAAGAGACTGACTCTCTTCTAGTCTGCTTCAACTTCTCACTAGTCACCTGTGCCTTTTTGGAGTTGTCTCCTGCAGTTTAAAATAGTCTGCACAAGGAAAGACCCTGAGTTTTCTTTTATTTCCATTGGCATCACTTAGTTTATAAGTTACTCCACCTTCACACTGCAGTTGGACCATCATCAAGTGGTGGGCTGGACCACAGCCCTATGAGGAGCAGCTGAGGGAGCTGGGGTTGTTTAATCTGGAGAAGAAGAGGCTCAGGGGAGAACTTATTGCTCTCTACAACTACCTGAAAGGAGGTTATAGCCAGGTGGAGGTTGGTGTGCTCTGGAACAGTTGGTCTCCTCTCCCAGGCAACCAGTGACTGAACCAGGGGACACAGCCTCAAGCTGCACCAGGGGAAGTTTAGGCTGGATGTTACGAAGAAGTTCTTCACAGAAAGAGTGATTGGCCATTGGAATGGGCTGCCCAGAGAGATGGTGGAGTCACTGTCCCTGGAATTGTTTTTAAAAAGACTGGATGTGGCACTTGGTGCCTCGGTTAAGTTGATTAGATGGTGTTAGGTAATAGGCTGGACTTGATCTCAAAGGTCTTTTCCAATCCAGTTAATTTTGTGATTCTGCAATTCTTCATTTCTGTTAGCAGAGGGAGTTATCACAAACTCACTGCAGATCACCAAAAGAGAGGTCTCCCAGCAATTAGCATCCTCCTAATTAGCTGATTAAAAGTGACAGAGAGAAGTGCTGACCTCCTGCTCTAACGTCCAACTGCCAATGAGAGAAGCAGTCACATTCGCATGCTGGATTTAGTTTGCACAGTGCCTAGCAACAGAAAAGAAGCACCACTGCATCAAATAAAGATGATTTGAGTCTCAGAGCAGAAGAGTCAGCCATGAGTATTTCCTAAAACTGACAGGAGGGTATAATTAGCCCCATTTTCAGCTAAGACCCAAACTTGCAGCTCCTCAACTGAGGAAAGCTGAAGCTGTTGAGGACAGACTCAGGATGTCTTAGTTTGTTGCATGTGTAGGTGCAAGCACAGACAGAAGTCAAATGGAGGAATTTTTTTTGTTTCCATAGTGTGCCATTACCCTAGTGATTTTGTCAGAATAACTCTATCTGTTTCCATAAACCCAAGCTGATGCTTTGGTCTCATTGCTCCTCCACCAGCAGTATATTAAAGGCACAGTGCAGAAAAGCCATTCAATACTGAAGAAGGAACTACTAATAGCTGCCTAATAAAAGTTTTAGTAAGAAGCAGTTTCCTCCTTCTTGCCAGCAGTGGTCAGAAATGTGGGAAGCTGGAAATAAGGCCATCAGAATGCAGTCACATAAAAGGCAAAATGAACCCCTGAAGGAAGTCAAGTTTCTATAACAAAACTACTCTAAAACTCATCTGGATTTGAGAACAGTTATGGTTTTTCTTCCAACCCTCCTTTCATGTTCTAAGTGGATATAAATGTGGAAGGTACACACCCATTGAGCTTTAAATCCAGATCTTTCCTTGCTATTAGTATATATAAAATCCCAGAAGAACAATGTTATCACAGCCCTTAAAAAGAAAAAAAAATTAAAATCCCATTTTAAACTTTTTTTTTTTTTTTTTTTTTTTTTTTTTTTTTTTTTTTTTTTTTCCCAAAGGGAGATGCTTTCTGCTGGATGCCAGATAGGAGTGCCAGCCAGGGAAGTTTTATGGCCCCATAAACAAGCACACCAGATTATACAGTGTGTACATCCCACCCTCCAGACATGATTCCTTCACTGGAACTTAATCTGTCCTGTATAAAGTCCAGTCACTGCTTCTCAGCTTCACAGGCAGCTCGTGTGTGAGGCTCCACAAGATCTTCTCACTGTGAAAGTTTGGGGAGGTCATAGAACCTCCTCTGCAGAATTCCAAAACCCACCTGGATGTGTTATCGTGCTCCTGATCATTGCTAACTTGCATTAGCAGGTGGGATTGGAGTGCTGTGTGCAGTTCTGGAGCACCCAGCACAGGAAGGACATGGAAGTGTTGGAGCGGGTCCAGAGGAGGCCATGAAGATGATCAGAGGGCTGGAGCAGCTCTGCTATGTGGACAGACTGAGAGAGTTGGGGCTCTGCAGCCTGGAGAAGAGAAGGCTTCCAGGAGACCTTATAGGAGCCTTCCAGTATCTGAAGGGTGC
>VWZE01021285.1:427569-437877 GCA_013396675.1 Eubucco bourcierii | reverse complement strand
AAAAGAAAAGAAAAGAAAAGAAAAAAAGACCAGAAGTAGCATTTACGTCACAAGTCACATCTGCTCCTTTAATTATTTTCCTGTCATCTGTTTTCAGTGGAGAAGGAAACCTGACAGAAGCAGTGTCCAACAATGGATTACAATTCACCTCCTTGAGATCTCCACTTTTTCTGAAGGGGGGAGAAACAGCAATGCACGGCTGATCCTCGGGGTGCTGCCACCAGGACAGCAGCAAAATCAGACGCTTGGCTTTGAGAGTGTGTTTGCAGATCACTCACTGGGAAAGGAAAGCTTAGAAAATCTCCCCCACGAACTTCCTACCTACGTACACAGCCCCACATGGCACAACAATGCCAAAGTCACCTGCCAGGCCAAGCTGCTGCAGGAGAGGAAACCTTAAGCAAACCCAGCAGTGCCGACTCATTGAGGTTTAATCTTCCAGCCTCACGTAATCAAAAGACAAACAGCTCAGCAGCAATAGCAGCGATATCACATGTGTGCAGAACAATAGCACAGCAGCCAGGACAAGCTGCTTAAGTGTGGGGTCACTTAGAAAAGTGCAGAAAACCTGGTAGGCTATAGAAAAAGAGAGAATCCAAAGTGGGTGTAGAGTGAGCCGTTTCCAAAGAAAACACACAACGTGCACAAATGCTCTGCTGGAGGGAAAGGGTGGCCTTTCTGCAGCACTGAAAAGGGAGGGGGAAGCCAAGATCTTTTGTACAAAATGCCTCACCTCGGATCACCTAATAGATTGCTTCCTTTGCCTTCTCCAGAGTCGGAGGGACAAGAGGCAGCATCTGTTTGCTACCCCACTAGAGCCAGGATTTTCTTTGTTTGGATTTGTAACCATGATAGGTAAAGCCTGAAGCCCCTCAGTGCTAAGGCACATAAAATCCTCACAACGTTACTGCTGCTGCATATCCTGGTACGATCTTTCCATCCTGGATGCCCTCCTCATTCTGCAGGAGTATGTTTGGACACAGGATGCTCTGCAGAGAGATCCTGAGCAGGGCTGAGCTCACCCTGAGCCTGCTCAGCCTTCTGCCTTGCTGCTGCCATGCAGTGATATACCTCTGCACACAGGACAAAGGTTTCTTTTCCCTCCTTGCACAGTGGGCACCACTCAAGTTGTACATTTTAAACATTGTTTGACAGTGTTTGTCCCACTGGTGATGGACACTCACAGTCCTTGTGGCTCAGCCTGCCAGGACAACACTTTGGCTGTAACCCTGCATCAGCTGTCAGGAGACAGCAGAGGTGACTTTCCCAAGTAGATGCAAAAATAGTCTGCCAGAAGTACTGGATCCAGACATTCATCGTGAATTTTAACACCAAATCCATGGGGACTGGTTTCTGTGCTATACTTGTCAAGCTTAGAGCACCAGTCTCATTTTCTTCATTTTCTTCCTTTTCTTTAAAGAAAATCTAAAATGATTCCAAAGCTATATACAGGTGTTGTGAAGGGAGAACACTGCTGCTGCCTGAGCCAAACACATTCCTGTATTTCCTGTCCAAGGATGGTGACCATCAGGAGTAGCATTACTTTTCAGCTTTGCTTGGGCCTGAAGTCAGCAGCTGGTGAGAGCATCTCCATCTGGAGTCATTTTATAGCACTAGAACAGTTCTCCTCCAGCAGCAGCCACTGCCTGCTAATATAAAAATACTTGGGAGAAAAAGCAGCACATTTTATTAGGTTGGGGGTGGGGGAAGCTCTATTCAAGACTTCTGTTAACTTTTATGAATATCTCCAAAGAGGTTTATTTTTATAACAACATTGAAGCAGAGGAACGAAGCCCAAGCTTCTTGACACTTGCAACCACAATTTCTCATCAGAGGCAAGTCTATAGTGTCTTTGGCAAAGCCATGCTCACATGAAGAGCACCTCTGAAAGCCAGAACCTGGCTGTGAGAGGAAGGGTGGCCTCGTGGTGCTCTGGGAACTTGTGCTCATATCCTTATGCTGCTGGAGGCTCCCTATATAACCCTCTCCACATCAATGGTTTGCCCCAGAGATGTTCAGATCTGCTCCTGGAGTCCCACGAATCCTGGAGATCCACCCCACTTCAGATTCTAGCCTGTGAAAAATCAACTTAATACTTCTGCCCAATTAATACAATCCTCTCCTGACTTTTTAACATCTCTGCACTCACACTGCCCACCCAAATGTGAGTCCTTTTCAAAAATCAGCTATTATCTCTTGCAGCAAGGAGCAAGTCAGTCTGGGCACGTCATATAAAAATACTCCCTCTGATCTGTTTCGTATTTGCCACCTTCTAATTTCACTGAAAGCTTCTTTGTTCCAGTGTTCATGATCCAATCCCACCAATCTATTTTCTATAGACTATTTATTATTTTCATTCCCNAAAAAATAAATAGGGAAAAAAAAAAAAAAAAAAAAAAAAAAAAAAGGCTCCCCAGGAAATTGTTCTAATAAAAAAAAAAATACTATACTCCATGGTGTGGCCTTGGTGCTTTCTACAGCTGTTGCAAACAAAAGTGGTGCAGTGTTGAGCTGTCAGGACTGAGGCTCCACTCATGAGATGCTTGTGCATGGTCCAGGCAGCCCAGAGGTGCTGGCAGCTGGAGGGCAGGCACCAGAGTGCAGAGACATGGATCCACTGGCCAAGGCTGTGTGTATGAGCACCAGCAGCATCCCCAGCACTGAGCTGGGAATGTATTCGTTTGGGTTTGAGGCTGTGATAGGCATACCCTGACACATTTCAGCATTGCTGCTGAAGGAGGGAGAAGGTCCTTCTGCTGCCTAAGCACATTTGGATGTTTGCTGGCTGTGCTCTCACCATCCCAGTAAGTACCACCACAAAAATATACCCCTGATGAGTAAAAGCTTCTCAGATGGGAGCACTTTCTTAACAAGATTTCCAACACCAGCTGGGAAGCAGCTGGTCAGCCAGGGCATTTGCAAGGTTGCTGTGGTATTGCCCTGTGCAACTCTGGGGATGTGCTCTATACCGCAGCCACTGCAAGATGTGAAACAGCAGGACCCCTGGCCCTCTCTCCACAGGCAGCTCCATCCCACATTGTTTATGTTTTCAGCTGCCTTTTTAAAGCATGTCTGATTCCTCTGTTGATATGATGCCCAGTGACTGTGCAGCTCCTACTGGAAATGTTTCAGAAGCCTACAAATGCTGGGTGAGTTGGCCCAGTATGCACAAGAACACTAGGATCAGACTCAATATTGGTGCAAGGAAGGCGACCTTACTGGTTCCTGCTGGGCTCAGTACCTGCTCAGCCTCAGCAGCAGACATCTGTCCCTGGTAACCTAGCCCACCATCCACCTTGTGGACAACATAAAAACTCAAAAAAGCTTGAAGTAACAACACCCCTTTCAGCAGCACTGACATTTAAAAAATATCCCTGAGGCAAAGAAGGCTTCTCACCCCTTGTTTCAGGCTGGCTGCAGACTCAAACTTTGGACAGCACACTGATTTATACTGGAATCGTTGTGTTCTCCCCCACCACAAAAGCCTGGTTGCCTTTCATCTTTGGCCTTCCTTTAAATAAGTGGAACAATAAAAACTCAAATGCAACTTCTGCAGACATTTCACAAGTGACCCCTTCCAGCAATTCAAGCAGCTGCATCCTCCCATCATCCAAAAGAGGATCTCAAATAGTTGAGCAGGAAGAAGACCTTGTACCACAAGGGCTTGACATCCCCTAAGGAGCAGTCCTGGCCTTCTTGGACCAGCAACCACCAGCAGGTCTTGGAAACAGGTCTAGGGTTGTTTGCTACTGGTTCAATGCAAACATCACAGCCCTTCTGCCTGTTTCACTCAGCAGAAGCAGAGTCACAGAATGGTAAGAGTTGGAAGCGACCTCTGGGTATCATCTAGTCCAACCCTCCTGAGAAACAAGGTTCAACTAGAACAGGTTGTGCAGGAACACATCCAGGTGGGGTTCAAATGCCTCCAGAGGAGGAGACTCTACAAGCTCTATGGGAAGCCTGTTCCAGCCTGCTATAGCACCCTCAAAGGAAAGAAATTTTTCCTTATTTTCAGATGGAATTTCCACTATTCCATTTTGTGCCCATTGCCCCTTGTCCTGTTGCTGGGCACCACTGAAAGGAGCCTGGTGCCATCCTCTCACCATGTGCCCCTTAGAAATTGATAAGGAATGATAAGATTCCCTCTCAGTCTTCTTCAGGCTGAACAGCCCCAGCTCTCTTAGGTTTTTCTTGTAAGAGAAACACTTCAGTCCCCTATTAACCTTTGTAGCCTCCATTGGCCTCTCTCTAGTAGCTCCTTGCATCTTCTGAACTGGGCAGCTCAGAACTGGACACAATACTCCAGGTGTGGTCTCACCAGGGCAGAGCACAGTGGAAGGAGAACTGCCCTTAAGCTGCTGGCCACACTCTTAATGCACCTCAGGATATCACAGGCCTTCTTGGTCATTGCCGGCTCACAGTGAACTTGTTAGCCTCCAGGTCTCCCAGGTCCTTCTCTGCTGAGCTGCTTTCCAGTAGGCCATTCTCTAATCTGTACTGGTGCATGGGGTTACTCTTCCCTAAGTGCAGAAACCATTACTTGCTCCTGTTGAACTTTATTAGGTTCCTCTCTGCCCAATTCTCTGTCCTGCCTGAGTCTAGCTGAATAGCAGTATAGCTTTCTGGCCTATCAGCCACTCTTTCTAGCAAAGAATGAGGAGCAGGGCTGGCTCTTCAGAGCTCAGTTCAGACACTTCAGCTCACCTTTCCCTACTTAGGGTCCAGCTTTGGCCCCTCACAGTATCACAGTATCACCAAGGTTGGAAGAGACCTCAAAGCTCATCAAGTCCAACCCATCACCACAGCCCTCAAGACTAGACCATGGCACCAAGAGCCACGTCCAAAACTGTCTTGAACACCTCCAGGGACGGTGACTCCACCACCTCCCTGGGCAGCCCATTCCAGCAGTCAATGACTCTCTCAGGCAAGAACTTTCTCCTCACCTCCAGTCTAAACTGCCCCTGGCACAGCTTGAGACTGTGTCCTCTTGCTCTGTCACTGGTTGCCTGAGAGAAGAAGGTAACCTCCTCTTGGCTACAACCACCCTTCAGGTAGCTGTAGACAGCAAGAAGGTCCCCCTTGAGCCTCCTCTTCTCCAGGCTAACCAATCCCAGCTCCCTCAGCCTCTCTTCATAGGGCTGTGCTCGAGGCCTCTCCCCAGCCTCATTGCCCTTCTCTGGACACACTCAAGCACCTCAATGTCCTTCTTAAACTGAGGTGCCCAGAAGTGGACACAGTACTCAAGGTGTGGCCTAACCAGTGCAGAGTAGAGGGGGAGAACGACCTCCCTGCTCCTGCTGGCCACACTATTCCTGATGCAGGAACCTTATCCATGTTGACACCATTTACACTTTCCAAAGGTTCTCAAGCAGGCTTAAAAGACTCAGAGCAAAACACACGTGCTGAATACACACGGCGCAACCAGGATGTTCAGGTACTCGTAAGCTAGGAGAAAACCCCTACAATAGTCCTAGGACAATGTCCCTTAAAGTGGAGACAAAGCTCCCTTCTCTAGGATGGCAGACACTCTTCTGTTCTGGGGAAAGGATCTGCCTCCTCACTCTGCTTCCAGAAGCCAAGGTCCCAGAGGGCAGGACGTGCTGCGCTAGAGAACAGCTTACGTTCTGCTCAGCGCAGCCTCCTGGGACTGTGCCTTCACTGCAGCACGGAAATCAACTCAAGGCAGTTCCATCTGAATCTGAGGAAGATTCATAGTTAAGGCAGGACAATTTTTTCAACTGATTGTTCCATGCCTCTGCAGTTCCTGCTCCCGGTGCAAAGGAGAAGCTCTACATACCATCAGCAATTTGTCCAACTCCAGAGGAGTATCAGAGCTCAGGCAGAATGAATCAGTCCCTCGTGCCTGTCCAATAAAGTGAGGGCTTACTTGGGGCTGGGGTATACTGCTCACACCCAGGGCAGCGCACGGCAGGGCAGGGCAGGGCAGGGCAGGCAAGGCAGGCAGGCAGGAGGCTCAGCAGGCAGCACGGCTCAGAGCAGTTCCGCTGTACCCGACTGCCCTCTACCCGGCAGAGTGCGATCTACAGCGTCTGCCTCCGGCGGCTGCCTCGCTGTGCAAGCCAGACCAAGCCCACTCCTTGCAGAGCAAGGCTGCCGGTTATCAAAACCAAGAAATACCTCCAGCCTCTAGGGCATACCCTCTTCGGTTTCTCAAGACTCATGCCACTGCCCCGAGTAAGGAAAATGTGCCATCGCAGATGTTTATAACATCTGATTTAGTGTTAGACAGCTTCTCCCAGCCATAAACCAGAACAAATACTCCCAAGATTTATTACATCCTTCCCTCCAGGGCCTTAAGCAATTGTACTTGATTAATTCATCAGTTAAACAGCACCAAGCAGAAGCATGATAATTTTGCATCCAGGATTCCTAAGATGCATACTGTTTTCCACAAGGATTTAGATCTAAAACCAGAAAGATGAGTCCCCAAACATGCAGTTACCCATTTGCATGGGATAACAACATGAAATGGATGTTTTCTCTGTGCAGAGAGATGCTGAGCCAAGTTTCTTGTTACTCCCTGCCACTAAGAACTCTTCAACACTTTTTGCAGCAGTAAATACCTGTTTCTCAGATTACATTTTGGATATAACAAGCATGCTCAATCTTGCCTTACTGAAGCATCATTTTAAGTGAGAGAAACATTTCTTCAGTACCAACCATCATTAACAGGAGTGAGACCTGCCAGTTGCCAAGGGAAGCAGTGGATTCTCCTACATTGGGCAGCTTTAAGATTCAGATTGACAGGGTGCTGAGCCATCTCACTTAAACTACACTATTACCTAGAAAGGTTGAACCAGATGATCCTCGAGATCCTTTCCAACCTGGCATCCTATGATTCTATTGCATTTTTCCTGTAAATGTCTCTTTGTTGAGCTCAACATCTGCTGTAAGCATAGCAAAGAAGCTTCCCTTTGCCCCAACCTCATGCACAAAACCCAGGCTTGCTTCAGTTTTGCTTCCTTGCAAATCTGTGAATGAATTTTGAAAGTTCCTTGTTTCTTTTCTCTGGATGAGTTCTTTACAGGAAAGTCCATGAGGCAACTCCCCTCTAGAGAGGCACTGCAAAAACAGAGACCAAGAGTTTCTGACACATTTCCTCAGAGCAGGTCTACCCACATGTCAAGAGCTCTTCAAATGCTATCTAGAAAGCATAACTAGGAGCTGGAAGAAAACAGGTAGCCTTTCTGCTTCCTAGCTTCTTCCAGGGTCTCATTCTGCCCCCTGGGTGCCCGAGGAAGGGTGTAAGGAAGGAAGCAAGCCAACTTGCCTTTTGCATGTAGTTAATGCAGAACCAAAAAGGAGCACTTGTGAACAACGGGTTGGCTTTGAAGGGCTAGGGCGATTGAGAAGAGCAAGCCTACTTTACACCATCGCTGCGGTGAGCAGGGGGTGCTGAACAGGGTGTACTTCAGTTAACTGTTAACTCACAGAATTTATTGCAAATTAAACTGTTTACTGTACAAGGCGATTTGCAAGCACTGTCGTGCTCACCAGGCTTTTTATTGTTGATTTTTCAAGTATGAAAAAAAAAAAAACCAAAACCATCAAAGCGATACTAATTGAATGCTCCCTACTCCCTTCCATATCCTCAAAGACATTTACACATCTTCAAGTAATCGGGAACAACGACCTAGAGTGTTTGCATCTGATGGGTCATTACTGTGCTACAACACCCCCTGGAAAGTGCCTGTTAGCAGTGCTTTGACAAGAATGGATTTGAAGCTAGACAAAAACCCGAGGAGTGTATAGACTATAGAGTTTCAATTGATTTGAAATATGGTCCTAGCATTTGTCTTGGCTGCATTAACAAGGTCTGTTTTACCAATACATTTGTATTTATGATGACCAAGGGTAGATTATAGTTGTTAAAATTTGTCCTCCTGACATGAAAACACTACTTTGTCATTAATAAATTTTGTAGCATAAACTATGATGTCAGGTCAATGTAAAGGGTAAAAACTTTCCTAAAGTATGCACACATCTTTCTTTTTTTTTTTTTTTTCTTTTTCTTTTTTTTTTTTTTTTTAAGCTATTGAGCCTAATGGAATAACAAAGGTCATAATAACAAACCATTACAGCTTTGGTCTTGGCAACTCTGTCCACAGAAGAATCCTCCAAGAAACAATCATCATTTCTCCAATGTTATGGCATTAGGACGACAGGAATGGTTCACAAATGAGTCATGTGAGCCCAGAAACGCAGTAGCTATGTGAAAGCTGAGCAATCAATTATTCATTTGTTTACCCAGAGCTTTCTCAGCTGACATTAACCAGAACTTCTTTAAAAGAATAACTTTACAGCTGTCCTTGGCTCTCCCATGAGGCTGCGCTCAGAGACTGAAATGATTGCTTAATTCTCTGTAAGTAATCTGGCATTTTTATTGAAATAAACAACAACATATGGACTAATCAGCTGGGTTCAACCTGAGACCTAGCAGGTGTCAATATATCAAATATCCAGGGCTGGGGTGATGATAAAATGGGAGACTGGGGAAGGGAAAAGGACATTCAAGCAACCAAAACTTAGATCTTGCCCAAAAAGCAGTACATGAAATCCCAAGTAATCTTTCCTGGGCATGGCATGTCGAGCACAAACACACACATTTTTGGTTACATTAATACACATAATTAATCTGCTCTGATGAAGTGACATCTTTTTCATTTTGCAGTGATCGTTTACCCTAGACCCTAACAAAGTTGTTAGGCCAAAATCTTTTTCAACCACAACATGAGTGAGATTTAAAGAGGTTTAAACATCACACCTTCAGCTCTCTTTAATCTGTGTTCTTTCTGCCTTTTTAGGTTTGAAAGACCCATCCAAACCAGAGAAAACTGCCATACAAAAGGATTTGAGGAAATCTGCACATAAACACAGTGCAATCAATTGCAAAGCAAGCACGTAAAAAGAGATGAGCTGAACTGAGCAAAAAAAATTTTTTTTCTTTTAAACAGTTTCCTTCTACATGCTAAAGCAGGAACACTAAAGCTTAGGATAAACACAGACAGCAGAAAAATGTTCACCCATGAGACTCCACCAAGTGACATCTGAACTCCGCTAATATTTCTAGGTGAAACAACACTTGAGGAAAGCCTAAAATAGTGAACTCTTTCATGGTGACATTCCCACTATGTTCAGGCTGGATTCTCAAGATTCACAGATTCATAGGACCATAGAATAGTTTGGGTTGGAAGGGACCTCCAAAGATCACTTAAGTCCCACCTCGTCTGCAGTAAGCAGTGACATCCTCTAGAGATCAGGTTGCCCAGAACCCTGTTGGGCCTCACCTTAAACATCTTTAGGGACGGAGACTAACCACGTGTGAAGGTTTGGGAGTTCCCCACCCCCCCCACACTTTGTAAAAATGACCCAGACTAGCACTCAGTCGGCTGGAAGTTAAATGATGAAGTTCTATTTACAGCTCAGCACAATGTACAGCAGATATTTACACTATATACAGAATATTTACAGAAATATACAAGTAAAAGGTAATACAGCAACACAACTCCCCTCCCAGAAATCAGAGACCCCAGGAGGGGCTCCCAACCACCCTTCCACCTTCTCCCCACCCCTGTACCTTACCCCAAGGTTTGCCTTATACGCAAGGTAAATTAGGAGGATCAGCCAGGGGGGTTAGAAGAAAAGTGGTTAGTGAGGATTAATCAGAAGAGGAGCCAGAGCCCAGAAGCTGCTAGATCCCACCAGCAGCTCCTGCTCAAGCAAGCGACAGAGAGCAACTGAGTTATCTATTGTTTTGGTTAGTGTTCCCAAACAATTCTCCAGCAAGCGTATGAGTGAAGTAGACATCATGATGTTTTTCCTTTCACAGCCTATAGTGTAATTTTCTCTATTAAAATATTCTAATTAGCCTCAAACCAGCACACCACGTCCCTGGGCAACCTGTTCTAGTGTTCCACTACTCTCATCACAAAGAATCTGTTCCTAACATCCAATCTAAATGTACTCTTCTCCAGTTTGAAACCATTGCCCCTCATCCTACCCCTACAGGTCTTTGTGAACAGTCTCTCCTTCTTGTAGGACCCCTTCAGGGACTGGAAGTTCCCTATTAGGTCTCCCCAGAGCCTTCTCTTCTCCAGATTGAGTAACCCCAGTTCACTCAGCCTGTTGTCCATCTGTGATACCAAAAATAAATAAATAAAAATGCAGTTGGAGATTTTGGTTTTCCAAAATTTCTAGCAAATGAAAAAAAACTAAAAAACCTACCTTAATCATTTGATATTTCATAGAATCATAGAATGGTAAGGTTGGAAGGGACCTCAAGGATCA
>VWZE01021285.1:401667-425782 GCA_013396675.1 Eubucco bourcierii | reverse complement strand
CCAAAGAGACTTTACCTACCCATCCTACACATCTTTCTCTAACCCACTGTCTCTCCTCTGTTGTTTATGAAAACAACTGAAAGACACCAGCAAACACTAGCATGTACTGGAAGGGCAGCTGGAACTGCTGGAGTGCCATGTTAGCCAAGGAAAGGCTTGGAGGGAACCCAGGAATCCTACTTTTACTTCTCCTCCTGATTACACGTAACGGTAGTGACACTTCAGACTGTTCATTACTAAGCACAGCTCTATCCTCCTACTTCATGAGGAAAGCAACTATTAATCCACCTATGTCAGAGATAAAATACAGGAGACTCTGAAAGGCCATGCAGGGTCACTTTAGGCACAGCTAGGAACAGAGTCTCTGTCTAAACAAAAGTCTCACCCATTTCACTTCACTACTCTCCTCTAAATGATTATGCCAACCCTGTGAGCTATAGGCTGCCTGTAGGTAAAATCCCACCTGTCTACTTTCACTAACAGACAGATGAGGAGATAACTATTAACAAAACAAACAGTAAATGAGATTATTGCCTTTTCTGCATTAGCCACTGCCAAGAGGAAAACCAGGAGAACAGGGAAATCCTGATTCCCACTATGCAGCTACAGCTGAAAAAACCAGATGGATAAAATGTGCATCACCATCCTTCCAATACATTTAACTCTTTTACCATGGGCTACTTCTCCTGATACTTACTCATGTAATAGAAAAGTCTGTGTAGATGTTGCTTTAGACATCAATCTAAAAGCAGTTACCTCTTCCTTCAAGTGTGTGACTGCCACCTCAAAATTATTGTTTCTTTTGTTGGGTGTTTTTGTTGTTATTGCTGTTGGTTGGTTTCATTTTATTTGTATTTTTTATTGGGGGGGGGAGGAGTTTGGGGGTTTTTTGGGGGGTGGTTATTGGTGCATGCATCAGTTTATATAGATGGAGGTGTCCAAAATGCATACAACATGATCAAAATTAAAATGCATAACAGAAGTTATGCATTTTATACACTAAACGGGGTTTATATACTAAACCCCATTCAAAAACAAAACAGACAAAAAAAACCCCAAACCAACAAAAAACCAAACCAAACCAAAACAAACAAGCAAACAAACCCAAAACAAAACAAAACCCAACAACCCCTCCAACTCCCCAACAGGAAAAACAAAACCAAACCCAGAAAAACCAAAACCCACACACAAAAACCTCCCAAATAAACAAAAAACCCCACCACAGCACCAGCAAAATCTGATCTAAACAAACCTTTTAGCATTTAGTATTTGAGCTCTCGTGCATGAAAGGCACTGTAAATACACACATTTGAAGCACTGTTCCTCTGTACAAGGTCTGATCTACTTATTCAGAGCAAAGAATAAAGCAAACATGAGCAAAAGGGGAGAGCTATCACTCACAAAAGGTTGAATTTTCACAAGGTGATCAATCCTCAAAAGTTTCCACCTTTTGGATAAATGAATTACAGTCCTATCTGCAGCAGAAAATATACAACTTCATGCAGCTAGTTGGAAAATTGATCCCCTTTATTCATTTTCAGTGTTAATAATGACTGGGCAATATTGTTTCTATATCATTCTAAAAAGTCACAGAATGGCAGGGGTTGGAAGGAACATCTGCAGATCATGAAGTCCAACCTCCCTGCCAAAAGCAGGTTCACCTAGAGAAGGAAGTTAATTGAAACAAATGTAGCTACACTAATGGAGTTGCAGGAGCGTGAAGGTAAAATTGCTGGCTTCACTTCCTTTGCCCGAAACCGCTAACTGGGAGTAATGTAACTGAAACCCTCAACTTCTGGTTTCTTTCACATTCAAATGCCCATTTCTGTCACAGATGATTAAACCTTCCCCTGTACTCTGACTGCTCTTTTCCAGCAGCCCAGTTTGAAGAAGGATTGGCTCCATGTGGCACATCAGCAATACAGAGGTGGGCAGTTGCTGTCCTGATATTTGGAAACCAGCACTGATATCTGCCTCCAGTACCACACTGTGCTCTGGGTCCTGACTATGGATCAGTAATAGTGCGGCCAGCAGGAGCAGGGAGGTCATTCTTCCCCTGGACTCTGCACTGGTTAGACCACACCTTCAGTACTGTGTCCTGTTCTGGGCACCTCAATTTAAGGACACTGAGGTGCTTGAGTGTGTCCAGAGAAGGGCAACGAGGCTGGGGAGAAACCTCGAGCACAGCCCTATGAAGAGAGGCTGAGGGAGCTGGGATTGGTTAGCCTGGAGAAGAGGAGGCTCAGGGGAGACCTTCTTGCTGTCTACAACTACCTGAAGGGTGGTTGTAGCCAGGAGGAGGTTACTTTCTTCTCTCAGGCAAGCAGCACCAGAACAAGAGGACACAGTCTCAAGCTGCACCAGGGGAAGTTTAGGCTGGAGGTGAGGAGAAAGTTCTTGCCTGAGAGAGTCATTGACTGCTGGAATGGGCTGCCCAGGGAGGTGGTGGAGTCAGCGTCCCTGGAGATGTTCAAGGTAGGTTTGGACATGGCACTTGGTGCCATGGTCTAATCTTGAGGTCTGTGGTATTGGGTTGGACTTGATGATCTTTGAGGTCTCTTCCAACCTTGGTGATACTCTGATACTGAATCTGCAGCCTCAGCAAGAACCTAACTATAAATTATGAATTTCATTCTCAGAGGAGTTTCCAGCCCTTTTTTTGGATAAAGCAGAGCCTATAATTGCTGTAGCAGAATCACTAGATTTCAAATGCTGACAAGAGCCTTGCCTTCTGAAATATTCTGTTGCTAAATCACACTGCCCCTTCTGTCCTTTCTCCTTCACACATCCATGCTCACAGACAGAGCCACTTCTGCTTCTTTAGGGTTTTACAAACAGGCAGTGACAGGCAGGTTGCAGTACAGCACAGCTCCTCTCACCACTTAAACAGAGGAGCAGTAAGCTCCAGCTCACTGCTGGTTAGGTCCTGCCTGAAGCACCCCTAAAGGGACTGTACAGTACCCAGCACTGTGGCAATTCTCTCTGTCACCCTAGCATTAGTTGGAGTATCTTGCTTTAAGGAAAATAAGGTCTTGTTGAAGTCAGTGGTGTGACGGAGGGGTAATTAATTAATGCAAAATGGTAATTTTTTGAAAGTTAATTTTGTTTATTAAATTTGCTATTCACAACCCTCACCCTCCCCCAACCACTGATTTTAATAATAATCAGGTTTTCCACACAGTCATGGAAGCATTATACAGATGATAACACAGGAGCTAGAACGTTTAAGACATAACTAGCAAAAACATAAACATTAAACTCAATTGAACTGGAAGAGAAGGTTCTTGCAGTCAATTACACTGCTTGTCCACTAGGTGGACTCAAGGAGCTCCTTTCTGCTTGTGGCAGAAGGCAATTCATGAATTACAAGAGGCTTTGAGTATTTACTCAGGAAATATTAACTCTTGACTACAGCTTCAAACAGCACTCAAACACTTGCAGAGGGTTCTGTTGGTGTCTTGTTAGCCACTGAGGTTTCTGATTCTTCCCAGGCTGCTGGGGAAAGGAGGCAGACGGTCTCTGACCTTATCCTGATTTCTCTGGTTGATCTGTGTGTTCCTTCCAGAGCTCCCCGTCTTGGCAGGTGCAGGCAGGATGTCTTGTGATGTGCAGTCTTGGCACAATGTCACGCTGGCTATGCAGGCTGATTGCATGGAGGCATTTAGAGCCTGTTCCTGGTAAACTTGAAGCAGGTAGTTTCCAGGCAGTTCAGGATGCAATAAGGGAGTGAGGCAGAACACTGCTAGAAGAAGAGAGCAATGGCAGCAGCAGCAAACAAGCATGAATATGACAGCAGAGCACATTGTGTTACCTGCTCATCTCTTTTTATCAACACAGCCCAAGAGTAATGGGCTTTTGGACACAGAATAACCAATCAGAATGGCAGCTAGCCAAGCTTGACTGTATTAGGTTGAAGCCATAGGCTTGGTTTACCCAGATTTGGGGAGAACATAGTCCTTGCATGAGGCAGGCACAAGCCAAGTGTGTGTACCTTGTTTACCACAGGATGCAAATAGGAGCAAACCAAGCCTGGGCAAGCCAGGGTGCTTAGACTCAGTGGCTCAAGGTTCTTTGTCCTCTTTCCCATGGTTGCTTCTCCCCACAGCAGAAGGAGGGAGAGCAGAAAAACATGTCTGGGCAAGCCAGGACATGTTCAAGCCTACTTTGGCTTATTCAGGCCTACCACAACACAGTGGGAGTCTGAGAAGGGCTTATCCACTACAAGGTACGTAGCTCATGGATGTTACTAGGAAAGAGAAGGAAACAACCACATGAGCACCAGTAAGCAAAGATGAAGCAGACCCACAATGATGGATTAGCATAGGGAGAGCTGACAGGTGGTGAGATAAGCAAATTAACAGAGACTACTGCAATACGGATTATAATGTCCAGGGCTAAGTGCCTTGCCACAGCCATTTTACAGCATTCTTTCTGCTTGAAAATAGTATCTCAGGGGATTGTCCAAGTTGTAATCACACTGAAAAGAAAGCAAATCCATCTCATCCCTCTCATCTGATCTTTGTTCTACTTAGGTTTGTTCTGTTAGGAGAAGCACCATAAACAAGAACTGCCTTCGTTTTCATATTCTTTCTGGTTCATTGCCCTGCCAACCAGAGAAAATATATAGCCTAAGATGTAATTCAGTTCAGGACTGTTGTTCTGTTAGGAGTATGCTCATGCTGTAAAGGAAACCTGAAGACTGAATATCGATATATCATCTGGTGACATGAGCAGAAAAAACAAAGTCTGGCAGGTCATAAGTTCTGCATATGGATAATATTTTTCTAGAGGTCTATTTGATGCAAAACCCAAATCAGAAGGGAATATGGTAGTTACTTTAGAAATATGGGCTCAGAAAAATATGTTCAGATAGATGGAGAAAATGTATTCCCTTGCTCAGTTTGTAGGTGAAAGCCTGGATTCTCCCTACCCAACTCCATGTATGAGATTGTCTTTGCTTTCTTCATAGTCAGAGGATAGACAGAAGCATCTCTTGAGGGTGGTTTGCCCCTCATAGAATGGCAAGGTTGGAAGGGACCTCAAGGATCATCTAGTTCCAACCCCCTGCCATAGGTAGGGACACCTCCCACTAGTACAGGTTACTCAAGACCTCATCCAATCTGGCCTTGAACACCTCCAGGGAGGGAGCAATAGCTCCAAATTCTTCTGCTGGAACTTGAAACTAAGTGAGAAGTTTTCTGGAAGGCATCTCCACACTGAAACACATCCCCAGGCAGCTGATACTTTAAGGAAGATCCTCACTGGAGGTAAAACCAGTTTGTTAAGATGATTCAGAGAAGGACCATGTATGCTGTGCTTCAAGTACCAGTAAAAGTTTCACTTGCCATCAGAAAAGCAGAAACATTTTTTCTAAAACAAAGTTTTTAGCTGTCACTTTTCGTCCCCCAGCAACAAAAGAGGGCAACATATATTTCAGTATAATGTGCTTGCAATGCCTGGCTGTAGATCTGCAAAGCTTTCGGTACCAAAAGAGCTGAGTGAATTCACAAGGAGCAGAGAAATAGATCTGTAAGGCTACAGGTTGCCTAATACAGGTGGCCTCCTTTACCAGTTTATCAAACAGCACTTCCTAGGGTTCAGTGAGTAAATTGTAATGCTCTACAAATATGGGAAGCACATAAAAATCTTAAATTGTTAAAGGCCAGGTCCTCTTTTTGTTGAAAGCATTAACAAATCTTCTGATATCCAGGGCAGGTAATTCAACAGTAAAACAACCACTGGCGAGTTTGTGGACACACCATAAGCAGCACGTGGCAGATCTTTCCCAAGATCCCAGCTGCAAATGCTGCATTTCCAGTGATGTTCAAATCCCTAAATAGCAAGAGGAGCAAAGCAAGCTCCCCGAGACATCCACACAAGGGTGATTTGAGCTTCAGTAACCACAGCAGAGTGCTGACAGGTGAGCAACAGCAACTCTATTCAAATGTGGGTTTAGAGTGTATTTATCAGTGATTGAAGATGTTAACTTTTTAATTTATTTAAAAAGCAGCAGCACTGTCAAACAGCTGCCAGTAAGAGCAAAATGCAGCTTTACTTGAACATCTGGAAAAGGATAGAGGTAGGAGAATAGTTTGCTGACAACTGCAGAGTTAGCACAGATTTAGGACCCAATGTTGCCAAATGCAAAGCCTCTCCGGGCAAAAGCGAAGGATCCTCAGCTGGATCGGTCCTCTGGGATGCAGCAAAGAACATTAGTCCCTAAAATTAATGAATCTCTCCCCTGGAAACCTACACTTTGTTATATTTAGGAGAGCTTAAAGTTCATGTCCTAAGTCATAAGGCAGGCTAGAGAGTTCATGCTCAGTTCTTTATCTGGGAGAAGTTTGAGGTCTGTACTATGCTCAAAATGGGTGCAGTTCAGCTTATTTGCACTGAAGACCCTTACAGACACAGCTCTCATCCACATAAACACCCTAGTGAGTAGGTAGGTAGGTACACAGCAGCAGATCACATAGGGGCTTCCTGGATGCAAACTTTTGCTGTGAGGCCTGTTCCAGCTGAAGTTCTGCATTTCCAGTGCTATGTTTTTTGCATATAAATAACATGGTAACAAAACCAGAGATGCTCCTGTCTGGAAAGTTTATTGGGCTAAACAGCTCACCTGAAAAAAAAAACAAAAACAAACAGGGCTTGGAAATAAAACCAAGACAAATTCCTGTAGTATTTTTCATCAAAAACACCAAGCAAAAGGACAAAGATCATCATCTGTAGCACACTGAGATCTCAACTCAAATCCTATTCACCTTGTTGTATATAGGTGAAATAATGACTCAGGACTTGCCCTTGGAGATGCTGGATGTATGGCTTCTTGGGGCTTACAAATCCTTAACTTGAACAGTTCAAAGAAGATAACTAAAAATCCCACTGATTAAGGCTGAGTGTATTTGAACAAAGAGCTACTGAAATTTAAAACATGTCAGGAACCACAGGAAGAACACAAATGAGGAATGAGTCACTCTAAAAGCGAGTTCCAGTGGGAACTGAAGGTGAAAATGTACCATATTGTGCTGTGAGCTTTGCCAAGTGCAGATGAAAGTTAAAGTGAAACCCTGCAGGTTTGCTTGTAGCCTCACTGGATTAACAAGGCCAATTCAGCTTTTCATGATGTCCACAGATTATATTACTGGGTTGGGTTTTTTGGTTTGTTTTTCCCAGAAGGTGCAAAGAAAGTTCAATAACACCCTAAATGGTTTTCAATCTCTCTGTCCTTTATACATAGAGTTTGCAATCCAAAGTACCAGCACAGACAGGAATTAGCATTTGTTTTAGTGACTTAAAAGTGATAGAACTATAATGTAAGTGTCCAGAGAAAGGCAACAAAGCTGGTGAAGGGTCTGGAGAACAGGTGTTATGAGGAGCAGCTAAGGGGACTGAGGTCTTTCAATCTGGAGAAGGCTGAGGGGAGACCTCACTGCTCTCTATCACTCCCTGTGCTGTAGGTTAAGGGAAATTAAGAGTTAATTGGTGTAACAGTAAAGTAAGGCCTCCAGAGGCTAGACAGTCCCAGAGCGATGGGCAGCATGTCCCAGAGGGAAGCTCAAGATTCTGTAATGTTATTCTATTCCATTGGAACTAGATAATCTTTGAGGTCACTTCCAACCTTACCATTCTATGATTCTATGAACAGAGCTGGTGAGGAGTGGCTGAGGGAACTGGGGGTGTTTAATCTGGAGGAGACTGATACTCATTGCTCTCTACAATTCCATGAAAGGAGATTGCAGTGAGGTGGGGGTTGGTCTCTTCTCCCTAGTATCAGGTGGTAGAATTGAGAAAAAAATGGCCTGAAACTGTGGCAGGGGAGGTTTAGATGGGACACAAGAAACAATTTCTTTGCTGCAAGAGTGGTCAGACATTGGAACAGGCTGCCCAGGGAGGTGGTGGAGTCACCATCCCTGGAAGCATTCAAGCAATACATGGCCATGGCATTTTGGGACATGGTTTAATGACCATGGTGATACTGGGTTGAGGGTTGAGCTTGATAATCTTAGAGAGCTTATCCAACCCAAACAATTCTATGCCAACACAATAATACTCACCCATGAGCTTCCAGTTCAGCCAAGTACTTCAGCTCCCTGTGAGTGAGCAGAAGGAAGCAGCTAAACAGGAAAGCTCAGCCAAAGTGAGGAGGCCCAGCCAGGACCCACAGGTAACAGCAAATTAGCAATCAGTTGCCTACCCTGACTAACCGGGGGGCCACCAGGCCCCCCGGCCTTTAAGATCACCTCCACCATTCACCCAGTGTGCACCAAAAGGACTCACCAGTGATGATGGGAGGAGGATCCCTCTGCCCAGTTGGGCAAGCTTAGGGCTTGCCTTTGCTGGGGCTGATTATAAAGGGGAGGGGGGTAAAGCGGTCACACCTGGGGTGGGAGGAGACTCCAATAGAGCCCAGGTGCTCTGGGTTTGGGAGATAAAAGGGGAAAATGAAGTGTGGGGTGGGAAAGGGGTAGATGATGAAGGTAAGGAGGTGAAGAGGATGCAGATGAAAAGTGGTGGGGAGGAAAAAGGAAGGTGGGGGCAAAGAGGAAGATGGAGAGGAAAGGAAACAAAAAGAAGGAAGATGGGCAAAAATTGGGGTTGGGCAAGAACAGAAATGAGGGAGAAATGGGAGTGAAAAAAGAAAAAGAAAAAAAAGGAAGGTAGTCCTGCTCTGGCTGGGAGGTTGGACTGGATGATCTTTTGAGGTCCTTTCCAGTCCATAACATTCTGTGATTCTGTATTTCTGTATCTCCCTGTTCAAGGGAATGCACAGCCACTTCTCTCTTGTCTGGGTGTGTGCACCATTCTCTCTTGGTTTGTGGGGGACAGAGGCATTCTCCTGACCTTGGCAGCTAATTTCTAACTATGCCACTGGCCTGTTGAGGTCTGGGGCTGGGGACATTGAGGCCTGGTAGAACTGGGTCTAGGAGGGCAGTAACCTGCCTGCTTCTGCACCTGCTGATGCTGAGTGGAGGGAAAAATTGTGGAAGGCTCTGGAAGGCTTTGGCCTGGTATGCCCAGATGGAGAACTGGGCCTAATTTGGGTATGTATTCCTTTCACAGCTACTTGAAAGGACATTGTGGAGAGGCTGCTGCTGGTCTCTTCTCACAGGTAAACAGTGATACAAAAGAAGAGAGAATGGCCTCAAGCTGTGCTGGGTAGGTTTAGACCTGGACATTAGGAAATGTTTTTTCCCAGCAAGAATGGTCAGGCATTGGAATGGACTGTCCAGGGAGGTGGTTGAGTCACCAACCCTGGATGTGTTTTAAAGTGATTTGGATGTGGAACTTGAAAATATGGCTTAATGGTGAACTTTGCAGAGCAGGGATAACTGTTAGACTTGATGATCCTGGGGGGTCTTTTCCAACCAGAATATTTCTGTGATTCTTTGTAAATAGTATTATTTAAATTTCCAATCTAGTGTGGACCATTTTTATTTTGCTCCTTTAGTAGCTCATGGCTCAAAACTAGAACACCCTGAAAGGAGGTTGGAATGAGGTGGGGATTGGTCTCTTCTCCCTAGTATCAGGTGCTAGAAAGAGTGGAAATGGCCTGAAATTGTGCCAGGGGTCAATTAGGCTGAATATTAGGAAAAAGTTATTTATTGAATAAATAGGAATAAATTGGAATAGGTTGTCCAGGGAGGTGGTGAAATTTTCATGCCTGGAGCTGCTCAAGAAATATGTGGGCATGGCACTTCAGGACATGGTTTAATGCCCATGGGGTGTTGTGTCAGTAGCTGGACTTGATCTTAGAGGTATTTTCCAACCAAAAACTGTTCTATGATTCTGTAAGCAGCTAAACCTATAGGCTAAAATGTTTTAAATATCTTTCCAGATCATGTCCACTCTAACTATACAGACTTTGTTTTTTCTTTACATACCCCAAAGACCACTTCTATTTGGTCATAAAATAAAAAAACCCACAGTCTACACACTGTTAGGCAGTGATCTAGGCTAGAGCAGCATTAGCATTTTGTCATCTAACAATCCCTCTCCTTCTGATATTGCTCCAATATTACCAAGACAGTGGCAATATTCAGGCAACACCTGCAGGATAAGAAACACTGCAAAAGCATCTCCAGATAAAGATAGGGTAAGATAGTTAGGATCAAAGAAAGGTGAAGTTTAAGACAGAGGCTTGCCATCTGTACTCCACGTTCACTTGTAAAGGCAGCCTGTTGACCAACATACTTAGAAATAATGAGTCATGCTGGGTATAAAGTTTCTTTATAGACACTGAATTTAGCTAATACATGATGTAAAGGTCTTGTATGTAATTTCAGATTGTAACAGCAAGCCTGACATAAAATTTTAGGAGGTGAGGTGTGATACTCATTTTGCTGTGAAGTCTGTTTAGGGCTACAGTTTCTTCTTTCACAGCCTCCAGAAAATCTAAAGAGGTGGTTGCTATAGTTATGATAGTAGATGACATGAGCTGAAATAACTGTCACTATATAACCCCCCTAAGACCCCACTGAACCTTACAAAAATTACTACAAAGAATTTGAAAAGTTATGCTGGTGACAGTGTTTACAGGAAACCAATTTGCATATTGAAGGGAGACAGTAATCTTCTGATGCAAGTTTCTCCCATCACTGGGCCATCTTGTACACAGGGTCTCCCATCACTGGACCATCTTGTACACAGGGTCTCCAACTCGAATTGTTCCAGTTCTGTCAACAGCAAAGTATCTTCCAAAGAGAGGGCTGGATTTGTAGAGGTGTCGCTCTGATGGATCACATAAGCGGTAACTGCAGACAGAATGAGAGCACTTCTTCAGAATCAACGGTAGCAAATTCTAAATGTCAAAGTATCAGTGAGGAGAAAGAGATGGAGATAAAAAGTCTGACTGAGGAAGGACTCTTTAGAAGGGTAAGTTAGGACAATGCTTTTAAACTGGAGCAGGATAGATTTAGGTTGGACCTAAGGAAGCAGTTCTTTACAGTAAGAGTGGTGGAATATGGGAACAAGTTGCCCAGAGATGTGGTTGAGACCTCACCCCAGAAAGCATTCAAGATCAGACTTTATGTAGCCCTGAGAGCTAGGTGTCCTTGCTCACTGCAGGGCAGTTGAACATGATGACCTGTGAGGGTCCCCTCCAACCTGATGCATTCTGTGAATTGTATTCTCACACCCATGTATAAGACACATACAAAAGACTTTATAAAAAGAAAAGCCAAAGTTGCAAAGTTAGACCTTTAAATACCTTCGATACCCATTACGCTAGGCATTCATCCTAGCAGAGATGAAAGAGACAGAGAATCTAAACTTTGCAAGAACGAAGAGAGAGCTTTCTGAATTTTCTTTACCGTTGTTGTGGATGGCATGAATAGGCCAAAATAGGCCTGAACATGTCCTGGCTTGCCCAGACATGTTTTTCTGCTCTCCCTCCTTCTGCTATAGGGAGAAGCAACTTTGAGAAAGAGGACAAAGAACCTGGAGCCACTGAGTCTAAGGACTCTGGCCTGCCCAGACTTGTTTTGCTCCTATTTGTATCCTGTGGTAAACAAGGTACATACACTTGGTTTGTGTCTGCCTCGTGCAAGGACTATGTTCTTCCCAAATTTGGGTAAAGCAAGCCTATGGCTTCACCTAATGAGGTCAAACTTAGCTAACTGCCATTCTGATTGGCTATTCTGTGTCCAAAGGCCCATTATTCTTGGGCTGTATTGATAAAAAGAGATGAGCAGGTAACACTGTGCTCTGCCGTTGCAACTGTGCTTGTTTGGTGCTTCTGCTGCTGCCATTGCTCTCTGCTTCTGGCAGTGATTCTGCCATTACCTTTACATTTACAGCATTATGTGTTGCTAAGCTACAAGTTAGCTCTGCTGAATAATAAGAAGCCCTGTGCTATAGGCTTCTTTGCCCGTGTTATGGTTTGGGAGTTATCCACCTCCACCCCCACCCCCCTGCCCCCACACTCTATGAAATCCCCCAGATTAGATTTAGCCCGCTGGAAGTTAAGGAATGAAGCTGTATTTACAGCTTAGCACAATTTACAAGTGTATATATACAGAATACACAATTGTATACAAGTTAAAAATAGCACAGCAACACAAAAATCCCTCCAAAACAGATTCCCAGAAGGCTCCTGACCCAAACCTCCCCCCACCTTTCTCCTCTTTCCCTCCCTTCAGAAATAACCAGATCAATCCCTGTATATCTCATGTGATAAATCTGGAGAGATCTGAGGTGAGATGTCAAAAAAACAAGGAGGTTAGACAAAATAAAGGGTTAGGTTGGATTAGAGTTAAGGCAGAAAGAAGAGAGAGTACCAGAGAGAAATGAGAACTGAGAAGTGTGTGAGAAGTGAGTGTTTTATTTTGACTAGTTGTGTTTTTCAGCAGAAGAATGAGTGATATAGGTTACTGTTGTTTTTCTTTCTTCTCACAGATAAGGATTTAATTTCTCTCAGTAAAATATTCCAATTAGCCTCAAACCAGCACAGCCTGGAAACCTTTCATCAAGTTTCCCAAGAACAGGTTTTAAATACCTCCACAACAGGCCTGCATAGCCAACGTGGCATCTGTGCCAAGACATCCTGCCTACACCTGAAAAATCTCCTGCCAAGACAGGAAGTCCTGGAGGGACACAGACAGTCCAAAGGACCAGGATAAAGTCAGAAATTGTCTGCCTCTTTCCCCAGTACCCTGTGAAATCTAGAAAGAATCTGAAGCCTTAGTGGCTGACTCTCTGCAAGCATTTGGGTACAGTGTGAATCTGTTGATAACCTTAAGAGTCGGGAGCTAATATTTGTGAATAAACACTCAAAAGCATTAAAGCCTCTTGTAGTTCACTAATTGTCTTCTGCCATAAGTAGAAAGGAGCTTCCTGAGTTCATCTGGTGGACAAGTGCTGTACTGACCACAAAAACCTTCTCTTCCAGTTCGACTGAGTTTAATGTTTGTATTTTTGTCAGTTATTCCTTAAATGTTCTAGGTCTTATGTTATCATCTGTATAATGTTTCCATGACTGTTGCAAAATAACCTAAATATAATTGAAAAAAATAGTGGTCAGGGAAGGTAAGGGTTCTGAATACCAAAATTAATAAACAAAATTAATTTTGAAAAAAATACCATCTCTCATTAACTAGTTATTCTTCCATTACAACCATGTAGAATTGCAGAAAGCAGAATGGAAGCCCATGCAGAGAGATACTTACACTGCATTATGATATCAGTAACATCCTTCAAATCACCTTTAAAACATTACTCTAACATTGGTTGACATCTAGCCTAAGCTCACTCCCTCAGCCTAAGCAGCACTGTTTGGTGTTTTCTTTTGTTTTGTGTGTCGTTGTTTTTTTTTACAACCTTTTCAATGTTTCCAGGGGCTCCTTCCTGTCCAAAACTCCTGTGTCTGGGTTAACAGTTGTTAAAATACACCTGCAATGACAGACAGCACCACATCAATCACAGCTTCTTATCACAAATCATTATCTATGTATATAAAATAATGGTCTAAATGTTTACCTGGCACAACACACTGTCCCTTTCAACTCCACATCACCAATAAGGATCTCCTCCCAGGTGTCCTGAGGAAAGACAACATTGTGTACACATTAGAAACAACCATGTGCAACCACTTCTCCAGGAGTGGCTCAGTACTTCCTACAAGAAGCAGAACCACTCTAGATCATCATCTTTCTTTATACCCTCAAAATAAGTACAGTTATATTGTACTTTAATGAAAACCCAATGCTCACTGCATTCATCCAGTTCAGGGGTCACTAATAGTTACATCTGGCAAGGAAGATACAGAAGTAGTAAATCCCATTCTGCAGCATGCACTTGCCTAAACCTAGAGCAAGCTCTATGTGTGATATCCTTATCCATGACCTCAGGTAACCCACCATTTTCGCAGAAAGAAGATTCTTAGTGGAAGTCACTTTTTACCTCTCATTTACACAAGTTTCCTATTGAAATTTTTTTCAGAAGATGAGCACCTACTTCCACCTTAGGAATATCTTACATTTTGGGAATTAGCAGATCTACCCAGAACAATTTATTTGGAAAACCAGCAATGTGATGTAAGAGCACATCAATGCTACCATTTCATCACCAAATGCCTCCCCAGAGAGTGCTTTCTTCAAACTACCAGAACACTGCCAGAGATGCAGCAACAGACTGCAGTATTGCAAGGGTCAGCTTTACTCTTGTGTCAAAGGCTACAAAACATCATACTGTCAGTTTACAAACTGCTCAGCTGCATCATTAATTGATCAACTACAGCATGCTTAGCTCTCCCTCCTTTACACTTCAAGACAAGCTTTCAGTAGCAAGTTTTATTCTTTGCTAAGCTAAATAAGCATTCACAGACCCATCTCCCCCCTCAGTGTTTCAGATACACTAAGTAAATTCTGTATCTCTCTGGAATCCAGTTGTAATAAATCAAAAATTAAAATAAAACAATAATTAAAAAAAACAAAAAACCCAAATTATCTTAAACTCCCACATTTTTAAAAAAAATTTGGAAACCTAACAATAAATTTAAAAATTGTAAAGGTTAAAAAAAAAACAAAAACAAACCCTCAAAATGCAAAAAGCTCAAAACACAGAATAGCAGCCTTCCTCATCCTCACAGGCATTATCACACAAGTAAACCAAGTTACAAAGAAATACAACCAAGCCTTCCAAAATGCATTGAAGATAGTTACTTTACCTCCTCAAAAGCACTGCAGTCTGTCACGAAAATGTTTGGCCTGAAGTTCTCTATCTTAACTTTCTTCTCCATCCTGGTATTTAAGTCTTCCAGTGAAGCTTCTGAGATGATCAAGACTGGGCTACAGTCTGGATAGGCAACCTATATAAACACAAACAAATCCTAAGGCTGCTGTAAGAGTACAGGAAAAAAGTTAAGTGAGTGGCAAAAGGACAGATATGCTGGAACCAGTGGCCACATATTAGCCTGACTGTTGAGGCTGCTGCATTCAGGTTTTCGTTTTCCTGGGAGCAGATTAACAAGTAAACTAGCACAGCCTTTCCTATTTCAGTAACCATGGCAAGTCTGTTTGCTCAAAATGCAAAATTAAACTTCTACTTACAGAATAAAGCCAAAATTCTGTAAGCTATCACAACTTCTTACAAAATAATACTGTGTACATGTCTCAGGTATTTATTCTAGGTGTTACAAACAGAGCTAAGTGTACCGGTAGAACATGTTATGGCAAGTCATGAAAGGTACTTAAGATGTTTATGGACTTGCTGAACTTAACCTGGTTGACTACAATCAAGTGTCTTTTTTTCTACATAATGGATTCATCTTATCACAACACCAGGGGGAGTTTCATATACAGCACAGCAGTACTACAATGCAATTGTCCACTTGTCAAAGTTTACTCCAAAGTGGGCAGGCTACCACTTTAGCAAACAATGCCAATGAACAATATTGAAAGAAAATTCCAATGTGTCCTACTTCCACAGTATAAAAAAAAAAAAGTAAAAAGAAGATTAATTCTGGCAAGAATTTTATTGTACAGCCCTCCTCCTGTCTCTCTCTTACATGTCTCTCCCACTTCTCTCTGGACATGCCTTTACAATCGCATGAAGATGTGTTGAAATAATCGAAAAAACAATACCACCCTCCTCTCATGTTTGGATGTCTGAATGTCATCCCTCCTAATGTGACACCTTTTTTTGCTGAAACCAAGTCTTCTGTGTTGGTTTTGGTGCCCTTACATAACAAATGTGTATCTATAATAGACCATAGAATGGTTTGGATTGAAAGGGATCTTAAAGATCATCTAGTTCCAACCCCTTTGCCATGGGCAGGGACAGCTTCCAGTAGACCAGATTGCTCAAGGTCTCATCCAGTCTGGCCCTGAAGACCTTCATAAAGGAGGTGCTCCAGTCCTCTTATCTTCACGGCCCTCCTTTGGACCTGTTCTAGCAGTTCCACATCCTCCTTATGCTGAGGGCAACAAAATTGGGACAACAAATGGCATCTCATGAGAGCAGAGGGGCAGAATCACCTCTCTCGCCCTGCTGGTCACACTTGATGCAGCCTGGGGCACAGTGCACCTTCTGGGTTGTGATGGTTTGGGAGTTCCCTGCCCCCTCCACACTTTGTAAAATGATCCAGACTAGAACTCAGCTGGCTGGAAGTTAAGGACTGAAGCTCTATTTACAGCTCAGCACAATGTACAAGCAGAGATATACACTATAGACAGGAATAGTTACAGACATAGACAAGTTAAAGGTAATACAGCAACACAACTCCCCTCCCAGAAATCAGAGACCCCAGGAGGGGCTCCCAACCACCCTTCCACCTTCTCCCCACCCCTGTACCTTACCCCAAGGTTTGCCTTATACGCAAGGTAAATTAGGAGGATCAGCCAGGGAGGTTAGAAGAAAAGTGGTTAGTGAGAATTAATCGGCAGAGGAGCTTGGGCCAGAAGCTGCTAGATCGCCCCAGACGCTGTTCTCCCAGCAAGAGACAGAGAGAGAATTACTTATCTATATTTTGGTTATTTTTCCCAAACAATTTTTCAGCAAGCCTATGAGTGAAATAGACATCACCATGTTCTCCTTTCACAGCCTATAGTGTAATTTTCTCTATTAAAATATTCTAGTTAGCCTCAAACCACACATGGGTTGCTATCACACGCTGTTGATTCACACTGAGTTTTTTGTCAATTGACACCCCTAAGTCCTTCTCCTCAACACTGCTCTTGAGCCGTTCCTAGCCTGTATTTGTGCTTGGCATTGCCCCGTATTTGACTGTACCTTCTTCTCTTTGGGCAACAACATTCAAAGCACTGACACCCTATAGACCACACATCACATCATTAAGGCAAGGTACATTTGCCTTCCTTAAAAATCTTGCACTCACCAGGTACAGTTCAACCATCTTCATGTGAGAGAATTGTTCAGAAAAAAAGGGCATGCATAGCCCCAGTGACATAAGGGCATCTGAGCATGGTATCCTTTCCCCATTTGCACTACCTTTCTCTAACATCACACCTTCAAGCCTCTTCATGCAGAAAGAGAGACAGTATCTCTGTGACTTTGGGATTTTAATTCCTGGGCAGACAACCACAGATCCCTGGGTCAAGCATTGTTCCTTCAAACAAAATATAACATCATTTATATCAGTACTCTCCTAGACCTAACAAGGAATAGGCAGCCAAGGTTTTCTATGCAACACAGATTAATTACATCACCAAAACATCTTTAAAAACCACAACTTTTTCTATTCACTGAGGCACAAAAGGAATGCTGATCTGCAACACAACTGTTCTTCTTTAACTAGCAGTATTGGACTCTTGAGCTGTGAATGGAAGATAACTTAGAACAGGTTTAAAGTAAAATTTAAGCATCATAGAAACAGGAGGAGGCTTAAGATTCATGTGGTTTAAACACATGACTACACACCTTGCTAAACTGGGCTCAGTCATCAGTGATGGAAGAGGCATATTTTGCTGAGTGAGAAATGGTTAAAAGAAAGTACTTCTGAGAAAAAGAACATTCATTTACCTCATCCGTGGTTCGGAAAAGGTTTATTATGTCCTTCGACTTTCTTGGCAACATGGAGGGCTCAAAGTGCACCAGTCGATATGGCTCTGAATTCAGGAAAGTGGTGATCCACTGAGCCACTTCATCTCCACAGTCCCTGCCTTGGATATCCAGTCCAAACACTCTAAAGGGCAACAAGACACATCAGCCAGTTAGCCAGAAAGCTGAAGGCTCAAGCAGGTTTAGTATTCATAGGAAAACAGCTTGCTGTAGTAGTAGTGCTAGTAACATACAGTAAACAAACTGCCTAGGCTACGACGAGGTGGCAGCTGGCTTCTGAATTTGGCACAAGGACCATTCCCAGCACACAATCTCCTCGTGGCTTTGTTTTGAAAGCTAAGTTGAAAGAATGAGCCTTTAGGTGCCCAGACCTAACTGTCACATCAATGATCAGTAACAAACCTACCTGTCTGCCATACTTTTCAAGCAAAAAAAAAGTGTTCACGCTTGCATTTGCATGCGATAGCAACACCAAAAGATTTTTGCCCAGAAAGCAAATGAAAAGCAACTAATTTCAGAAAATGAATGATAGTTTGAAAAGATGTGGTTAGTTATGGTAATTGACATTTACAGATGTTATTAATTGTAGATGTCCTTGATTGTTAAGGAAGCTCTCCTTCAGATTCTAATGCTGTGAAAATTTAGTCAGAGCTGAGTGAACCTCTTTGAAGCTCAAAATCAGCATATAGGATAGCTCAGTACCTTACAAGAGTTTAAAGATTTACAGTGGAAGCAAAGTCCACAGGGCAAAAAGCCACTGGCAGGAGAACACAAACAAGTTTACGCAAGAAACACTTCCATAGCATGAAAAGGTACTCCTCAAGTCAACCTTGCAAAAAACTTCAATGCTGATCATAAACTTTCTCCAAAGTAGCAATTTTGACCCAAATGCACCACAGTTTCCTCTGCCTCTGCAATTATCTCCTAGACAACTTAAATCACAAAAATGCCCAGGCAGTTCACCTAGCTTAAGCCCAGCTTCCAGGAGCCCTTGTTTACTCATCATAGTGAGAGATGAATCAGTATGGCACTGTCAGTATCATCCCTGCTCTCTTTGCTGGGATCCGTTTAAGAACTCTGTGGCACAGGCTGAGATTAAATGCTATAGCCCAAGACAGCTTTCACCTGCCTCTCTCTTCCCTTCATTCTCTCAGTCACTTTGTGCCTTCTGGCTGACAGGACAACAGAGATGAGATCTTACAGCTTCCAGCACTACTCTTCTACCCACGAGGCAGGCCTGAGTGCTCTGTGGTATAGTGATCCATGGGAACAGATCACTCAGCTGAGGTAATGCAATGGATACTGACACGGGCAGCAATGAAGAACACAAAGCTTCTTTGAAACAGAGTGCTATACAAACCCTTGGACAAATTTTGCACAAACAGAAACTGTACCTACACCATGGCTTCAGTCCCAGACTCAACTCCCCCAAACACAAGTTTGTAAATATCCAGGTAAAGCCTGCAACTGGATATATTAGCTTTGAAGATTAGCATCTCCACAGGTCTTTGCAACCAGATGCACCATTGCATTACCTCAGCTACCAGGCATGAGCCAGCACCAATATGATGGCATCATGCTTTGCCCTGGGCAGAATACATACAAGTCTGTGCAGAAAGCCTTGCCAGCAGAGCATACAGTCATGAACTGGAAGAGGAGAATCCAGCAACAAAATCCGAATCTCCACTTGCTTGGGTATGGTACTATTCCCAAACCACATTCTTACAAATGGCTGAAGAGGTCAGAAAGAATCAACCTTGAACTGACAATTGCTTAAGCACACCAGAGTCATACAATATCTCAGGATTCCTCCTGAGGAAAGTACAAGGCAATATTTTGATGTGCGTATTGCTAATTTCACATCCTATGATGCCACCTACAATACCAGACAACTTGGTAACTTTTAAAGTCCATTTATTGGCATTCCCAAATTCTACAACTTTCAAGTCAGAGGGTACCTGAAAGGAGGTTGTAGAGAGGTGGTGAGGGTTGGTCTCTTCACACTAGTATCAGGTGATAGAACAAGAGGAAATGGCCTGAAACGGTGCCATGGGAGTATCAAATTGGCTATTAGGAAATATTTCTTTACCAGAAGAGTGGTCAGGCTTTGGACTAGGTTACCCAGGAAAGTGGTGGAGTCACCATCCCTGGAGATGTTCAAGAAAAGTGTGGACGTGGCACTGTGGGACATATTTTAAAGGCCATGGTGATCTTAAGCTGACAGCTGGACTCAACAATATTAGAGGTCTTTTCCAACCAAAATAATTCTTAGATTATGGTAAATAAATTAAAAAAAAAAAATTCAAGAAAAGAAGAAATCATCAAGATCTAAACCAGAAAAATCCAAGACAACTTTTCATTACTGAAATGTATTTAATCTATTTAAATATTTTTCTAATGGCACAACAAATTTTGGAAAAATACCTTGAAAACTGCATGGGTTTGTAGTGGCTAACGGACAGGCATCTGTACAGATCTCTAAAACAATTCCTCCATTAGAAATGCTATCAGTTTTAACTTGCACCTGCCTTATATAAACAGAGGTACTGAGCTATGCTGATCAAAGATTTCCAAAGCAACAGATTTATGGTTAAAGCTAACAAATGCAGTTCCCTGCTATCCAAACAATTATCAGCAACTTTGTATCACAGATAAACCATGGAACAGCCTGGGTTGAAAGGGACCTTAAAGATCATCTAATACCAACCTTCCTGCCCTGAGCAGAGACACCTTCCATTATCCCAGGTTGCTCAAGACCCTGTCCAGCCTGGTCTTTAACACCTCCACAGAGAGGTCATGCACAACTTCCTTGGGCAACCTGTTCCAGTATCTCACAATCCTCACTGTAAAAAAATTTTTCCCAATATCCATCCCAAATCTACCCTCTTCCAGCCCAAAGCCATTAATTCCCCTTTATTCTAGCACTATAAGCCCTTGCAAAAAAAAAAAAAAAGTCTCTCCCCAGCTTTCTGGTAGGTTCCTTTCAGGTACTGAAAAGGTGCTACAAAATTTCCCCAGTCTTCTCCAGGCTGAACAGCCCCAACTCTCTCTGCCTGTCCCCACAGGGGTGGTGCTCCAACCCTCCAGACCTGCTCTCTGGAGTTGCCCATCTTTTCCTTATGAACAGAGAGTGAACTTCTGGCAAATCTTTAATTTAGGCACCACAGTTAAACACCTACAGAAGTGAATGAATCTAAACCTCAATAATTCCAAGTGAGCAGTGTGTATCCAAAAACGACAATGCAAGTCCTAGGTTTGAGCTAGGAGCTACCCAGGGCAAAACAACATGAAGGTATTTTATCCCCAAGGGAGTAAAATAAAAACACTGGCACAGAATTGGAGGCTAAATATGAATGCCATTTACCAATATATATACAGAAATACAAAGTATATTCAGGGAAAAGGAATATATACACAAATTAGGCTCAGTTCTCCACCTGGGCCCACTAGACCAAACCTTCCAAGACCTTCCAAAATATGCTCCCCACTCAGCCTTACCAGGCCTGGGAACAGACTGAATTGCCCCCCCCACTAGGCCCATGCCTACCAGGCCTCAATACCACATGCCCCAGACAATTACCATGTCCTGTGTCTTCCCTCAAAACTCTGGAAGACTTTCATTATGGTTATACTAATTACCTCTTAATTTCCCTTAACCCACAACAATACACTAACAGCAACCAAGAAACACCAACATGCACAACTGAGGCTCTGAGATGCAATTGCTCATCCAAGCAAAAATAAAATCACTAGAAGTAAACAAAATGTGTAAACATGACATTCTATGAAGGCTGAAGATCACAGTTCACTTGACAGATGCATAAAGCATGATCTCTGAATATTGTGTCATCTTTTCCTGAGATTTCTTTTCACTAGTGGTTAGCAGATTGAATCCAGACCTTTTGTTACGACAATCAATCCTGGTCTCCTGTATAAACCACGGCAGAAAAGTTTCACAGAGTCACAAAATGGTTTGGGTCGGAATGGACTTTTAAAGATGATGCAGTCCAACCTCCCTACCATGGATAAGGACATATTCCACTGGCTCAGACTGTTCAAAACTCTGTCCAGTCTGGTCTTGAAAATTTAAAATTATGGGATATCCACAACTTCTTTGGGCAACCCACTCCACAGTCTCACCAGCCTCATCACAAAAAAAATTATTTCTGTGTTTGATCTAAACCTACTCTCTTCTAGTCAGAAGCCACCACTCCCAGTAGAGGCCCTGATCTGAGGTCTCTCTTCACGATGCTGACGGTCAGGCAGACTTTCTGCAGAAAGAATTAGAAGCACCAAACTTTCACCCTTTAATTTCTGCATAAGAAGTCTTGAAAGGCAAAGCACGGGAGAGAATCTGTAGATAAGGCACTTAAAAAAAAAAACAAAAACCTCCTTACCTACAGTTCCGCACGGGGTTTTTCCTGGGGAGTTTTACCGGCACACACAGCCGCTTCATTTCTGGGGCCTCCAAGGTCAAGTGCCCATTTTCACTGCCGACAGAAATGAGGACCAGCCGCGGCTCCTGGCGAGCTGTGACCATGTGCCCGTCTTCCTTTATCACAAGCCAAAACCTGTAGTGCAGCAAGGGCCAGATACTAGTTTAACAATGCTAGAGGCCAACGCCGGGCGAAAAGCACTCCCGCGGGGGGCACGGAAGTGCCAGGCTAACAGGTGTCTCTCTTCGAAGACCACTCAGTAGCTGTGGGGCCAGAATCGGGGCCTGGCAGCGGGGCCTACCCCGCCTCGGACGGGACGGGAGAACAGCGCCTCCGCGCGCGGCCCAGCCCTCCACCGCCGTACCTGTCCCGCAGCTCTCCGCACCGCAGCCCCATGGGCGTCACCTCCGCCTGCCGNCCCCCGGCGCCCCCCCCCCCCCCTGCCGTACCGCCACCCCTCGGCACGACTTCACCGGGTACACGGAGAGGCTCAGCACCGTCCCGACCCGCTGCAGACGGCCGCGGCGCTTCGCCGCCCTCCTCCTCCCGCCAGCCCACCTCCAGGCCCCCAGCAAGGCGCCCAGCGCTACCGCCGCCGCCGCCCCCCACAGCCAGAGCGGCCGTGCCGCCCGCAGCGACAAGCCCACCGCCCCCTGGGGCCCGCTCATGGCGACTGAGCAGCGGCTACGGCGCGGCAGCCCAAGGGGCCTGGGGGCGGGCCGCGGGCCGGCGGCCGCCCTCCTCCAGCCCCGCCGCGCCTGGCTCCTAACGGGATTCGCAGCCTGCGGGGCTGACTGCCACCTGCCGCTGCCCTAGGCCAAGGCGTCCGCGGGGCCGAGAGCTCTGGTACAAGGGAGAGTGCAGTCACAGCGTGGAAATGAAATATCGAGCACACAGTATCAGTGCCCAAATTGACAAAATAGATGCGGTTCTTACATTATCTGGGCTTTTACTCAGAGCAACGTTGCAGAAAAGTATGGATGCCATAGAGTATGGATCCTCATAGAAGGGGCTCTCCAGCCCTCTGATCATCACCCTTCTCTGGACACATTCGAGCACATCCATATCTTTCTTGTAATAGGGGTTCCAGAACTGGACACAGTACTCCAGGTAGGGTCTCACACAAGTGTAGAGACCTGCTAGCCACATTTTTCTGACACTGCAGCCCAGGATAAGAAAAGGGCCTGGGGGTGCTGGTCAGCAGCTGGCTGAACACCAGTCAGCATCAGCCAGGTGACGAAGAAGGCAAACAGCATCCGGGCCTGTGTGAGGAATAGCATGGCCAGAGAAGGAGGGAAGTGATTGTGTCGCTGCACTGATAAGGCCACATCTCAAATGCTATGTTCGGGTTTGGGCCCCTCACTACAGGAAAGGCATCGAGTTGCTGGAGTAGAGGAAAGTAACAATGCTGGTGAAGGATATGGAGAACAGGTCTTCTAAGGAGCAGCTGAGGGAACTGTGCTTGTTTAGTCTGGAGAAAGGGAGGCTGAGGGGAGACCACACTGCTCTCTACAGCTACCTGAAAGGAGGTTGAAGTGAGTTGAGGGTCAGTCTCTTCTCCCCAGCAACAAGCAACAGGATGAGAGGAAATTGCCTCAAGTTGTGCCGCATCCAGCCTGATCTTGAATACCCTCAGGGAGGAAGCATCCATGACCTACCTGGGCAATCTATTCCACACTCTCACCACCCTTGTACTTAAGAACTTCTTCCTAAGATCCAGTATAAACCTCAGCTTAAAACCATTTCTCCTTGTCCTATTGCTAGGCATCGTTGTGAAAACTCCCTCTTCAGCCCAGGCCAATCTCATGAGATTCAACAAGGGCAAGTGTAAGGTCCTGCGCCTGGGTAGGCACAATCCCAAGCACAAATACAGGCTGGGTGGTGAATGGCTGAGAGCAGCCCTGAGGAAAAGGATCTTGGGGTCTGGGTTGATGAAAAGCTCAACATGAGTCTGCAGTGTGCACATGCAGCCCAGACAGCCAACCGAGTCCTAGGCTGCATCAAGAGAAGCATGGCCAGCAGGGCAAGGGAGGGGATTCTGCCACTTTACTCTGCTCTTGTCAGACCCCACCTGGAGTACTGTGTGCAGTTCTGGAGCCCTCAGCACAGGAAGGACATGGAAGTGTTGGAGCGGGTCCAGAGGAGGGCCACAAAGGTGCTCA
>VWZE01021285.1:326247-401584 GCA_013396675.1 Eubucco bourcierii | reverse complement strand
GAGGCCTTGAGTGACCTGTACTCGTGGGAGGTGTCCCTGCCTATGGCAGGGGGTTGGAACTAGATGATCCTTGAGGTCTCTTCCAACCTTACCATTCTATGATTCTATAATCTCTTCAGGGACTGGAAGGCAGTTATAGGGTCACTCCGGACTTTTCTCTTTTCTAGTCTGAACAACCGCAGCTCCCTCAGCCTATCCTCATAGCACAGGTGTTCCAGCCCTTCGCTGCAGTTCCTCCCTAGGTACACATTATGTAGCACCAAAATGGTGTGCAAAACCAGATTCTTTCAATTTGAAATATTTCTAAATTCAGAAGTGACTCACTTCTGCTAAGAACTGCATATTAATTTAGAGGGGAAAAAAATATTCCTAGCACCAAGAAAGACCTTAAACATTGTAAATCTACCAAACTGGTACTTAAGGAGATTTTGTTCACACTAGCCTCAAAAAGCAGCTGTTACATTCAGCCCTGACTCTAAATTTTTAGAGACTATGGCATGAAGGTGTTTAAAGAAGAACAGAAAGCAGCAGTATCTGCATAATCTCCTCTTTCCTGCTGTGATACAAGGAGCATAAAATTAGAAGTAGCTGCAGAGTGTGGCTGTGGCTTAATGTTTCAGGTCTAAGACTGGAGCATTTGAGAAAAGCTCTCCTACACCCAGGCACCTCTCAAAAAGCCTCCAGTAAATAACTTGGCCAGCAGGTTTGTTTAATCCTCTGTCCCACACATGCCTGTGCTTACCTAGGAGCCACAAACTCCTTTTGCTGAGAAGAAAATGTTAACAGAGCCATTCAGACAAAATAAATGCTTTTATTACCATCCAAACACAGCCTCAGAATTCATATCTGCAGCCAAAGAGGGCACAGTAAACCTGCACTTAAAAGGAGAAGGCCACTGGCCTCCCAGAGTTGAGAAGAGTGTGACTAGCAGGTCAAGGGAGGTTCTCCTGCTCTACTCCATCCTGGTGAGGTTGCACTTAGAGTATTGTGTCCAGTTCTAGGTTCTCCAGTTCAAGAGATAGAGAACTGCTGGAGAGAGTCCAACAAAGGGCCATAAAGATAATTAGGGAACTGGAGCATCTCTTCCAAGGAAAGATCGAGAGACCTGGGGCTGTTTAGCTTGGAAAAGAGAAGACTGAGAGGGGATTTAATCAATACCTAAAGACTGGAGGTCAAGAGGATGGGGCCAGTGATAGCAGAAGCGGGGACAGGTACAAACTAGAACACAAGAGGTTTCACTGAAGTGTAAGGAAAAACTCTGAGGGTGATGGAACACTGAAACAGGCTGCCCAGAGAGGTTGTGGAATCTCCTTCTCTGGAGACATTCAAAACCCATGTGGATGTGTTCCTGTGCAATCTAATCTAGGTGAATCTGCTTTAGCAGGGCAGTTGGACTAGATGATCTCTGGAGGTCTCTTCTGTGAGACTGTGAAATGATCATGTTTTCAATTGCTTGTACCTTTATCAAACTTCAGGACAGTTGTGTTGAAATTCCTCCACACCAGGTTCTTGCCTCAAGCTTCTTAGAAGGTGTCTGATGGAATGAAGAATTTGCAGTGTTAATCCCACAGCAGACTGGGGCCAGGCTTTCTCTGTCATGAAAGTGGGCAGTGCTGGTGTATCTTGAAAAATCATGGTGTCAGCTAGAAACACCCACATGACAAATATTCAGGCAGAACAAGTTTTTAATGACATACCTGCCTTCAGATGCAGAAGGCAACTGGAGAGAATTCTTCTTGAGCCAAACCTAGACTCTTTGGTAGCAATGGCTCAATTAGACAAATAGAGGTCTAAGATGAATGATGAGGAAAGAGTTGAAGAATTAAAAAAAAACAAACCAAAAAAACCCCCAAACTTTGAGTGAAAAAAGATGAGTGAAAAGGAGATGATGGGTCTTCAATATGTGCACAATGCTGTACTTTGGAAAGGCATAAAATACTGCACTGAGGGGGACATTTGGATTGAGATTACAAAAAAATGCCCCAGTGACAAAGACAGCACAATGATGGCCTAGATGAGATGTCAGAGTGCTAGGATGGAGTTAAACTGTTGAACTTTGATGATTTGAGCCTCCCCATTTGAGGAAGATGAAGTGAGACCTCATTTCTCTCTACAACTACCTGAAAGGAGGTTGTAGTGAGTTGGGGGATGGTCTCTTCTTCCTAGTATTAGGTGATAGAACAAGAGAAAATAGCCTGAAATTGTACCAGGGGAGCTTTAGGATGGACATTAGGAAACATTTCTTTACTGAAAGAGTGGTCAGGCATTGGAACAGGCTGCCTAGGGGGCACTCTCCCTGGGAGTGTTCAAGAAATGTATGGATATGGAACTTAAGGACATGGTGATGTTAGGTTGATGGTTGGATTCAATTATCTTAGAGGTCTTTTCCAACTGAAACAATTCTATGATTCTATAAATGTCAGCTGACTTTCCCTCAGTGACAAAATAGGGTTAAATGCCCACACCAGGAACATGCTGGTTATTCTTCCCGTGATTCTCTGATAATTCAGCAAAAGGCAGGGATGAGGGGACAACATGGGCTGGGTATACACTCATCCTGGCTGATTTCAACAAGATATGATAGAATTATGTTGCATCCACACACACATCCTTCTTCCAAAATTAGACCAAACAATAAATTCAAAAGATTCCTTCATGGAGAGGAGGGGAGGATAAAAGCATTGCTGTTTCCTCTTAAAAATCTTCAAGGAAACCAGAGTTCAGTGAGTCATGCACTAGAAATGAGCTCAGTGTAATTCATGTATGGGAAAAATCTCAGGCAAATAATTGGTCATGCTAGAATTAAAAATATGGTCATTAATGATGTATGTCTTTTAATGAAGACACTGAAATGACATAAAGGGATTGTGTTTGGTTGTTGGTTTTTTTTTTTTTTTATGTGTGTGTATGTGAGATTTTTCCTACACAGACAATCATAAGCACACAAAAGCCGGGCAGGTCATTAGGTTACTCTGTTCACCATCCAATCAGATAGGAAGATGAATTAAAAATTGTCTTTTTCCTCCAGTCAAATGCTAAACTTGAGTCTCTATAAATCATAGAATCATATATTGGTAGAGGCTGGAAGGGACCTCTGGTGATCATCATGTCCAAGCACTCTGCCAAAGCAGAATACCTTGGGGCAGGCCACACTGGAACGCATCCAGACAGGTCTTGAAAGTCTCCAGAGGAGACTCCACAACCTCTCTGGGCAGCCTGCTCCAGTGCTCTGGCACCCTCACAGTAAAGAAATTTCTCCGTATGATAAGGTGAAACTTCCTGTGTTCCAGCTTACACCCATTTCTCCTTGTTGTACTAGTGGGCACCACTGAAAAGAGACTGTCCCCTTGTTCTTGCCACCCACCCTTCAGATATTTGTAGCCTTCTCAAGCCTCAGGTCTCTGAATCTTTCTTCACAGGACAGATGTTTGAGTCCCTGTAACTCTCTCTTGGACTCTCTCCAGTCCTGTCTCTCTTGAATTGCGGATCTCAAAATGATATATTATTCCAGGTGTGATCTCACCAGGGCAGAGTAGAGGGGGGAACAACTTCCCTAAATCTGTTGGACACACTTCTTGATGCACCCCAGGATACCATTTGCCTTCTCGGCCACAAGGGCACATTGATGTCCTACAGATAACTTACTGTCTGCTAGGACTCTGAGGTCTTTCTCCATGGAGCTGCTTCCCAGCAGGATGAAACCTAGTACTAATGCCTGGTGTTTGCCCTCCCCAGATGCAGGAGTCTATGTTTGTCCTTACTGAACTTCATGAGGTTCCCCTTTGCCCAGCTCTCCAGCCTGTCCAGATCTCACTGGATGGCAGCACAGCCTTCTGGCATGTCAGTCACCCCTCCCAGTTTTGTATCATCAGTGAGCTTGCTGAGGGTACAGTCTCCTCATCCAGGTCATCCTTGATGATGATGAACAAAACTGGACCCGGTAGTGGTCCTTGGGAAACACCACTGGCCACAGGCCTCCATCTGAGCTCTGTGCTGCTGATCACAACCCTCTGAATTTACCAGGACAACACAGAAATGGTTGTTTCAGGCAAATGTTGACCTCAGTATTAATTAACACAAGCTAATGACATTATAAGTTCTCCTTATGTTCTGTGTGATTTGCCAGGTTGAGTATTTTATATCCATCAGGCAGCTTTAAGAGCCTGAGTGGTCAGAGTAGAGCTGCTTGTCACCTGGGAGAACAGGGAAGGACCAAAGGAAGGGCTTTACTGGGGAGCACTGCACCTATTCTGCAGCACAAGGACTAACAAACTCCTGCAGCTATGGTTTAACAGCCATCACAGAGAAGGATGGAATTCACCAAAGACAGGAAAGTCTCCACCCTAACTCAGGCACAGCTGAAAAAGCAATCTGATGCTAGATTAGTCTCCCAGGAAAGGAAGGAGCAAGTATTCCTTTATGGGCAGCTTGAGGAAGCCAAGTACACACATCACGCTGGAGCTGGGGTCCAAGGCAACTCCTGAGGGAGGTCATTCCAGTCTGTGCCCCCTGTTCCTTCTGCATTTGAAATGCCACATCCTATCTTAAGCAGTTGTGATCTCTGCAGTGGAGGATGAGATTCAGAAACAAGAAATGATCGCAGCTTTATCCCCTTCCCTCCAGTGAGGCATCCTTAATGAACGTCTTAAAGGTACAGCAAGAACCTCAAGGCAAAGTGTAAAGCATTTTTAGCTGTTGAATGAAAATATGCAACACATATGGCTTTACATTTGACCTATCTGCACACAGGAGGCTCAGGATTTAGCCGGGTCAAAAACAGCAGCACGCAGAGACGCACATTCGGCTCCTGGGCCTCAATATCCTGGAGATGGGCTGGACAAAGCAGGAGGCCAGCATCAGGGAGGGCAGGAAATCCCTGCAGGAGATGAGGCAGAACGACGAGGCCGGCTGACAAGGCTGGAAATCTCCTTTTTTTTGCCAGGAGGTGGCACTAGAGGACGATTGCGCTTCAGCCGTCAGAGCGCAGTGGGAAACGGCTGAGGCCTGAACTGCTCCTCAGGCCGTTCGCACCGCACTGCTCTCTTCACAAGCAGCGCTCTCTACCCATCGGAAGCGAAGCTTTGTTCCTAGCGTCTGTGCTTTGGGCAAGGGTGATGATAGCGGTCTGTTACATCTCCGTGCTTTGAGCAAGGGTGATGATAGCAGCCTGCTACATCTCCGGACAGGAGGTAACGAAAAGCTTTCTGCTTATCATGGCAGGATCCCCATCACAGCCCCCAAGATTCGCCCAGGCTGGAGAGGAGAAACCTTACGGCTCTCAACGCCTACCTGAGAGGAGGTTGGAATGAGGTGGATGTTGGCCTCTCCTCCCTTGTATCAAGTGAAGAATGAGAGGAAATGACTGCAGCTTGTGCCAGGGGAAATTCAGACTGGGTTAGGAAATAATTTCTGTATTGAAAGAGTGGTCAGGTGTTGGAACAGGCTGCCCTGGGACATGGTAAAGGCACTATGCCTGGAGGTATTCAAAATTCATGTAGACATGGCACCTCAGGGCATGGTTTAGTGGGCGTGGTGGTGTTGACAGTTGGACTTGATGCAGAGGTCTCTTCCAAACGTAATGATTCTGTAAGCCTGTTCTGTGATTCTATGACCCTGGGAGGTCTCTCCTCTAGCCTCCTGCTCACAGCAGGACCAGCACCGAATTCACATTGGGTTGCTCTCCACTTTGTACAGTTATGCCTTGAGACCCTCCAGGGAGAGACACTCCCAGGCCTCTTGAAGTAACTTCTTTTCATAGTTAATTATCATATTAATTGGGGTTTTTATTCCTTGTATCTGGTTGGAAAGCATCCAGTCTCAATTTGCAACCATGACCTCTTCCTGTCTGGCTGCAGACATCAGTAAAGAGCCTGTCTCCATTTTGTTTCAAAAGCTGCTGTCAGGTCCCTCTTGAAGTCTTACTTTCTCCAGCTAAATAACCCTACAGCCCTGAGCCTCTCCTTGCAGGTGACACAGGAAAGAGCATCACTCTGATCTCAGTCTAGACTTCACCTCAAAACAGGCCTGGCAGCCCAATACTGCTTCCTACAAGGAGAAGGAAGGAAAGAATTGTGTCCCTTTACTCTCTTTACATTTAGTTATCTCCACTGATCTACAAGCTCTTTAGGGTCTCTACTGCTCCTTGAAGAAAATGGATTTCCAAAGCACACTATGTACAGGTAACTGTAGCAACTTGGTACACATTTTGGGACTATTTTGTCTCAGATCAGTGGCTAGCTAACAAGAGACTCAGGATACAGAAAAGGAGACAACTGGTTTTACAGCGCCCCAACAACAGACCTTTTGCCTTTCCAATCTTACAGACAGGCAGAGGACAGTAAGGTCATTCATCCCTGAAGTGAACCTTGGCCTGGGATTGGCAAAGCCCCAGAAATGCCAAAGATATGTGGTGTGGTACAGCTCTCTGCAGTTAACAACACTTCAAAAGCAAGCTGTGCAAGTGTGCTTCCTCAGCGCTAAGGTTACAGGACAAAGGACAATAGCTGCGAGTCCTCCACCATTTCCTCAGAGCCCACAGTAAACCAGAGCAGTAATTAAATGCTCTGGCAAAACCAGTAGAAATAAGCTTTATTCTGCTCTGTCACTCATTGAGCAGCACTGGGAATAGCCAGGGATTTAATTTAAAAGTGATTTACCAGGCTGTCAGACCAGTGGAGCTTATTCCAGAGGGAAACTTAGATAAGTCGACTAATTCTTGCCAGTCCTGCATGTACTCAGCTTAATTTATGTACCTTGCTGTTTGTTTTAAAACAGTGAAAGGTGGGTAGAAATCTGGAAGGAACCAGGTAACACAGCAGCATGGCACCAAAAGCAAAAATCTGTGAGGGGTAGTGATGGCTAGAGGTGCCAGCCAAATGGAACAATATGGAAGGAGGAACATAGTTCATCCAACTCAAACATCAGATCAAACCATCCTTGTATACCTGCTGTACCACTCCACATGCCATCTTTGTCTATCTGCACCTGTAGGTGGAAAGCTCTCCCTGCTCAGGTGACTTCTCAAGACCAGCCTCAACTAACAGCATATAAAGCCTGTGAAGAAGCCCAGAGTTAGCGCAGGACTGCCTTTCTAGTTTGGCACAGTCAGGCTGCCTCAAAGAGCCCAGCCTCCTCACTGTCACCAGGATCTTGCTGTCTTCCAAGCACCTTGCACACTTCCAGTACAATGGCTCTCCTTCTGATGGAGGTTGGCATTTCAAGCCAGCTAAGCAGGATGACCTGCTACCTGATACTGACTTAGGGAATATTTCCTCATCTCTTACATCACCAAGATGTCTTTTAACACTGCAGGATCTGCCCTGTCCCACCTATTTGCCTTGTAGCTACGCCAGACCTAGCAGAGCAGGCCTGCTGCCATGACTGACAGGAGCCACAGCCCTTTGCCCCTCACCTCACTGAAAACTGAGCCTCACCCTTGAGATTAAGATTTTCTAGACACTGCTGTATGAACAGGGCTGCTGAAGAGAGTAGCAAACCCTCAGGCCAAGGCTTGGCCTCACAAATGCTCTCCACCATCAGAGTGAATTACTGCTCAAGAACTGATAAGCAGCACTAATTGGTAGGCTCGGTGAGAACCACCAGTTCATTCCAAGGAAGGAAAATCGTCTGGCATGAATCACTGGCTGGTTTATAGCAACAGCATAGGTTCCTTGGTTACTTTTTCTTGCTCTCCTCTTTATTCCTTGTTCTTTGTTCTATACATTGTTTAGCAGAAGCTGGCCTGCCAATACACATCAAGCTTTTCTCAGGCTTATACAGAAACGTACTTTACCTATCACTCAGGTTCTGTGTGGATGGCAACCAGGTTAACTCCCTTAAAGTTGCACCAGATGAGCAAAGACCATAGGTCAGCAGGTAGCAGTCAGTGGTAACCATTGTGCTAAGTAGTTCACAAGTTAAAAGTTCATGTTTGCTTTCTGCACTGAATGAGTTGGACCCTGGGTGTTGCAATGATGGAGCAGCAGTGTCAGGGGACACACGGGCAAATACATGGATACTCATTTCACCCAGAAAGACGGAGACACAAATCACTCCCTGCATTGCTTTGGTCATTAATACACAAGCTCAGAGTCACACTGTGAATGGTAAAATCTAACAGAATTTTGAGTGAATTCCAAAATAAGCAAGTTGGTGTAGCATATGGATGTTAGGACAGCCCGGTTCTTAATGCAGAAGGGCAGCTCAGAAGGGCAGGCCCTCACAAGAAAGTTCTACAGAAACAACTAAAGGTGTGAAATCAATGAGCTAAATCCTTTTGTGGCTATTCCTACCCCAGTGCAATCATCTTTAAAGGCTCTGTGGGCCTCATCTCCACACCTTGCTTTTCCTGAGCATTTCCATGCAGTCTGGGCTACAACTGTGTCCTTTCAGTAGAGTGCTGAGGCCAAGGGCAGGACAACATGGGGAAGTTTACACTGCAGCTTCCCCTTGCTGCTTGGGCCACTGCTAAGAAACTCCACCTTTGTGCACTTACTGATGTGTGTAGGTAAAACACACAACACAGATCACTTTACTTTTATTTACAGTCCCGCTTTGAAAAGAGCATAAAAAAAATTCCACCTTTGTTTCATTTGCTACAAGAAATACAGTGTGGTTTGCCAAGACATGCAAACACCTTCATTCAAAAAAGGCAAAGAAAGCAAATGAGCAGAATTTTGTTTTTTCCCTAGGTAAGGCTAAACTCTCTGATTACAAAAACACTATCAAAACTAGAAAGAGCTGTAATACAGAGAAAGTGCTAGCAGGGAAATAATTTACAGCAACAAAAGACTGATAGAAAAAAACCCAACCTAAACCCCACAGAATTTTGAGGACCCACAAAGCCACCTGTTCCTGTCTGATCAAACAAGATTTTTATCCCTGGAGGTGTGACATGTAAGCTGCTCCATCTGCACCACTGAGCAGAGACACCTGACGCTGACATCCTCTAGCTACAAATTCCACACGAGGAAGTAAAGATGGAGCTTGGAGGTTATTTGGTCCCATTCTCACACTGAACAGTTGTACATTCTTAAACCAAAATCTGTATGAAAGGGTTTTTTTTTTTCAATGCAGCCAGTAGTCCATTTTTCTTCCTGGTGAACACCACAGATCTGGGTGTTGTTATGCTCCAAGCTTCCAGAACCAGGTGTGTCAGATATTAAGTCCTGTTCTCAGTTGAAAAATAGTAATAATAATTTTAAAAATCCGCAGGTTTCACAGCAGCAAAGTTTTAAAATATTAATAACAGCGAACCTTTAATGCCCCCAGATAAGAAGACAAATGCACCTCATTTTCCTTGTGTAACTTTACATCAGTCTTAAGACTTCGAGACTCATCATGTCCAGTGTTTGAAAGGAACAGCTGTGATGCAGCAAATTTGTCTCAGACTATAGTCCATTTAAATCCAAGTATGTTTTAAAGTGTACTCATAACCTTAACTGTCTCTGGGGAAAAAAAAACAAACACGAGCAACAAAAAAGCTCAGAAAACCAAAGCCTACCTCTTCCTGATTCCATGTTATCTGTTTCCTCCACCACTTTGACAATTCCTCTCACTAGGCAAACTCAAATCTCCACCTCCACAGCTGCCCACCAATCTTCTATTTTCCTTCACTGCTCACTCCCTCATCTACTTGCTTTTCCATCTATCTTTGGCTCCCTTCCACACATCTCAAAGCTCTAGAAAACCAGCTCATGTCTGAGAACAAACTTCAGGTCAAGCAGTTGAAGATTATTTCCTCGTCTTTGCATTTCTTTGACCCACTCTGATTTTATAAAGCGCTGGAAGCTCAGAGAGGAGCACTGTGTCCTGCAGAATGGGCTGGTGCAGGAGCTCGGGGTCAGGACTATTTGTCCAAGAGGTTTCTCAGATGTGAGTCTCATATGTAATCTTAAGAATGCAGCAACGGCCTCAGGTCCTCCCCGGTGGGGCACGTGGAACTGCTCTAGCGGACGAAGGATGCCACCTGAGCAGCCACTCCAAAGGGAGCAGAATAGGCTGTGGCTAATCCTTGTAGGCCGACCACCAAGTAGCGACATCCCTTCTGCAGAGCTTTGCCGACGTTCTGCAGAGAGACACAGGAGAGGTGATAGACAACGCCACACAGAATCATTCCAACAGCCAGGGTCGCCAACCCAGAACATGGAACTTCTCCCACAGCTGATGAGGGCTTGATCATGGAACAGCATTTTGCCATCTATTTTTATATAGAAATGCACACCCACAGAGTTTAGTTAAGCTGAACGGATGCAGCCTCCACAGGAAGCCAGACTTTCACATGGGCTTCTATTCAAGAATAAAATTAGTTTAAATTTGCACCTAGTTTGTAGCACAGAATGTGTTTCCCACCCAGGCATGTTCTAAGTATGCTGGTAACTCTTAAAAGCATATAAGCTGTGAAAACTGCTGCTGAACAAGAAGGTAGTAAATCACTGAGAATACTCTTAGGGAAATTTCACTGCTTTTGGTCAGAACAAATGTTTGGTTTTTTTTAAATCAAAGTAAGAATGTCTTGACCCACTTGCATCTCTGTACAAGTTTAAGAGCTCACCTGTGTACTGCACTAGAGGTAACTGGCTATGGATTATTCAAACAAAAAACCTTCTCACTTTGGTTTTGCTCATATGGCTGGTCATGACTGGGGAATTAATCCAGTGTGATCAGTCTGGGAGGAACACAGAACTGACTGTTGGTACACTTTATGATTGCATGTGGCTAGATCAAAACTCTCTCTTGTAATATGGAAAACACTGAAACTAGAAGATATACTTTGAAATTGGTGAAATCCAGCCAACACGTCTTATACTCCTAGGATTTCTTAAAACTGGATTACAGTGGCACTGGCACATGAAAACCTTCAGCTGTCACGATGACATTACACTGCTGAATTTTGCTGTATTTACTCCTATGGAAACTTACTTGAAGGGTCTTAAGATGGCAAACTAAAAAGGCGACTCAGGTCTGGGGATGCAGCCTGCGAAGGGAAGAGGAGACGCAGGGCCTTCCCTTCCTACATCTGCCCACTCCTGCTGTGGTCACAATTTTTTCCCCTCCCTCCTGCGCTGCGTGTGACTTACCTACCCAGACCTCACCAGCACTTTCACTGCCAAAGCCAACCTGGCAAACCTTCCCCATGAGGATGTCATCTGACTGACCACAAAAGGCAGCAGGCAGCGCCCAAAAACTGGCCTGTGCTCTGAACGCTGTTGCGAGCTCCCTTACACTAACAGCACACACAGCAGAGGCACCACCAGCAGCAGCATTCTGAACTGCCTGGAATTTGCAGTATTCGCAATGTGAAGTATCAAATCCATCAGGAAAAGAGAGAAATGTACTGTCCATCCGTTTATGAAACAGTACTTGTGAGGCTAGGCTGTTTTCTGTAAATTCAGTGAATCTCTGAATGAGGTAAATTTGCCAAGCTGACCAGCACAGCAATCTGAGCTTTATCAAATCTGTCTTTTTTTAAAAGAACGCAGCAGAAAGTCACATCTCCTACTGACATCAGCAATCCCTCCTCTGAAAAAAGATTCCCGATGCTAGACTGGTTTTCTTCCATCTAACACACAAACTGCTTTTTGTTACAAATATCCAAGACATATACAAGCTGTGAAAAACAGAAAAACTGCTGTGAAAACCAGAAAAAGAATCGAATTCTTCCACACAGCATTTTTGTAAGCAAAAGCACCAGCCCCTCGGGGTGGGGAAAAAAAACAACCAAACAATATCGGACTGCAGGACTTGGAAATAACCACAAAGGAAAGGAAAAGCACAGTTTTGATCCAAAATAGTTGTTACGCAATGTTGTGGTTTATTTTTTCCTTTAACTCCTACCAGTGATTTTTCAGGGGACACCTCTAAGGTAAAGTGCCAAGTTCAGGTATTGGAGAAATGTTACAGCCCTTTCTTTGGATCACTTAAGTGGAGGGGGATGGAGGGGGAAAGCCAATTAACTGGAAGTTTTAAGGAATAACGTCAAAACAACGAAGTCGAGGGAAATGCAGAACAAAAGGCCAAGTACCCGTCACATGGATCAGCTTAGTGTCATTTTCACTCCGAACCGGCAGATTTTCTACTCTTTGATCCAGGAAAGGGTCCCTTTCGTGCCTTCCCCAGCAGGACCGACTCCTTCCCGGTAAGACCAAGCGCAAGCCAGCGGGCCGACCCCCTCCTCGAAGCTAAGCGCTAACGCCTAAAATGCCTGCAGGACAAGAGGCACTTCCCAGCCTCACCCCGAAAAGTCACTGTCGAGCCTCCGCGGCCCGCCACGGAACACCCTCCCCGCCTCACCTTGCCGTACTTCTTCAGCCGCTTGCCGTACGGCCGCTTGCCGGCGGACCGTGGCGGGCGCAGCGGTTCGTAGGAGTCGGGCAGGAGGGCGAAGCGCACTTTCCTGCAGCCAGCGCCCTCCTCCTCCTTCTTCTTCTCTAGCGCCGCCGGTTGCGGGGTCCCCGCGCTGCTCCCAGCCACCGCCGCCTCCTCCTCCTCCTCACCGGGCAGGATGGAGACCTGGTCGTCGCCGGGCCCGCGGCGGGAATACCTGCCCCTCGCCTTGGCGCCCAGCCGCGCACCCACCGTCATGGTACGGCCGGACGACAGCTCGGCTGTGCGGACCTGCGGGCCCTCTTTGCCCTGCGCTGCCGCTACTGCGCCACAGGTGTGGCCGGAGGCGGCCGCTGCCCCTCTCCGGGGCGGGACGGCTGCGGGAAGAGGAGCTCAGGCCCCGGCCGCCCTGCGGACCGTGACGCGGAAAGCTGCCTTGGGCAGCCGGGCAAGAGCTGGCCCCAAGCCTACGGGTAAACAGCTCCCCCACCTTGCTGGGGAAGTGGAGGGCTGCTGCCGACTCGCCCCTCGCAGCCAAGAGGAAGCCCCTGCACAACGCCCGGGCTGTTTGGACCTCTACGCGGTGACCACGGCTGAAGTCCTGTGATAGCTCCGTCCCTGGCAGCGGCTGTGGAGGATCACAAGCTGCTCCTCGCACTATTTTTTTTTTTTTTTTCCGGTGGGAAAAGCCAAATTCCCTCGGCTGTCGATGTTCTGCTACAACCTCGACTGAACAGCGTCTCTAGCATACAGGGCTCAGTTCTGCTGCTTCTGTCCGAGGGGAGAGTACCGAGATCTTAATTTAGAGGCAGCAGGTTTTGGCCAGGTGTGGGATGACAACCAGCAGTCTGTGCAGACCAGTGGGCTGCAGTGTTAACAGCTGTGCTACCCAAACGGTGTTCATGCAGCTAAAGTAGATCAAGAAAAAACAAAAATGTATAGGAAAGATCAATATAATTTATTAAACCAGTTGGTGTATCTTCTCCCCAGTAACTAGCGATAGGATGAGAAATGGGCTTATAGTGTGCCAGGGAAGGTTTACATGGGATTTTAGGAAAAGTTTCTTTACTGAAAGAGTGGTCAGGCAGTGGAACAGGCTGGCCAGGGAGGCAGTGGAGGTGTTCAAAAGACACCTTAATGTCTGAGGCACATGGTTCAGTGGTCACGGTGGTGTTGGGTTGATGTTTGGAGTTGATGGTCTTGGAGGTCTTTTCATCTCAAAGGTGGTTTTCTTTTGTTTGTTTTTTTGTGTTTTTTTTTTTTGTTTGGGGTTTTTGTGTGTGTGTGGCTTTTTTGGTTGGTTTGCTTGTTTGTTGTTTTTGTTTTTTTTTTAAAAAGCATTAAACATACATCTGGGGCCCTGAAAAGTGCTAACATCTAGGTTTTCTGTTTATAGATCCATTACTGGATGTATCCTTTGCCCCTAAATGACAAGTGCAAAGATAGTTAAAGATAACCTGTCTTAAGAGAAGCAGGCTTTTCACCACAGGCTTTTTGTACATCCTAAGTCTCTTTCATTTCCCGGAGTTCAGATACAGAACCTCAACTGTGTATCTCTCAACAGAGACTTACTGTCTCAGATTTGCATGGTGGCAGGGGAACCCAAACACATCCAGAGGTCTAAGTGATCCAAGGTACCTCTCGGGTGTTTTAACTCTGGGCATCTGGGCATCAAGTCTCAACGGCTCATGGAATTTTAGCATTATACTAACTCTGTGGCATTAGTAACACCAGTTGGTTCTCAAGCAGTACTTTTCAGCCACAGAAGCTGGAGTGAATGTTGATAGTCCTTTCACTGACCTATGCACATTTTCATGCTTTGAACTGGACTGCGTGTCTGAAAGTCTCTGTGTACCTTAACCAATGAAAAAAACCCCACTCAAACTAGCAGAGCCTCGCAGCGGTCTTAACTGCTCAGCCTGCACCCACAGACCCTCCAAAAATGCTGCCAAGAAATTACAGTTGAATCCTTAAGCCCTCTGAAGATCTGAGACATCCCCATTCCTTCCTGGAGCTGCAGAATACCAATGTGGAATTTGTCTTTCAGATTGCTCAAGTTAAAGCTGTGCTGCTAAAATGCTGCACTGATCCCCTCCCACGGGAAAGTCAAACTGCATTTCAGATTGAAATATTCTTATTCTGCTCATACCCAAGAAGTATTTTTTCACAGGTTGCAGGTACAGAACAAAGCAGCAGCTGAGGCAAACTCCAGGCACTGGGGATTTAGCTTGCAACAAACAACTCACCGATTTCCACGCTAAGTTCACTCCGCTTGCTCACAAAAATAGCAGTTATGGAAAGTCTGTTTCTTATATCTTCCTATCTTAGTCCAGCCACAAAGAGGTGACTTGGAAAGCCACCTGAGGCTTTTATATGCATCTCCACCTTTTGCATTTGTATCATGTCCTCGCTGAAGCACTCAGTGATGTGTTTTCTCTGGAGAGTCTAAGGTGGTTCACAGCTCATCTTCCAACAAGGCAAAGGAAGCCTTGGAAATTAGAGCAATTACACAGAGCTGGTAGTTACTAGAAATAATGCCATTTCCAAACTCTGCATAGATAGAAGCATTAAACTGGCATTCTGTGGTGCTGTTTTTCATGGGATGGCAGAGTTAAAATTTGTAACGTTCCACAAAAGGCAGGCAGTGAGTTAACAAATCTCTGGTTACATGAAGTGCTGAAAACCAGCAGCAATCTAGGGCAAGAGTAGCTGTGTAAAAACATGACCTGCAAAGCGGGAAGCTTCCTAAGCACTTAATCTACCATCTCACAGCATGACCTATATTTTTTTTTCCTTGAACCTTCTGAAAAGGAAAAGGTTTTGAGTCTCTTTTATGACTAAGTTCCTACATGATCATGGATCCACATCATGGTTATGTTCAACTTGTATATTTTCAGGAATATCCAAACATTCTTGGACATTTACAGGTAAACTGAGCAGACACACAAACCCCACCCCAGGGCTGATTTTTGGTGTAGTTCTGGAAAAGCTCCTGGCCACCCCTTTCTAAGAAGTGCTAAACCACTGTTACTATCTAGGCAGTGCAGGACCAGGGAACCAATGCAGTGCTGATCCTGAATTCATACAAAGTCAAAGATAAAGTCTGTGTATCTTGAGACTGTTTTGGTACCTGCAGTAATAATTGTGTTTCTATAAAGGGCAAACAACAAGGATTTTAGTATGAGAACTGTTCAAGTAAGTTTTAATAGAGTGCACCAGTGAATCAAGATGACTTGCATCAGATTTTGTTTCAATGAACATCAGATAAAAAAAGAAAAGGGGCTACAAGTTCTTTCTTTCCACACACCACCCTTTTTTCTAAGGCAACAATACACGTCCATTTCCCAACATAACTGTTACAGAAGAAAGCTACATCACAGTACAGTATGTAAAGTCCATCTCGGTCAAGAAGCCATTAGAGAATGGCACATTTACTACACTTACAGCCTTCTAACTTAGGGNGTTTGTATTGGATTTAGGCCCAGAAGGTTTTCTGCAGATGCAGGGCTTCCAGAAGCTATTGTTTTAGTCCTTTTTTTTTTTTAAATTTTTATTTTTTTTTTCTTCTTAAAGTGACAATTTCTTAATGAACTTTCTATTCTTCACAGGAGTGTGCAGATGGGGCCCATATGTTGATATTACAGTAATTACGACATTAAATAACATTGCACAACCAACCTCTATGGTTAATTCAGTACAAAATAACAAGTATTAAAATGTACCAGTACTAGTGGTTTTACATAGTTTATAATCATTAATTATGAAGGAAAAAAAAAAAAGTGGGATTTTTTTATTGTTGGGGTTTTTTTTCTTGTTTTTTTTCTCTCCTCTTTTCTGTAGGCAAGTGCCTAATTACAAAGCTGCACATTACAGGCATAATGATGTGGAATAAATACAAGAAATCTGGTAAAATATTAAACACAAACAGGTTACATGGGAACAAACTGTACAAGCACAAAAGCATAAATCAACAATTTATCATTATAAACAAGGTATGTTTAGCTGTAAAATATTATGTGGAATCACATGTACTCTTTTGGGGGCACACGTTCCAAAAGCCAAGCTAATTCCTGAGGTGGTATTATTAACTTATACAACTGGTCAACACTTCAGATTATCTTGTGCTATTTAAACAGTCCCAATGTTAATATATTTCCATAAAATGGAATTTATATTATTCTGAAGGCAGCAAACGAGTGATATTTTACACCATGATATTCAAATGAAATAATTAACGGTTCTCCATGTCGGTGCTACATTTGTTAATGGGCCGTGGAAGTAAGCACTGTAATTTGCAGACAGAACATCAACTCACATCTGGTTTCTGTTCCCCAACAGCTCTGAGCTGGCCCAAGGCAGAACAAAATGTTTTCTAACTGTAAGTGCCAACACTGTAAACGTGTTCCTGGGTGTTTCTGTTGTTGTTGGGTTTTGTTTGTTTTTCTCCAAATGAACACTGTCCAATAACAAGAGCCAAAGATAAGCAGGAACAGTCTCACGTGAAACAAAAGCCAATTTACTCATCGACTTCTGGTTCAAATCATGAACGACCTTTAAATAATTAAAAATGGTCATGCTACAGTTGTGAAAACTATTTTTGTGCATTTGACTCAGGACACGAGTTTTTTAAAAAAAAAAAAAGCATGACAGAGGTAAGACCTTATAAAACTCACCAAAAATGTAAATGATAAGGAAGAACTTTTCCAACTCAAAGCATCAAACGTACATTTTTCTGTGCAGAAATCTAGACAACTATACAAGATCTGAATTTTAAGCAGTCATCTTTTTATTATACAACTCTATGAACATAAAATGAACAGAATGCTCTATATACTTACCTGTACATGTGAACATAACTTCTTTAGCTACAGTTATTTAATATAGGTCATACTGGATTTTAACTTTACAATTCTGAATAACTATGTATAACCTTATTGCAATAAGGGCAATCTCTACACGGGGAGTTTCACAGGCCAATCACGTTAGGCGTAACCAGTACATTCAAAAGTGTAGATCATGTATGAATCTTCCCTGATCCCCAAGAATTTAGGTTCTCTTTACAGCTTCAGCTCGTTTGCTATCTTGGAGGCAATGTTCTTAAACGCAATAGAGGTCCCAGATATTCTCTTGAAGCGAACTCCGTTGAGTGACAACCGTGGCAGTTTGCAGACTTCCATCTCCCACTGGACGAGGCTATCTTGCCGTGCGTCGCCGTGAACGCAGAAGAGCAAAAACCTCTCTTTTTGTTCATAATCACAGTTATTAGCATCTAACACTTTGCGAATCTCTCTCATCATATCGTTTGGGTCCATAGAACTAGTGGTCTTCATGCTCCACGTGAACCGCAAAGAGCGTGGCTTCGAATCTTTGCTATCCTCCTTCTCTCTCTCTTTTGGCTCCCCAGAAGCGCTCCTGGAAGAAGTGACACATGGAACAGTCAAAAAAAAAAGAAAAAGCAGCGCAGCCAGGAGATAGAGGAGAAACAGTTTTTGAGCAGGGGTTTCTAAACTGCAATTGGCACACCACTAGTCACACGCAAGCTTATTCAAGGAGTTAGATAGGCAGCGTTGGAACAGTTGTGCACCATCTCCTGCGCTCCCGTGCGCTTCGGCACAGCAAGTCTGGAAACCTCTGCTCTAAAACGTTCTGATGACATGTGCAATGGTAACTGCAGCAGACACATGTTACTCCATACTGCTCCAAAGAAAGTGGAATCTATGTAAAAGCATGACTGAAGTTCTGCTGATTTCATGATCTGGAGCATGCCATACACCAACAAAACTGAAGTTGAGTGACAGTCCTGAAGCATAAATCATACTGTAAAAGCAGCAGAAGAAGAAACCCCACCCTGCGATTCGCAAGCCTTCAGTTAATTCCCTCCTCTCTTTTCCACCTTTCCCCTTTTTGCATTTTACTATGCATTTTTGACCTCTCTCTGTGTAAAAAGACCTTATAATAATGTACCTGATTTTCACTTAAAGTAGAATTTTGTGCTGTAATTTGGTTGCAAACAGCTTCTTTGTCAACCACTGGAGTACACAGCCAGCAGTTTTTTTCACACAAGAAACAATGACATATAGACACAAAGTATTTTAGTTAGCATGACGGCTTAAAAGTTTACAAATTTCCAGTGTTCTTACTCTAATGCTTCCTTATTGTACAGATTACTGATTCCATTGTAGAAAGCATTTTGAGAAACAGCACTAATTATTTTAAAGTAATTCCACAGCCAACTAGTTCTGTTCTCGTCCCAGGTACTGAAGATGCCTGATGCCTCCCCATCCATCACCAGGGGAAGGTGCTGTTCTCATTTTGACGGTCTATAAACTGTTGCTATGCAGAGAGGAGTCAAAACAAGGATTTCTATTTCAAGTCTCAGTGTGATCCCCAGAGAGCCACATCAATAGTAAGGGACAGAGCATGGCAGGAATAAGATCTCAAATGACTTTTAGGCCAAAACAGACACTGTAGGATGACAAAAAGCAGAGGAAACTAGAGAATGAAAGCAAGGGCAGAAAACAACTTCACATTTAATTGCATTTAAACATTAATCTCTTTTCCCTTTCCACATCAAGAATTTGACAGGTAATAGGTTAATTGAAAAGGACTAGTGTTGATAAAATGTATTGTGAAATATACAATGCATCCTGTCAAAAATGTGCCTTTTTTTTTTTTAATAAAGGGTTTCTGTTTTGAAAACTAAAGTCAATACTTTCTGTAAGTGACCAGTTTAGAATGCAAACTACAATGCCTGTTCGTTAGAGAGCATAAAAAGAAAAAAGTTATGCACTGTGCTAAGCACACCAAAAATGCAGAACCAAATGCTGAAACATGGCAAAAGAGCAGATATACTGGAAAATGAGCATATGAAAGAATGCTTTACTACTAACAAAGCATCTCTTAACCTTATGTACAGCTGTTGCCATACAAATTCAGTATTTAGCAGTCGCCACCCTTTTTGCCTGAATGCCACTCAGTTTGTTGCTGAGAGCAAAGTGACATTCATTTCTCAGGGTTTAGAAGGTATTTACTTTTGGCAAACAGCAGCTTTAGTAATGGACACAGTAGGTAACTACAGTAAAACCTGAATATATCCACATATATACACTCACATACATAAATTTTCTACTGAAACCAAAAGTAAACACCGATAAATATTTATAAGCCAGATCATGATTTTAAGTGCCTAAATGATTGGTTAACTCCTACAGGGGGGTTTTACTACTCAAAGGAATATGCTTAAATAAAGTTTTACATTAAATACTTCGCAAGAGAGGGAAAATGAGGAATAAAAGGACCTCACCAAAACCCCCTCCCCCCGAAAGAAAAGAAAAAAAAAAACCACCCCAAACATTTTTGGAAATGCAGGTTACTTAAGCACTATTCTGGTTTACATCCTGGTTAAAATCTTTAAGAAATCATTTAAACCTTGATGAGAAAGACCTAGGAGCGAAGTATTAATAGTGGCTCCTCACCTTGAGGTGTCAGTTCTGCCACTGGCTTCGCCTTCACTTGGATCCCTCAAAACAAAGTTAAGGTTGAGATTCAATGATAAAGGTGAAAAATAAAAGTTACGAAAACCTACATCTAGAACAATGTTACATAGCTACTGAATGAAAAAAAAAAAAAAAAAAAAAAGGTAAAATTAGCATAATAATGTCAAGCCTAATACTACATTTTTCCCACAGCTGCAATTTTAGTTTCCCTTTATGGTAACTTCTTTCAGGTCTGACATGTAATTATTTAACGTTGGTGGTGGTTTGGTTTGGTTTTTTTCATTGATGATAAAATTAACACATTGTTCTCAACCTACTGCAGACAGAGCAATGGTCATAAATTCCAGCAAGCACAGAGGAGCAGTTCATCATAGTGGTCCAGTTGGGCTCCCCTCTGCACTTTTCTGGGCCAGGCCTTTAGGTCTCAGTCCTGAAAGCACTTAGGTACATGGCTGTGCTTATGCAGGCTTAAGTTAAAGGTAGGACATGCTCAAGAGTTTGCAAGGCCAGCTCTTTGGAGCCCAGTTCAGAAAGGTTACTTCAATGTCTGCTTAACTTGAAGCAAAATCAGCTGTTACACTGACTTTGGTAAGATTACCAGTGAGTTTGGGGTTAAATATACCTTTTACATCTTGGTAAACCACAGCTCTAGTTCAACAAGTAACTGTTTTGTGTTATGCCATTTTAGTCTGAAGCAACTTGAAAAATATCCATAGATTGTATAAACCACCTAGGTATATTCCTAGTGCTGCTGTACAAACATTTTAACACTAAATTTCAATTACCTGCTTAATCTAATACCTTCAAAACACAAATACTTTAGCAGCCAACATCAGCGAAGTGTTATTTGACAAAAACCATTGATACAAAAATACTTCAACACTCTATCATTAAGCATTTTCATTGTGTATTTACTTCATATACTTACCAGAAAAGGCATTTACCTTTGCCAAAAAGGAAAAAAAAAACAACAGCAAAAAAAAGTCTTTCATGACACCTTCCAATCAAGTATGCTTTAAACCATTATTTCCTGAATAGTACAGAAGTTAAAAGGCATGCAGTTAATGTGATCCACCCATGTAACATCAGCCACTAAAAATCTCAAACAATCCAAACTTTAAAACAAACCCCAAATGAACACAAAAACAAGACAAAAATATCAGTAACCGCCCCCCCCCCAGTAGTAAAACCCCTAAAAGGCCTTCACTAGAGGAAAATGTAATTTTAGCAGACTAAAACGTAACAGGAAGTTGTACAAAAATGTTCTCTAGTAAAGGCCATTTAAAAAGGCATCAATTTACAATGTTAATTATAAATGCATTATTTATAAACTTTGAACCGTAGTTTAACATCATGAAAATACTTTGATTAATGTTAATTATAAATGCATTATTTATAAACTTTGAACTGTAGTTTAACATCATGAAAATACTTTGATTTGACCAAAAACTAAAGATACCATTCCTTGCAAATAACAATGAGCTGTAATAAAAAAAAAAACAACCCACAAACCAAAAAAACAACAAAACCACACAAAAACAAATGAACAAACAAACAAAAAAAATCAACAAAACCAACAAACCAACAAAACACACCAGCCTGTGCTCTTGAAATTTGTTAGTTACCTAACACAATACACCTTTCTTCCCCTTTTGGAACTCTATACTGACACCACAGTTTAATTAACTTCACTAGAACCTTTTTTCCTTTTAAAAAACAGAAAAAACTGTTTCCCCCAACTATCAAAGTGCTAGAGGTATCAATAATGGAGGATCATAGTCCTGTATTTTCAGATTTCTGAAAAAAGAAAATCATCCACATACCATTTTTTTTTTTTTAAGGACATCAGTAAGACTCAGCTCACCAGGTTAAATTCATTTTAGGAAGAACATCATTGCATTTCTTTCTTTCTCTCTTTTCCTTTGTAATACCACCTTACACTTTTCAATGTTTTCACTTATTTGCTGTTGCTAGCTTAACTTGGCTTTGAATTTTATTTTTAACATAATAATTATAGAATTCAGTACAGAACAGCATGATTCTGCAAAAAAAATAGGGGTTTCCAAGACTTAAAACAGACAATAATATGGTATGAACACATCCATAAGTAGGCTTAAGAATTACAGGTAAAGCACTGACAGAAAGAGGGAAACTGAAAATTAATTCCCCTTTTGGGAAAGCTGTTGTGACTGCTAAGTCAAAAGTCACTTGATATTAAACAGTGTGTTTAAAAAAAAATAAAAATCTTCCAGCACCTCTCCTCACTGGACTGTTAGCATCATCACAGGAATGAATGCAGGTCCAGGACGTGTGGATTTTCTTCTTTCAGAATCCTGAACTTACATTTGAAGAAGCTGGTAACATGATGAAAGAGGCTGCATGATGTTGAAATACTAGTATTTTCACGCACAACTCTTGCTCACTTCTATGCTTCTCATTTATTCACAGATTTTTGGAATTCCCTGAGACAACCTATAGCATCTGTCCTCTCTATGCACAGCAATAAAACTGAAAATATAACCCATGCAACAAACCGCACCCAGTTAAAGTAAAATGTTGTTAACGTTAAATGATTAATTTTAAGTCACTTCGATTTTAACTTAACTGTTCCATCTTGGTCTTTGAGCTGTAAAGCATGAGCAAAAACCCACTTAAGTAGCGTTCTGTTGCTCTTTTAAGATAAAGCAGCAGAAAGAACAGCTAGTCAAACATATGCTTACAGTATACACAAGTAAACCGAGGCAGGTTCTGCAAGGAACACACAGAACGAGCAGCATTCTAACTGATTTTACATTTACTCCAGGTTTAAACTGGAAATTGTCAGTGATGGCCCTAGTTATGGCTGTGCCTTTTATTTTTTCTCTTCAAAAATCGAGGTACTAACCTGCGAACAAACTTGGAAGTTATCTTGCTTATTATACCAGTTGATGTGCCTCTTCTAGCATGTGCAAAAGCACCGGTTTCATGTGACGGCGAGGCGGGCGGTCCGTTGTAAGTGGCATTACGCCGCTCCCTTAGCTGCTCACCGTGGAAAGTGCTTCGACTTGAACTCCCCCGAGGAAAGCGGGTTCGGTCTGGAGTGGTAGTGCTAATACTATGAGCAGATGGGGAAGCAGCAGGCACTCTTTGAGTAGCACTGCTAGGAAAAGAGAAGCATAAAGAATGAGAAAGATTACGCTAGAAATGCTCCTACGTAACAACCGCTTCTTAAAGATAGGAAAAAAAACCAACCCACAAAACCAAAAGCTCCTTGCTCTTTTTTAAAATCTCCAATCTGCCACTGATTTGTTTTTATGATTTGTATTTAGAAATAATCAACAGATATTTTAAATGTGAAATCAAATTATCTCAAGTGAAAACTAAGAATACACAGATCATCAGAGGGTTGGAGTAGCTCTCCTATGAGGACAGGCTCCAAGACTACAAGCTGCACCAGGGGAGGTTTAGGTTGGACCCCACCTGGAGTCCTGTGTGCAGTTCTGGAGCCCCCAGCACAGGAAGGACATTGAACTGTTGGAGAAGGTCCAGAGGAGGCCACAAAGATGCTCAAAGGTCTGGAGTAGCTCTGCTATGAGGACAGACTGAGAGAGTTGGGGCTCTGCAACCTGGAGAAGAGAAGGTTTCCAGGAGGCCTTAGAGTAGCCTTCCAGCATCTGAAGAGAGCCTACAGGAAGGCTGAGGAGGGACTATTGACAAGGTCTTGCAATGCCAGGACAAGGAGCAATGGCTTTAAATTGACAAAGGGGAGATTTAGACTGGATGTCAANGATCCTTAAGGTCCCTTCCAACCTTACCATTCTATGATTCTATGATTCTATCACAGGATACAGGAAAAAGGTACAAAAGCCAGTAGTAAGATCTCTTTCAGAAGAGTATGTTCATCAAAACTTTAAGACACCAGCACTCCAGAAAACACAACAGATGCTTCTTAAGTAATCATTTGGCACAAGTAAATATATAAAGCAATTTGGATGTTAAAAGTAAGAGTAGCTACTATGGTGCTTTTATGAATTCATCCATCTGCAAATCTAGGCTAACATTTCATTTAATTGAATTTATGGTGGCCTGTGTTGTACAGTCTTGTCTAATTAGTTACATTTTTAACTGCTCAAATTTTCCAGAAGTTTCCAGAAGGAGGCAGTCAAGGAACTTCTTTAACTGCATATAAACATGTGGGATGAACAAAACCAGGCTGAAATCATCTGCAATATCCACACTACTTGAGCAAGCTACTGTTTTGGAACACAATATAACGTAACAGTTTCTAATAGACTGCAAACATACTTAAGTATTCTGTGAACTGAACAGCAGCATTTCAAGTGCACAGCACCAAGAGTATGGTAATCAATTTATTACCTTGGTCTGTAAGCTTCAGTGCCATCTTTGATGGTTGGCAGTGTAACTTTTATAGGGTGACCAGAGGCAGACATGGACTTCTGATGTCGAGGTCGTGTTGATACAGCAGAAGCTACTGCAGAGCCTGCAGAAGATGTGCTACTTGCAGACATTTCTGTTAGGCTTTTACCACGGCAGCAAGGCAGGAGGGACAGACAAATGAAAAGGTGAAAAAAAAGATGAGTATAAAACTCCATGGAAAACAACTATTTTTTTTTTCTTTTTGATCACAGCAAATGCTGTGTAAATAACCAGAAGATTAAGTGGGCAGGCTGCTTTAGTCAGCTAAGGACTCTGAGAAAATGTTGTTCATTCCTCCCAAGAATAAAGCTTTATACACTCCTGAAGACACACTTTTACAAAGTACATGGCAATTGTAAAAAATACCGAAAAACAAATTTGCAGAAGACTTAAACAGATGGAATAAAAAGTCTCTCCCTTTAAGTGAATACTCTTATTTTCAGTTGAAACCCAAAAACACTGAAATCAGCAGCATCTCCTGCCACACTATCATTTGGAAGTGACTGGGTCTTCTCCTATGGACTGTCCCAGCCACTGCTAGGCTGAGCCACCACTTTCCAAATACAGCTTCTTCTACAGGTAGTTTTAATTTCTGTTTTGTCTAAGTGGCAAAGAAACGGTGAAAGTAGCAGCAAAAGCACTGTGTTACTAAGTTTTAAAACAGAAGTCACATGAATGAAGCCAAAGTACAGTTTTGCCTCTACAAACATAACATGAGACTTCATTAATAATGTACTAGCAACAGCAGTCCCAAAGCTAAACAGTATCTGTAGCAAAAGAGGTAAAAGATTTTGGATAATAGTCAAGTAATCCACGATTCAAGATGTTCAGCTGCACCACCCTGTGGGAAAGGCAAATATACAACTTGTAAGAAAATTGCTCTCTGTCATTTTTCAGAATGTGCTCAAAGATCTGAGCATATTCACTGCATTCATGAAACAAACAGGGAATTTTGAGTTGCCTGCCTTTTGAATACTGTAGGTAAAAATTAAAACATAAACTGTAATGTTATGGTGAGACTGGTTTTAAATCTACTGAAAGAAAAAACACTTATCAGTCTTTGTGAGATACAGAAAAAATATTTCAGTAAATGTTTTAACCCTTTCTTCTTTTTAAAGATGTAGAATCTGTAAAATATCCTTTATTGTCTTTCTTTTTAAAAAATATGTTGTTACAAAAATGGTTAAAATCTTTTAAGCTATAGATAGAATTTGGATAGATGCTATTGAAAGAACCATTTAAAAATTTTTACATTAAATACTGAATTAGTATTTTTTCCCTTTTAACATTACCTCCATAGAACACTTTTAAAATATTAAGGTAGTATGAGACAAAAAAAAATTCGTAAGATGAAATAGTAGCAGTTTGGTTTGCTTTTCTTAGTGCTTGGGTTTTATTTTGTTTTGTTTTGTTCTTAATCATGCATTTAATTTTGGAAATAGGAAAGCTATAGGGCTGTTGATCTTAGTAAAATCATGAGCTATTGAGCATGTCAATTAGAGTTGTTTTATTTAAATAGCTTAAGAGTGAGATCTATTGCATTACACTCCCTCCCTGGAGGTGTTCAAGGCCAGGTTGGACAAGGCCTTGAGTGACCTGTACTAGTGGGAGGTGTCCCTGCCTACCACTGGATTTTTTTTCACAGCCTATAATATAATTTTCTCCATTAAAATATTGCAATTAGCCTCAAACCAGCACAGTACTCACTTGAGATGTTAGGAGGAAGTTCTTTACAGTGAGGGTGGTGAGGCACTGGAACAAGTTGCCCAGGGAGGTTGTGGATGCTCCCTCCCTGGAGGTGTTCAAGACCAGGTTGGAGGAGGCCTTGAGTAACCTGTACTAGTGGGAGGTGTCCCTGCCTATGGCAGGAGGCTGGAACTAGATGATCCTTGAGGTCCCTTCCAACCTTACCATTATCCTTGAGGTCCCTTTCAACCTTACCATTCTATGATTCTATACTAAATCCAGTTTTGGTCACTCTCCATTAAAACAAATGTTTTATTGTTTAGCCAGGAACAGAGGTTTATTAACATATAGCATGAATGAAGAATGAATTTTAAAAGCCAGTAGTTGTGACACTTAAATACAGTGTAATGTAACAAAATGCACTAAAACTGAGTGTCATTTTCACCTCACATAGAGGTACAAATTGGTTATCATCACTACTAATATCTTATTTATGTCAAAGGATCAACGAGTCTTCACAATTTCAGCTTTGAGCAATTGCCAGGACAAAGAAAAAAGGCTACAGCATTAGGAAAATCCACATGAGGGTCTCCACAGAAAAGCTGCCTATTTAGTTGTCAGCATAGTTGATAGACTCTGTGTTGGAAGATAACCTTTGGTAATAAATGTGCTTCCATTAAAAAAAAAAAAAAAAAAAAAAGGCAAAAGGCAGGTCTGCAGATTCAGCTATAAATTTCATCTCAAACACAGCCACTGTGGTGGAAGACAAGATCAAAACATACAGACTTCACATACTTCAACCTCGCTTCATAATGACAATGATTAATTGCATAACCTTCTGTTTCTCTGCTTCAGTTCTTGTACCCTATATAATAAGCCAAGTGGAGCATACCTGTTGTCCTTCCCGTTCTGTATTGCAGAATAGCGATCCGAAGAACGCTCGCAAACGTAAGTGTTCCTCCTTGTCATTCCACTACCAGAAAATACATTATTCTAGAAGGAAATTAAGAGTAAAATGAAATTAAATTCTTTCTTCTGCTGTATATTATGATGTACAAAAATGTAAGCATGGAAAGCAAACCCAAACCGGTTTAAACCACTTATGTATATTCTTAATATAGAATCACAAAATGGTAAGGTTGGAAGGGACCTCAAGGATCATCTAGTTCCAACCCCCTGCCACAGGCAGGGACACCTCCCACTAGTACAGGTCACTCAAGGTCTTGTCCAACCTAGCCTTGAACACCTCCAGGGAGGGAGCAGCCACAACCTCCCTGGGCAACATGTGCCAGTGTCTCACCACCCTCACTGTAAAGAACTTCCTCCTAACATCCAGCCTAAATCTCCCCTCTGCCAGTTTAAACTCATTGCCCCTTGGCCTGTCATTGCAAGACCTTGTCAATAGTCCCTCCCCAGCCTTCCTGTAGGCCCCCTTCAGATATTGGAAGGCTACTAGTATCTATATACCTAATAATAAGTCTTCAGATTACTAAGTAAGATAAGTGTTAGTAAAAGACTAATACACAGGTCTTTAGATGCACCAGGCTAATCTTTTCACACCAATAATTTATACCACAGCTACTTTTTTCCCAATAGTTCACAGACCACGTCCTTACCATAGCATTTAAAGCACACTATAAGAAAACAGTACTGCAGAATGCCAGGTTGGCAGGAACCCCAAGGATCATCTGGTCCAATCTCTAGTGATAGTGTGTTGAAATGAGATAGCCCAGAACCTTGTCAAGCTGAGTCTTAAAGGCTGACCAACATAGGGGAATCCACTATTTCCCTTGAGAGATTATTCCAATCTCTAATTGTTCTCATGGGGAAAAAAATTCTTCTGGATTCCAATTGGTATCACCCCAGGAGTCTCCTTGTGAAGAGGGAGTCTCCACTGTCATGGTAGCCACCCTTTATGTACTGGTACACGGTAATAAGGTTTCCTCTGAGCTTTCTCTTCTCAAAGCTGAACAGACCCAGTTCTCTCATCCTTTCCTCACATAGCAGGGCATCCAGTCCTCTGATCAAATCAGAGAAACTCGATTTTGTGATGATTGCTTTATTAAATATTATTATCCAATTCCTATGCATTGTGTCAATAAATTGTCTCCAAGATCAAAAGGCCGAACTGGAATCCCTGAGAACGCGTCTGGTTGGTTGGACGGCTTCCCTGTGCAGATTAAACTCACAACTAGAGCTTCAGCCTCACAGTTTGGTGCTTCCTCTTGAAATTGTTCTCCAGAGAAAAATGCAAATATTACCAATCTGCTTCAGTCAACACAGAAATGATGATGGCAAATAGGTATTGCAGCACCAAGTGCTGGTTGGACTTCCTATTACTAATTTCATTTTGCAAGCACCTCAAAAGGACCTACAAACGTTCTCCTTCCACCACGCACAGATTAGCTGCTGAAGAGTTGCTTTCAGTACCTGAGGTATAATTATTAGTTTTTAAACACAGTATATATTGAATTTGGGATGGGAGAGGTTTGCCAAGTGCTGACATTACATATTGATGCATGCTGGCAAGAGATTTCAAAGCCAATAAACCTGGGTACTGTAGGACATCATTAAGTCTGTGAGGCTTACTGCGTGTCTCGGTCTCCCTCATCTACTGGTTTTTGGCATTAGTATCATCCCACAGAGTGAATAAACTATTTCAAAGCCAATTCATAAGCAGTATTACTACACTGTTTTTGAAACTGAATTCCCCTAAGCTACACTAGAACAACTGAAGGTGACAAATATAAGAAATCCTGCTTTCCCTAACACTGTTACCCTCAAAATTAACAGGAGTGTTATAAAAATTATCCACATTAAATTAGCTTTGCTCATTTTACACATTTGAATTTTAAAAAAACAAATTCACTTGTTCAGACATCTCTATTTCTTAATCATGCCCATTACAAACCCATTCATGAAGTCCTCAAAATAGCAACAGAGCTAAAAACAAATACTGGAGCTGCCATTAGCAAATAAACAATTTTCTCTCATTTTTCATAGCAAAGATACTGCATTCTAATTAGTTCTCATGAAGCAAATAAACGCTTTAGACATATCAGCTTGTTCCATACACGGCTGTAATCAGCTTTGAGGCAATGAAGTTTTAGAAAAGCTCAAATATGAAACCTAATTTTTTAAAGACTCAAGAGTTCCTGTACGAAATCCACACGGTCACAATTTCAAAGACTCTTTATGGAGGGGTAAAAAACTATTTAAAAATAGGAGGAAAAAAAAAAGATTAAAATATCTGCAGATGTATTGCAGACAGTCCACAGAATATTAATAGTTAAATGAACTTCAGCCTATTTTAAGAGAATTCTAGTAGAAATGTGTATCATTGCCCCATGGAATGCAGCACACAGAATCCCAAGAGATGTTCAGAATACCTGCTGCCCATCTACTGTACTCAAAGATGGCCAGAATTTTCATATTGAATACAGCAGGTCTCTTTAATAGCAGAAAGTATACTTGTATCCTAAAATGATGATTTATATCTATTTGTTGTTTGTTGCTGCTCTTCACATGTGCTATTGCTCTTAAGTAGCATTTAAAACATTATCCAATATCTTTTAATTGTGTCTCCTAAACACTGATACTATTGAACATGAACTCCCACAAGGCAAAGTAGATGGTTTCACATTATTAGAGACAGACTCTTCCACCTGGAAGAAAAAAAACCATGTCTGAGACAGCAACATGGTAAAAATTTACAGAACTACAAACGATATCACAACAGCAGAAGTTGACAGTTATAAGGTTCCTCATACAAGCATCAGGTTTTAACTCATAATATCAGCTTTGCAGATGACACCAAGCTGGGGGCTGATGTTGCTGGGTTGGAGGGCAGAAGGGTTCTGCAGCAGGACCTCGACCGCCTGCACAGATGGGCAGAGTCCAAGGGGATGGAGCTCAACAAATCCAAGTGCCAGGTGCTGCACTTTGGCCACAACAACCCCATGCAGAGCTACAGGCTGGGGTGGGAGTGGCTGGAGAGCAGCCAAACAGAAAGGGATCTGGGGGTGCTGACTGACACCCACCTGAACATGAGCAGTGTGCCCAGGTGGCCAAGAAGGCCAATGGCATCCTGGCCTGCATCAGCAATAGCGTGGCCAGCAGGAGCAGGGAGGTCATTCTCCCCCTGGACTCTGCACTGCTTAGGCCACACCTTGAGGACTGTGTCCTGTTCTGGGCNCAGGAGGAGGTTGCTTCTTCTCTCAGGCAAGCAGCACCAGAACAAGAGGACACAGTGTCAAGCTGTGCCAGGGGAAGTTTAAGGTGGAGGTGAGGAGAAAGCTCTTGCCTGAGAGAGTCATTGACTGCTGGAATGGGCTGCCCAGGGAGGTGGTGGAGTCACCATCCCTGGAGGTGTTCAAGGCGGGTTTGGAGGTGGCACTTGGTGCCATGGTCTGGTCTTGAGGTCTGTGGTAACAGGTTGGACTTGATGATCTTTGAGGTCTCTTCCAACCTTGATGATACTGTGATACCAACAGTCATGCACACTAGGGATCAAGTGGGTTGTTTCCCTTCACCTAACCCCATTTCTGAAGTCCAAGTAAAGTGGTTTCAGAAAGCTAAACAGAAAAATTTACAGAGAAAAAGTTCAGGAGGGATCCAGATGAAATCTCCAATTCAGGAAGTCTCTTGACTGCCTTGTGGATACACAAGCATTAGAAACCAGTAGGAGAGCACTTCACATTGGCTTTCCTTAAATATCCACTATTTGTCTTGAGAGACTGTCAGCTTACCCAAGTGCAGACATTCTCCTGCTTACTGTTATGTTAGTGTTAGAAAAAGTAAAGCTGAGGGGGGGGAAGGGGAGGAAAAACGTTTCTTTTCAAAGACATTCACTGTAACCCATTTCTGTATGCCAGTAAAAGTTACCAGAAATAGACTTTGTGGTTTATTCAGTAACCTTTATGTCTATAGTGACCTTATGCTGCAGATTTTAAACAGAGAAGAATAACAAGCCAAAAGCACACAGACTCACACTGGTAACTGCACTTGATTTCTTCCTTTCTGGACCCACAAGTGGACTTGCAGCCATCTCCCCTTTGGATCCCACTGTAGTGCTGCTAAGTTTGCGTGAGACATCCTTGTCCCAGTCTTCTTTCTGTTCACTTTCCACACTATTTGCCTGAGCCCTTTTTGTGTATGACACAGCAGGAGGAATTGAGGGACCAACTGCCAAATAAAAACAGTATTAATAAATATCTAAAAATAATCACTGCATTTTTCTTGGCTAAAGTAGTCTAAATATAGTTTCCCCCAAAGACCAAAAAAAGCATTTGAACAACTATGACTGCAAGCTCAGCACACATATCAACCTAGTAAATGGAACTTTGACTGCCTACATTCTTTTTATCCACTTTATTTTCATTACCAATTTGTAGTTCAGAATTAGTTCCCATTTTGGATCATCAAATGAAATGTAGAAGAGTATCTTAATTCTCATTTTAAACCCATGAAATTTGTGTGGTATTATGAAAAAAAAAGAATTGGTAGATACTTTTCAAATTATTTTAGTACTTTCTGGCACATAACTTTTCTTCTAAGGACTACTGAAAGATCCTTTGGCTCCTGAAAACTCTGGAACTACTTAATTTATACTTGGAAAAAGTACAATTCCTTCTCCCTCATCATACTTTAACACACCCTGGGGCAAATCCTTCATCAGTAGAAGCTTACAATCCCTTGAAATCAAGTCACATCAGTGATTTTCACAATAAAAGTTATTTTTTTGGAAGGGAAAAAACCACTAATACAAGGGGAGAATAGATTAAAAAATAATTAATCAGAGAAAAAGGCCAAACACTTTAGAAGTATTTGTAGTCATTTGATATTTGGCAGGGGGGGAAATTAGTAAACTCATCTCTCTCACACAGAATCATAGAATGGGCCCTTGTTAAACTGAGTCTTAAAACTGCCCAATGCAGGGGAATCCACTACTTCTCTTGAGAGATGATTTCAATGTCCTTCACTTAATGTGTACAATATGCACTCCATTTTGATGTGGGCATTTTCACTCAAAAACATTCCCTCAATACCTGATAAAATTCTCTTGGCAACAAACAATTTGGCCCCGAGTCCAGATGTGCTAAGTCCCATCATGTTTTTGCTGCCTTTGAGTTTTATCCAGACCAGTATTTTGTCATTAATTCCTAAACAGGAAGCATTCCCAAGCTCTTAGTTGACTCACCGAGTCCAAAATATTGCATCTGTAAATTACATTGACCCAGATTTAGCGTAGAAGCGTTCATACAAGTAAAAGCATCATGGTGGAGCATGATGAGATACACAACAAATGCACAGAGTGGTGGACCTCCTAGGTTCACAAAACACTGCACATTTAGACTTAAATTGTGTATGTTACTTTACTTGTTGGAATGTCATCCCCACCATGATCACTGAACCGCCGTTGTTTCTGATTAGTTGATATACTCCGCTGGACCTTCAGGTGAGCAGGAGACTGCACAGAACTGTTGTTGAGGTCACTGCTAGGACGAGACCTTTGACCCAAGTTGCTGCTGGACAAGGACTCACCTCCTTCAAACTGTAAGAGAAACAGTTTTTCAACACATAAACATATGGGTTTAAACTGGCAGAGGGGAGATTTAGACTAGATGTTAGGAGGAAGTTCTTTACAGTGAGGGTGGTGAGACACTGGCACAGGTTGCCCAGGGAGGTTGTGGTTGCTCCCTCCCTGGAGGTGTTCAAGGCCAGGTTGGATGAGGCCTTGAGTAACCTGTGCTAGTGGGAGGTGTCCCTGCCTATGGCAGGGGGTTGGAACTAGATGATCCTTGAGGTCCCTTCCAACCTTACCATTCTATGATTCGATAAAATAATATTCAACATTAATGGTACTTTTATGGCATAATAAAGCAAAGAGTTCTATTCAAAAGCATTTTTTCCCTCATTCAAAATTGTGTTCAGAGATTAATTTTCTCCAGGATTGATTTAATCACTTGGTCTGTGTTTAACATGCTTTAAAAACAGACACAAGTTAAGCTAAGAAGTTAATGAATGCTCAAAATAAAATTAGAAGAACACTGACAGTGACAAAAACTCTGCTATTTTAAAACCAATGGCTTTCCCTGTCTTTATTTTTTTAAGTTTAAAAATCATTTCCAGCTTCAGAACAATTTCAGAATACACCAGATCAAGACAGAAGGGTTAAAAAAGCAAGTACTATGGATTCAAGTACTCTTTAAGGCCTTCGTGACATCTCAGTCACTGGTTTGTTGATATTTAAGAAGCATAAGTTGTAAGCAAAAGAAGTGGAAAAGGCAAAATATCCTTTTCCAAGCAGTTTGAATCAAGATCATTTCAGTCAGATTCCCTCCATGCTCTGCCATAACAAGGGAATTCTGGTTCAGAGATGGTTCTGGGAAAATGCACTCGGGGATGCACATATCAGATCTACACTATCTTGGAAATCAAAGAAGGTCAATGAAGCAGCAAGAATATTCCTTCAGGAACAAAGTTTTGGGGGTCAACTTGATTTCCTGAAAATCTCTGTGACCCCTAAAGATCTACAGATGCTTCTAGTTAAAGAGCCAAAAGACTTTTCTACAACAAACTTATTAATGAATGCAATGTAATTATTTATTAAATAACAGAATATGAGTGAGAAAGGTTGAACACATTTCTGAGAAATAACAGATGTCACATTTTGGTAGTAAGAAGAACAATTGCTCCAGTCAAATTAACTCAGATTTTAGCTGTAAACATGTAGCAAGAAGCCTCAGCACTTAGAAGTCATGCCACTTCAGATCAACAGCTAGCTTTTGGAAAAAAAAAGCAGTTTGACATATTTCCAAGTAAATGTGAAGATAATACATTCAATCTACTTCTGGATATGAGAACTAAAAAGATACACAAGATGATACAAAAAGGGAAAGACATTTAAGTTATCTATCACAGGGTTTTTCCTCCAAAGATGTTATAGAATAGTTCATTAAAAAAACCAAACCCCAAAATATTCAATCCAATCAGCTATAAAGGCCAAAACTGAAGACATAAATTAGTTAGCACTTACTTCAGGTGGTTTTCTACCTAGAAGCAGATAAGTAGCCATGACTTCATCATACTTTTGGTTTACTAAGGATTCATGGATTTCTTCTCTTGAGAAGCCCATTGTGACCATGATGTCTACAAGTAAGAAGAGTGAGATCATTAGCAGATTAAATGTTTGGGTTTACTGACAACAATGAACATAGGAAAAAAAAAAACACCCTTACAATTTAACAGGTAACTGGGATTCAACTCAACTGGTATCATCACTGCTGTGCAAAATCTAAAAGGTTACAGCTCTTTCATTGTTGTTTTCTTCTGGAAAACTCTCAATTTGGTCATTTCACATAATTCAACATTAAATGCTATTCACCAAACACATAAATCACTGACAAGCAGAAACTAGGAAAAGCTACAGTACCTTTCTCTGACCACGGTGGATAAACCCCATTACCTTCAGAACAAAATCTCTTTCCTTCTGCCTGCTGAATTCTGTAAATTTATTTGTCTTTTGCTGTGCCTGTAGATTCATGCCAGCTCACAACAGCAGTTACAAGAAGAGCATTGTAATGAAATTTGTCATTTAAATAATAAAAAGCTTAAAAAAATTTCAGTTGTACAATGAGACTGCATCTCCAACAAGAGTTTAGTTTGATGTACAACATAAAAGTGCCTATGTATATCAGATGACAGTAAAAAATTCTTACCTATTCTCTTGGTGTCATTAAAATCAGGTTCAGGCTCAGTATATGGCTTTAGTTCTTCTTCTTCGTGGCCAACATTCATCCACCGATCCTTCATAATTTGCTAAGAAAAGAAATGAGCTTTAGGTCAATATGTCATTTGCCACACCTGAGAAACCTGTGCTAGCTGGTCTGGGGCAAAACAACTGAAATTCATCATCTGAATGCTGCTCTTTTCTTCACGCCTTCCCCATCTTAGTGTCTATTTTACATCCTTTTGTTTCCATTAGCTCATTCTCCCCTACTATTTCCATTCTGTAACACAATCCTCCTGTTCGAAATGTCATAAAAAGTCCTGAGAGAAAACTCTGCATTTTCAACAGAAAAATTTGTCATTTTGTACCTTTCATTTCCACCACCTCTTCATTTCATTTTAACTGACACTCATTCATGCCCTCATCTTGATTAAGATCCCTAGATCACAGTAGCACAGTATCACCAAGGGTGGAAGAGACCTCAAAGCTCATCAAGTCCAACCCATCACCACAGACCTCAAGACTAAACCATGGCACCAAGTGCCATGTCCAAACCCGCCTTGAACACCTCCAGGGACGCTGACTCCACCACCTCCCTGGGCAGCCCATTCCAGCAGTCAATGACTCTCTCAGGCAAGAACTTTCTCCTCACCTCCAGCCTAAACTTCCCCTGGCACAGCTTCAGACTGTGTCCACTTGTTCTGTCACTGGTTGCCCTGAGAGAAGAAAGTAACCTCCTCCTGGCTACAAGCACCCTTCAGGTAGTTGTAGACAGCAAGAAGGTGTCCCCTGAGTCTCCTCTTCTCCAGGCTAAACAATCCCAGCTCCCTCAGCCTCTCTTCATAGGGCTGTGCTCAAGGCCTCTCACCAGTCTTGTTGCCCTTCTCTGGACACGTTCAAGTACCTCAATGTAGATGTTACTACAACTCTCCCACAATAAATACCACCACCTCTATTACAATAAATAACTTCTTCAAATAATAACAAAGAAAGTTCAGAAACTACAAAATATTTTGGGAGTATGCTGATGCTTTCTAAAGTAATTCATTTCAAGACTGTGATGCCAACTGGTCATCTTTTCCTATGGATCTTCTCACTGCACTACACCTAAATATGTTCACAGTTTGGCCAGAGGGCCTCTTAACTCTCTCCATGCCATGCAGATATTTACTTCAAACATTTCTCCTACATTCTTTGGAAAATTTCCTTCTGCTGTAGTCCAGATCTGCCTACAAGCTGGAGTCCCTTAATCACCGCCATTGTGATTTCCCCTTAAGGATACATTAATCTTTTTGAACAGCTAAAAACATTTTCCCTCCCACAGCAATTGGCACATATGACTCTTTAGGGACAGGTGCTAATATTGCCCACTAGATTGATAGAAGAGTGAAATGAGTCCCAGCAAGTCATTTCCCACAGGCTCCAAACATTCCCTGCAAACACCAAATTGAATTATTTCTCGCAACGAACGAGCAAGTCAGTTTCTCATTGATAAGTCTGAACTCTTTGCATGTTGTGCTGCTGCTGCTGCAAAATGACAGAACCAGATAGCTGTATCCTTACAAGCACAATACAGAAATTTGTATTTGGCCAAGCTAATGTTTTGCTGACAATAAGACTTTTAGAAAAAAAAAATTATTTAAAAGTTTTGCTACAGAACTGATTTTTTTGGGGGGTGTGGGGGGGGTGGCTTTTGAGGGGCATAAAGGGGAAGGGATTGTGAATACTTATTACTGTACTGCATTCCTGGCACACAGAGCACAAGTCTACTTGACAACAGAGTTTGTTTATTTGTAGCCTTGCAGTAATTTAAGGCTCTCCCAAGGGTAGTATGCAGTAAAAAAATTATCATTTGTTAGGATACTGCTAATTACATTTAACATTTAAGCACAATGAGGTATTTGGATGACAGGAATCACACTGCTTAGATCCCATCTCCTTTTCTTGATCTTTCTTGAGTTCAGTAGGTAAATCCAACAATTATTACATAGTTTTTCATCTCTGTTCAGTAGGTGGATGCACACTGCCATGTAATCTGTTCTAGGTTTCCATCTATTAAGTATCTTAAATTTTGCTACCTTTTCTTTTAAATATGATCTTGTAGGCATACAGTTACTGCACAACTCTTCAAACTGGCTCTCACAATCAAGCATTCTGAAGTGGAACAAATGCTTCAGTTCCACGAGAAGTATCACATCTAAGTAATATTCTGAGTAATATAGTAATAGTACATCTAAGTAATATCTGAGCTTCCAGTCAGTTGATTCAAAAGCAGCAGACTTTTGTCAGGGTATTTAAAGATCATTCAATTGACTTTTAACCAGCTAGATATTGATAAGGTTTCCCTCAATTTTCAGGAAAGCTACTTAATATATGGCCTTGTTGTCTCATTTGCTTTATTACTCTTTGTAAACATAAATCTGCTCTGTGGGAATTTCAATATTGCTCTATCAAGAAGTGAAGACTTGGAGGGGGTGGGGAAAGGAGGAATCTGCTGAAATCTCAATACTTAAGTGAGATCCCTGGACTTCCTGACAGTGCATTTTCCCCATCTCTTCCTATGAAGATTTACTTCATAGGAAGAGATGGGGAAAAGATTTACTTCATAGGAAGTATGTAGTACTTTTGTAGTAATGTAGAAACGAAGTACCACATTTTCTTGCTTCTAAACTGCTTCCTCTCTGCTGCAATCACGCAAAAGCCTCGAAGAACCATTTTAATAAAGATTTGCCTCATCTTTACCAGAGGGAAAGTGTTAAGCCTAACCTATGTGGTCCTGACCCTGCATCAGGCTCAGCTTTCATGCATCAGGCTCAGCTTTCATGCTAATGACACTGACAAACACCCTGAAAAACATGCATGGGAAATGAGCGGGTGTAAGGCTGGGAGTGAGAATATAATTAAAAGCCAATGCACAGACGAAAATCTTCCCCACCTAAGATGACATTCTTTCCACTTTAAGAAACTCCTAATAAACATATACTTTTATTCTAAATATGTATTTTTAGAAGTGCCCAGACAGAAGAAATGTTAATTTCTTTTCAAACCACATACCACAGCTTTCTAATTCAAACAAGCAAACATGTGACTTCAGAAAGATTCATTTCAAAAAGTCTGTGGTGTGTCTCTCCCTCAGCTCAGCATATTTATCAATGCCTGTTACCATCAGTATTTGGGTACTGCCTCAAGATGCCACATCACAACATTCACTCCCTCTCTTCCATACAGTCTAACAACCACACTGATCCAGAAAGGCTGTTATCCAACATTTCTCCTCAGGATGGAATTTCAGAACTGAGTTAACATCACAACATCTCAAATGAAAGCAAAAACATCAATCTGAGGAGAAACTGCTGAAAAGTGCATTAAGAGGAAAATCTGTTTTCCCAAAACTGAAACAAAAAAATAATCAGTCTCTCACCACCTGCAAGTGACTATGCTCTTATCATTAAGTCCTCTAGACAGTCATAAATACAAGATAACTAATAGCAGTGAATTCACTGTTTTCTTAGTACAGATTATGTTCAAGTTAAAATTGTTTATACACAAGTCACAAAACTAGCATTAGTTTGAAGTAAGTTGCATGCAGACAGAGCTCAGTAAACGCATGCTTCCTTGCATGCACAGGTAGAATCCATTCCAGGAAGTCTAACTCATGCCTCTACAAATAAAAAGTTGCTTAAATGGGATTTATTTTCTGGAACACCATCCACTGCTGCACAAGCATGCCTAGAATGATGAAACAAAAGTCACTGCTGATTAACTCACGCAAATACTATTTTAAAACCATTCTATTTATCTTCTGCTCTACTTTCATCTCTATGGTAAGTACAAGTTATTTAAGAAAAATTTCTGTTAAAGAATTCACAAAATAGAACAGAGCAGCACTTAGAGAGAGCTCTAGAGAAAGTATTTAAGTATTAGCTCCACAGTATCCAGCAATCTTAACCAAAACCACCTCTTAAAAACACTGAACCTTTTAGACACCATGTAAGTTATGCACATTCTATGAATCACATGAAAAGAAAACCTAATAAAAAAAAAAAAAAAAAAAAAAAAAAAGCAAAAAGTGAAGCTTAGTAGAAATCAGCAAGACAAATTTTAGCTAAGCAACACAGCAGGTATTATGTTAGCTTTCCAGCTATTTAGAAACAAAGCTACCAAAAAGGGAGAAAAGAAAGGACTGAGCAGAAATAACTAGCAATTATTAGCTTGTCATAGAAAGAGTTCTTTGTATTTATCTGTATTATGGCATTACAACAAAAATCTCCTAGAGCTGTATATCAGTTATTCTTCTTGCATGAATACTTTTTAAAAAGTCATGCTGGAAATGGTAAGTCAAAAATGCTTATGGTAGGTTACTACCTGCTGCTGGTTTCATTTTTCTGAAAAACTGTAAGCAGAAGGTATTCATGGTCTTGTCTGCTTTCCACACATTTGGAACTAGCTCAGTTATCTGACTGAAACAAGGGGGAGGAGTTGGCACTTTGAAATGTCCTTCACTGATACTCTTTAGTCAACTGCAATTAAAGTCAGACTTTTGTTCATTAATAGATTCTGTTTGTAAGCTGCATTGGTTTTGGAACATTTCCTGTTTTTATTATTTTTTGTTTGTTTTAAACCAAGACTTTTGGACTCTCAAACAAGGAAGAACGTATCACAGAATGACAGGTTGGAAGGGGCCCCAAGGATCATGTGGTCCAACCTTTCTAGGTGATAGTAGAGTTGAACTGAGATGGTCCAGCACCCTGTCGGGTTGAGTTTTAAAACCTGACCTACACTGGGCAATCCACTGCTTCCCTTGGGATATGATTCTAAACTCTAACTGTTCTCATGGTGAAAAACTTGCTTCTGGATTCTAGTTGGAATCTCCCCAGGAATAACTTGTACAAGGTGTCGTGGGTTTAAAGAGCTGACAGAGTAAAGCTCTCAAATGAATTGGAGAAACAAACAAAATTTGGAGAGAGTGTTACGGATAGAGATTACAAAGCAGACACAGAATCCATAAGTGAACCCCCTGAATTTTCCCCCAATCCAAAACTAAGTCTATCATCCCCAGTGCTCCAGTCCTCCCCCCCTCCCATGCCTCTGCCATCCAAGAGGCCTAAGCACAGCCTCTGGAGGCCCCAAACAAGGCCTATCCTTACATGTTTGTCCCGATAGCGCAGCTCCTGCCTGGCACAAGGCTGGAGGGGGAGGAAAGGAGAACAAGGTGGCCTTGCCATGAGTTTATGAAGAGATAGCAGCATTATGGGATTGAATAACAATCTTCCAGTCCCCAGAGGACTCTTTTTAACCTTGTAGCTCCCAACCTGGGACACAGGCTACACTTTGTCTTTTCCCTGTGACTCCTTGTAAAAATAGAGTCTCCACTGTCATGGTAGTCACTCTTTATGTACTGGTACATGGTAATAAGGAACAAGGTTAACAAGCCTTCTCTTCTCTAAACTGAACTAAGCCAGTTCTCTCAGTCTTTCCTCATATGACAGGTATTCCTGTCCTCTGATCATTCTTGAAACCCTTCTTTGACACTTTCCAGCCTATCCACAATTTTTTTTTTTTTTTTGGTACGGTGCAAACTGCACACAGCATCAAATGTTGAAAGTAAAGAAATCTTAAGCAGTTCTGGTATTTTATTCTTTCTCAGTCTGAAGGCCCCCCCCAGATAGAATTCCTTACCTCCAAGCTGCCTCGCTTTATTGGATTCAGCACTAGCAGCTTCTTCAGCAGGTTTTCGCAGTCTGTGGACATGTAGAACGGGATGCGGTACTTCCCCCTCAGCACTCTCTCCCTCAGCTCCTTTAAAAGGAAGTTTTAAGAGGTGAGCCCACTAATGACATGGGAGTCCTCAAGAGAGTAAAAACCAAGCTTTCACCTGCTCTCAACTGTACCTTTAGATTCTGACCGTCGAATGGCAAAGATCCGCTTACTAACGTGTACAAAATCACCCCAAGGCTCCACACATCCACTTCGGGACCATCGTATTTCTTTCCTTGGAAAAGCTCAGGAGCAGCATAAGGTGGGCTTCCACAAAACGTGTCCAGTTTATTACCAACTGTAAATTCGTTACTAAACCCAAAGTCTGCAATTTTAATGTTCATATCTGCATCAAGTAGAAGATTTTCTGCCTGAAGAGAAAGATAAAAGACAAAAAAAAAGGACAATTTATGTATCCAAGTAAGATAGGTAAATCAGTACATTACTATCAAGGCTTTAGTGTATATTGGTATACCAATAACTGCAAAAATATTTCTTTTTTTAAAATGGGTTCCTAGCTGAATCTTTCTTGCAGAACAAAAGAAAATAGTCCCCCTGAAAAAAATTACAAAGACTGAAAACTCAGGAAAATATAACTCTTAAAAGCAGCTAAAGAGACCTGAAAGACAGTAAGTGAATCAACTATGGAGATTCTCTTTTCTGAAAAGAAATAACTGAGCTTCAGACTGAAGTATCTAGATGTCTCAGAATAGTAGTTTCAGCTTTTCACAGGTTCAAGCCAACTTCTGATGCAAAAGAGCATAAATCTAATCCCAGACATCTACCATTTTGGTGAGGTATGTTAGAAGAGATTTAAGACTTGAAACAAACAAGATCTCTTCTGATTACAAGACGAAACACTTGAAGTTGTGTGTTGGTTTTTAGCATTCTGTACCCCAAAATTCTCTCCCCTTTAATACTTGCATTTGCTTCTTCAGTAACAACACTGAAGGTTTTAATATTCAAGTATTACATTGTATATGAAAAAAAATTTGCACATATTGTGATGGTTTAGAACTAAATTTAGCCTAGTTCCTAACTACAAACAAGAATAGGAATTTTCCAGAGACTTTTGAGTAAAAGGTAAATAAAGCAAGGGATAGCACACAGAATAATAACAACTGATAAATTTATATCATCCCATTCATTTGCTAAATAGTTTATACTTGGTAGCACAGACTTGCTTTTGCCTTTCTTCACTTCTCTCTCTGTGGCTCTGCTTGCTTGCATGGCTCCCTTATCTCCTTTCTGACCTTCTACTGGCTCAACTGATTTGTATATTTTTTCTCTTGAGGTACAGGGAAGGGGAAAAGGTGTGGAGGAAACTTGCCAGTAGTCCCCCTGGATTGCCCAAGGGGGGAAAAGCTGAATTAATTGTACAAGGAGGTCCTTGTATTGTTGCTAAACTGTAAATATATATTTATTGCCTTTTACAAAAGTGGACTAAATATAAAAAAAGTATAAAAATCACTTTCATTTTGCTTCCAAGTTCTGAGTTCATTTGGTAATTTACTCTGAGGAGTAAAATCCAATTCATTGGGGTCCAAATTCAACCCACAACAATTATACATGTAAAAATATTAATGCCTGTGCATCACAGACAATTAACACACATCACATACAGTAATGCAAGTATTCAAGAACCTGGAGAGTCAGGTTAGAATGAGGTTAGAGAAATACAAAGATATCATTGGGGTAAAAAAGTGCACTTATGAAAATGCAAGGATGCTGTGTAAGAAGTGCAGCACAACTGGACAGTATTTTCTCATCCAAATGAGTCCAGCTCCTGACATGAGCCAACACAGGAGAAGCACTGAGCAGTGCAGCAGACCCTTTTCATAAGCAAGACACACATCAGGCAGAATAGAAGATTCACTCAATTGCCAAACACTGACATCTCCCACTGGATACTGCTCTCAAAATTGAGCCCAGAAAAAAAAAAAGGATTAGAGAATCAGCAATCCAATTTGTTATTTGCTTTAATTAAAAGAGTAAACATCAGTTTGTTTAGGTTTGCTTGCTGATTTAACTTTATTTTTAATAATTTCACTTGCACTCAATGAACAGAATGGGTGACAATTAACAGCATATCAAGTCAGTAGCTACACAATAGAATTTAGCCTTTATCTGGAGTAAAATACAGCCCATTTTTACAAACTAGCTATCCTGGAAAAGATTTTATTTTCCCAATTTACAGTCTGTAATCTCAGCTGCTTTCAGCTGATATGCCTGCAGACTCACAGAAGTATTTTCCAGATTTGACAGCCTTCTACATCACACTGCACAAAGACTTCATTTTCCTTGTGGTGAAAACATTACTGTCAGTGCAGCTGCTCTGCGATTACAATAGCCCTCCTAGTTCAACAGTACTCTGCTGCCCAAGTACCCCATGCCTTTAGGATACATACTCCAAACAAAAACACCAGAAAGCCTCTTTAATTTGCTGAATAGAAAGATAGGCTCACTGGTTACATGTTCAGAGCATGAAGTATTAATAGACACTGAAAAGGTAGGATAAGTTTTGTGCATCCCAGGATAAGCAAAGTTGGAATTGGTTATTGTTCTTTCTACACAAATTATTTACCACAGAATATTGCAAGAATACAGTTTAAATACCCACAGGCCTTGCACTCCCTCCTCTTCTACTAGCACAGCCTAGACAAACTTGCATTTTCTTACAACTGTCCCTAGTTTAGTCTGAAGAAATTAACATTTGATGGAGTTTACCCTTTCTGATATTGGAACTCAAAAAGGCTTGGGAAAAAAAAAAAACAAACCCCACCAAAAAACCCCCCATATCTCTAAAGTGGTGCTGGACCTCTGCCTTGCAATGTCAACAACATCAAGTGGTCAGTGTGCTAATTCCATGGAGAAAGTCAACAAAAGCAGATGTGAATGCAGACAGCTTTAAAATTGCCTCTTTCTTCTCTGCAGCTCCACAAGAAGAGTTTAACTGAGACAGAAATGACACAATGTTTGGAAAGAGAAGAAGTTACAACACCTCTTCAAAGCCAAAGTTTAGGCTCTTTCTTTGAGGCACCTATTTTCCATTGGCTAGGTTGACCAGCTCTCAGTTACACCTAACACTGAACTTCTCAAACGAGTCTAGCATAAGCCCATCCAAGGGAATGTGGAGAGAGAAAAGCAAACGAAGACATTATTTTTGAGCCTGCCTGCCTGCCTGCCTTTCATGTAGGAATGAGATCAGCAGCAGAGTACTTCTGGCAGATGGTAGAAAGGATCCCATGTGAGTGCTGCAAAGTGATTTTGGAGAGTCTTGTGAGCAATGCAGTGAGCTGTGTGTGCTATGGAACTAAGAAATGAATGAGGGCTGGAGGCTCTAACAAGCTCTAGGAGAAACAGCAAGGTTCAGGCTGCTAAATAACTGCATGAGCTGATGCAGCAAGACTCAGTAACACAGCTGGACTGAGCCAGTTAGTGCCAGATAAGTGTGAGGAGATGGCTGGTTCCCTGCTCCCCAGCCAAGTACAGGGCTGAGATAACCAGTGAAAATGGTTTGTCCCTTGGTGTGACCTTCTGGAAAGCCTGACCACAGTGAATGCAGTAAGTTCCAGGGAGCTGGACAAAACATTCACAGGCTCCAAATCAACACCCAAGATAAGAAGATTTAAAAAAAAAAATTTTAAAAAAAATAATTATTTCAATGAGATTCAGCCCTTTCCTTCCTTGCATTCTGAATTGTGCATGCTGGCCAGCCATCTCCATCATCAGATGACAATGGTCCTGGGGCAGGCAGGACTCACCAAAAAAAGGATGTATCATACAGCACCATATGCACACAAAGAAGCTGGCACATCAACAAGTATTAGGGAATAAATTTGTAAGGAAGAGGTTGAGACCATGCTGCAGTATATTTAAAGGAAGTTAAAAGATAAGTGTGGAAAAAACCCTACAGGAATTATTCACCCCCAGTTTCTCACAAGTGTTTAGATACACAAGCAAAAAAGAACCCACGCCACAGTTTTATCTGTAAATACACAAAGACAACAAAGCAAGAGCACAAACCCACTTCTAAGCAGATGAAGAGTTTGAGTCTAAATCCCACACTATATAAACCTGGCATGAAGACTGACCAGCAACTTCTGAACTCTTAGCATGTATGTTTATACAGACAGATCGATAGAAAACATCAAAAAAAGCAAGTTCAACTAATTTCTGTTTACCTTTGATTTATTTTTCTGCCTGAATGAAACACTAGATTATTAAACCAGAAGTTCAAGTGGATTTAAACCCTAATATATTTCTTATGAAAAGATACATAAAACTTGCAATACATATTTTAACTGCAAATGTTTTAATGAAGTAGTGCTGACTGGTATCATTGAGCTGCTGAAGATTCACTGTGTAGATATCTGCATGTCAGCAGGTATAATTCTTTGGAGAGAGAGACCTGGACAGGCTGGAGAGGTGGGCCCAGGCCAATCTCATGAGATTCAACAAGGCCAAGTGTAAGGTCCCGCACCTGGGTAGGCACAATCCCAAGCACAACTCCAGGCTGGGTGGTGAATGGCTGAGAGCAGCCCTGAGGAAAAGGACCTTGGAGTCTGGGTTGATGAAAAGCTCAACATGAGTCTGCAGTGCGCACATGCAGCTCAGACAGCAACCGAGTCCTAGGCTGCATCAAGAGAAGCGTGGCCAGCAGGGCAAGGGAGGTGATTCTGCCCCTTTACTCTGCTCTCGTCAGACCCCACCTGGAGTACTGTGTGCAGTTCTGGAACCCTCAGCACAGGAAGGACATGGAAGCGTTGGAGCGAGTCCAGAGGAGGGCCACGAAGATGATCAGAGGGCTGGAGCAGCTCTCCTATGAGGACAGGCTGAGAGAGTTGGGGCTCTGCAGCCTGCAGAAGAGAAGGCTTCAAGGGGACCTGATAGTAGCCTTCCAGTATCTGAAGGGGGCCTACAGGAAGGCTGGAGAAGGATTATTTACAAGGTCCTGCAACGACAGGACAAGGGGTAATGGGTTTAAACTGGCAGAGGGGAGATTTAGACTGGATGTTAGGAGGAAGTTCTTTACAGTGAGGGTGGTGAGACACTGGCACAGGTTGCCCAGGGAGGTTGTGGCTGCTCCCTCCCTGGAGGTGTTCAAGGCCAGGTTGGATGACGCCTTGAGTGAGCTGTACTAGTGGGAGGTGTCCCTGCCTATGGCAGGGGGTTGGAACTAGATGATCCTTGAGGTCCCTTCCAACCTTACCATTCTATGATTCTATGATTGTCTTTTCCTTAAAGACCAAAACTGGAATGGAAGTAACATATGTTCTATTCTTGTCTCTCCTCTGTCCCAGCAGAGAAGCTATATTATTTTTGTGCTTCAGAAAAATTGAGAATAAAGCATAAGTGATAGTTCCCTCATTCACGTATTTGAGGCATTCAGAAACAGTGGCAAGGACCAATACATAGAATGAAATCAAATCTATACTGTCAACCAGCAAAAGGAAAAAAAGAAGTTAATAGCCTACCTTGAGATCACGATGAACTATGCATTTCTGATGACAGTACTGCACAGCAGATACAATCTGAAACACCAAGGTGGTCAGTAAGATGTTTTATTTCAATCTCAGTATAAGGATTCATATATCATTTAATTATTTAAGATAGGATTCAACAGAACATAAAATCAACAAAGCTTTCATTTTCAAAATATTAAGTTTCATTTAAGTTAAAAAGTCCCTAAGAGAAGCTCATTTTCTTATTAAAAAAAGAGGGAAGTTTAATATATACTTCAAGTTAACAGAAGAAACATCTATTTTAAGTGCAATAACTACCAAGGAAATCATTCCACCCCTAACCCAACAGCTGGATGTACTATCTCATATTTTATCTTCTGAAATAATTGCAGGGTGTATTTGCAATTCATCCCTAACATAATTTTCATTCAGACTTTCATATGCATCTTTCATGTATGTCTAACAAAAAAACCTGTATAAAACAGCAGGTTCAAAGCAGGTTTTCTACATATTAATTACACATATTAATTCTGTAAAAGACCAAATTTTATCTAATTAAATCTTTTCACAAAATAATCACTAAAAAGAGAGTAAGAAAAAAGATCAAAATGAGAGATTCTGTAACTAGAATATAAAAACCTCTTAGAGAATAACCTTCATACAAAACAGTTCACTGAGACACTCCTAGGTCTTGAGGAGGACAACTTGGGAGGGTGTTGATGAAATATGCATTTGCTGTATCCTGGGCTACATTAAACTAGCTGTGACCAGCAGGACAAGGGAAGTGATTCTCCCCCTCTAATCTGCTTTCGTAAGACCCCAGCTAGAGTATCCCAGTCAGTTCTAGTGCCCCCAGCATAAGAGAGACATTGAATTGCTGGATTTGGTCCAGAGGAAGGCCATGAAGGTAATCAGAGAGCTGCAGAATCTCCCTTATGGGGACAAGCTTTTCAGTCTGGCTTACAGAAGGCTCCAGGGAGACCTTATATCAGCCTTCTAGTACCTGAAGGGTACAAAAAAGTTGGGGAGGGACTATTTGCAAGGTCTTGTAGTGATAGGATGAGAGGCAATGGATTAAAGCTTGAGGAGAGCAGATTTAGACTGGATATTAGGAAGTGATAGTGGTGAGACACTGGCACAGGTTGTCCAGAGAGGCCATGGATGACCCCTCCCTGGAGGTGTTCAAGGTCAGGTTGGGTGTGCCCTTGAGCAATCTGGTCTAGTAAAAAGTGTCCACACCCATGACATCGAGGGTTGGAACTACACGATCTTTAAGGTCCCTTTCAACCTAAGCCATTCTGTGACTCTATGACACAGCCATGTGTGTCATCATGTCAACATCTCTAGATAGAACATCTGTTAATTCTAAAATATTCAAGAAAAATATTAAAATCTCAAGTGAGTCACAATAAAAAAGAAAAAAAAAAAAAAAAAACAAACCTAAACCCCTGTCTCTTGGGAACATCCGCTAAAAAAGTATGCAAAACAGTCTGACTATTTTTAGATAGGATGTAGGAAGCAGATATTTTTCTCTTTGGGGATTTTTTTTCCACTCCATCTTTAATAAAAATTATGACAACAGTGAATTTATTTTTAAGCAAAAAAAGCTACACTTATGGTGTTTTCAGATAGACATAAATAGAAATGCACACACAAAAAAGAGTGAATACCAATTGCATTACCTGTCTGAATTTTGCACGAGCCTCTTTTTCTTTCATTCTTCCATGTGCAACTAGGTAGTCAAACACTTCTCCTGACCATGACAAAGAAAAAAGCCATCAGTCCTAGTGAGCATTTTTGACTGTTGTGCACAATCAGACTGTGCTTGAAAACATTCCCATCCCCACCTTCTTAAAAGGGAAAGAAAATCAGAAGCAGCCAGCAAAAACTATTGTTTGCATTTTATTTCATTTTTGAGACATGTAACAGTCAAGAAATTAAAAAAAATGAACCCTTTATACTAAAGGTTCAGTTTAAAAAAACCCAAAACCTACTTTAAAAACACTGAAACAACAACAACAGAATTTACTTGTCATGAAACAGATTCACAGTGGGAAGGAAGCAAATTCTTAAGTATCACAGTTGTTTCACACATCTTTAGCAGCTTCACCTTACAGTACCTGCATCACTCCTTGTTCTCTGTCCAACAGAGGAGCTTAAAGACCTTTCAGATCCTCATCTCTTCATCGCCTAACAAGCAAGCTGGTCACTAGCCCCTTGCTGGATTCCCTTCCCACATAAAAAACATTTCTCATTCAGATGCTAAGCAGCTTCTCAAGTAGGCACCCACTATCCCTCTCACTTTTCATGACTCTGTTGGTTCCCTTCCCCACATTCCTTATTCCCATCCACCCCAGACCTGCCTCTCCAAACTCTGGCATACATTTTCAAGGTAACATTTAGGCATTGGTGACTGCCTAAATATAGCAGATAAACACTGAGTCAATTCTTTGTCAGAATCAGCACCAGATGATCTCCTGATATTCCAGTAGACACCTGGGACAGAGAACTATCCTTAAGCACAAACCTAATAACTTACTTTACACAACATGATACAAGCAAGAAAACCTGCCCTAGGAAATCTGCTAGGACTGTTGTGAAGGCCAGACTGGAATAATCCTTTAACCATAAAATCCTTAAATGGTTCCTAGGCATGTAACCAGCATGGCTTTCTGTATTTCAGTCTATCCTTAAAGCAGAATTAAGAATTCACTTACCCCCACTGGCATATTCCATTACCAAATACAATGTCTTTTCAGTTTCAATAACTTCAAATAATTTTACTGCAAGAAAATGAATGAGAGAGAGAAAGATTGCAGCAGGGAATAAAAACACAGCACAAGCAAAAATTATACTCATAAAATGAGTACAATTTATGGTCAGTGATAACACTAATCCTTAAGAAAACTTGATATCCTTTAGCTTAGCATTCTTTTGAGGGGGGGGAAGCAAAATTAATTTCTAAATCACAGTTGATGATAAAGCACATTAATCCACATTTGTTTCAGAGGTTTGGCCACACTGTACAAACAGGTCCATGCAGAAATTAGTGTTTAATTTGACAGAGACTTCTTGAAGATCATACAAACCTTGGTTTGCCAGAAAACTGCTTGCAGTTAGAAATCTGAGATTCTGAGCAACTAAAAAGGTAAGTGGGTACCAAAAACCTTAAGTCTGAAAGGCTTTCCTCAGATTGTAATAGTAACCACTCATTTAAAACACACACACACATCCCACCACCCCCCAAGAAAACAAATAAACAGCAGAAGCTAAGAGTGCTAGAAAAGCAACAAATGATTCAAGGGACAGGAAGGGAGTGTCTAGCGTGTAACAACTTGTACACCTCATCCATACCTTGTATGCAACAAGCCCTCTGGCCGATTCAGGACCACTAACTGTCTCTGGAACAAGACTGTCCAGCCCTCCTCAGCCAGAAGAACTGTCATCACAAAGTAGGGCCCTGAAGCTGTGGGGTAGGTGAAAGAACTAAAGCAGAAAGGGAAAATTACATACTTTTTGGAAATATCAGTCAGTGGGAGTCTTTCCTAGACTGAACTAATGGACTTTTGCTGCTTCCAAAGTCAGTCATGATTTTGGCCCTCAAGAGTAATTTCAAAGGAATAGGGGAATTGGGGCCCTCAGACTGGAGTGCTTGGCATCTACTTTGTGTGAAAGCTTTCCTGGACTGAGCAATTTATCTCCTCAGAGCAAAATTTTTGATTCACTAAAGGAGGTAAGACAATGAAGCATTTCCTGAATGCTAACTGTTATATTATTTCCAAAAAGAGTTTAATGATAAAAGCACAGCAGTAAAGTACATTCAAATAAAGCCAAAGAGTAAACAGTACAATAAAAATATAAAAATGTGCAGAAATGCAGGGCTCCTACCAATATTGGGATGATTCAGTATCTTCATTATTCGTACTTCTCGAAACAACTGTCAAGGAAGGAAGACAACAATTTTCTTAAGAGAGTGTTTATTAGGGGAAAGTTACACAAGATCTGCAATTTTCAAATGGCAAAAAAGGGAGCTGCATATGCCACAGAAAACATTAGCAGAAAATACAGATAAACATAGTGTAGTAAATTCCAGAAAAGATCTCAGACATTATATAAAAAATAACCATTACCAGCTACATATCAAAACCAGACTGTTTTTTTAAGCTTGCTACAAACACGTGCAGCTCAGTTTTATAGCCCTTTCATGGAGTTTCACATTGAGCAAACCAGATAGATTATTCAACTAAGTTTTTACTATCTTGTTGCTCTGTCCCACATGACATTCTAATCTCCAAGTTGGTAAAGCATGGGTTTGATGGATGGACCATTTAGGTGGATAAACTGGCTTGGTGGCCACACCTAAAAAGTGGCTGTCATGAGTCTTCATTGGTGACACGGACAGCAGCATTGAGTGCATTTGCAGCAAGTTGACCAACAACACCAAGATGTGTGGTGTGGCTGACACACTGGAAGGAAGGGATGCCATCCAGAGGGACCTTGATAGGTTGGAGAGTTGGGCCCAAGCCAACTTCATGAGGTTCAACAAGACCAAGTGCAAGGTCCTGCATCTGGGTCCAGGCAATCCCAGGCACCAATATAGGCTGGGGAGTGATTGTCTTGAACGTAGCCCTGAAGAAAAGGGCTTGGGGGTGCTGGTACATGAGAAACTCAATATGAGCTGTCAGTGTGCACTTGCAGCCTAGAAAGCCTATTCTGGGCTGCATCAGTAGAAGCGAGGCCAGCAGGTCTGGGAAGGTGATTCTCCCTCTCCACACTGCTCATGTGAGACCTCACCCAGAGTACTGTGTTCAGCTCTGGAGCCCCTATTACAGGAAAGATACGGACATGCTAGAATGTGTCCAGAGAAGGGCCACGAGGATGATCGGAGGGATGGAGCACCTCTTCTATGAGGACAGGCTGAAAGAGTTGGGGATGTCCAGTTTGGAGAAGAGAAGGCTCCAAGGAGACCTTATTGTGACCTTCCAGCATCAGAAGGAGGCCTACAAGAAAGCTGTTGAGGGACTTACTAGAGTGTCAGGTAGTGATAGGACTAAGGGGAATGGATCCAAGCTAGAGGAGTGTAGATCTAGATTAGATGTTAGGAAGTTCTTCACCATAAGGGTGGTGAGACACTGGAACAGGTTGCCCAGGGAGGTTGTAGAAGCCTCACCCCTCAAGTTTTTAAGGCCAGGCTGAATGCAACTCTGGGCAACCTGATCTAGTGGGAGGTGTCCCTGCCCATAACACAGGGGTTGGAATTAGATGATGCTTAAGGTACCTCCCAACCCTGACAATTCTGCGATTTCTTTGGTGACTGGCAAGAAAAGTTGAGCACACAGATGTTAAAATGAATTAGATACCAGCAATTCTGATGCATCCTGGCCAGCCCTGCTGCTCAACAGAGGTGAAGCAGGCAAGATCATTTTTCTGTCAACTACCAAAACCAAAAAGTAAACCCATCATTGTCTAAACCAGAAACAAGAGGCCTTCTCTCTCTGGTTTCTAGCATTCATGGGTTTATTGCTGAAGAAGTGAAGTAAGATTAACCTAAGGGCTCAAGAGGGCAAACAAAAGGTATACAAAATGACTACACAGTTCTGTTTCTCTATACTGTAGGTTATCAATACCAATAAGCTTGCACTTGTTTACTTCAAGTGAGCAGCTTCTTTCTGTCATCAAATAATCTACTGCATGCTCTTCACTTCTGCATTTAAGTATTTTGAGATAGTTACTATCCACTTGCTTTTTAATCACCATTAAAACCATTTCTGAAGGAAAAAAGGACTATAATAGCATTTCTCTGAGAAAATATGAACAGTAGGATGCAGTTTGCTTGTGCTCAAAACGTAACATGTGGGTATGTAATACTACAATTAACCTTAGCAAATATTCTTGTTTCCTCACAAAGTCAGATATTCTCATTAAAAAAAAAAGTCATACCAGGCTATTCTTTGTGCATTTTTAATTTTTCTAAGTATCTGAATTTGTTGCATAAGAACAACTCTCTCAGCTAAAATAATATTGGTTTCAGAAGAGCTTCTAGGCAGGCAAGTGGAAAACTGCAACTGTTGCCAGAATGTTGACAAGATATTTCATAACTTAACAGTATTAATGCTGGTATAAAAGTTACAGCAATGAATGCAGGTCTTCACAAGCAAGATAGAAGTCTATAAATAATTAATTTCAAATCCATAAAAAAAGATCATTAATGAGCACAATTTTACATGAAATGTGAAGCAATAGTAATTGCAAGGGGAAAAAAAAGTGTGTTATTCAGTATTCTCACAGGATTTAGAAGTTTACTAACTGACATAAAATTCTATTCCACATAATACATGAATTATTCTGTTCCATAAAAAAAAAAAAGGCTAGTAGGAAATGGACACAGAAGTTTATTTTTTCATCATGAGAGATTATTACTGACCTCCAGCCTGATACAGATACTTTATTATATGAAAGAAACATTTACTTGCTGTGGTTATGAATAGAAGGCACCACCAAGACCTAAAGTACGGGTTTAGTTTTATTCTATATAAACATTTTTTTGTTTACAACATCATCTATTATCTTCCTGTTTAACAGACATTTTTTTTTTGAGAAATGAAACATGTTCTCATATAAAAACAGGCACAGAGTCCTGGTAGTTGCCATAAGCATATCAAGAGGAAGCAGTTTGTCTCAATCTTTCAAAAGCAAGCACTTATTCTAGGGCAAATTGTAAAGAACTCAAAAGTCACAAGGTGAATCTGGGTATTTCAAGGCCAGATTGGATGAGGCCTTGAGTAACCTGTACTAGTGGGAGGTGTCCCTGCCTATGGCAGGGGGTTGGAACTAGATGATCCCTGAGGTCCCTTCCAACCTTACCATTCTATGATTCTATTTCCTGGCTGGTTACTGGCTCTTAGGTCGGTTTCTAGTTTGGAGATTTTGACTCAAATGCATTTTTAATGTTTGAAATGTGTTTGCATGCTTACAGAAAGAAATGGACAAGGCTGAAGCAGCCAAAATTCTCTTTAAGTGATGCTCCTCCACACAAATCATGTCTATTTTACTTTACAAATGGGATAGTGACAACCTTCCTACAAAGGCACGAAAGCAGAGAAAGACAGAAACCAGGAGAGTAAGAACAGGAAGAACAATTGAAATCTTGGACTCTGCCTGAAGGTACCTGCTAACTAAATGGTTTGGTCTCAGCGAATACTAAAAAACCTGAAGTGGTTGTTGTTTCTATAAAACTCCTCTCCCAGTCACCTGCCTACTACTGAAAGTATGGCACACAAGATTGCCCTCTCCATAGGAAGATCTACAGAGTTTGTTTTGTAGTTGTTACTGGCTTTTAACAAGTTTCCATCAGTTGTTTACCTGGAAACTGAGATTTTCAGACTTTTTTCTGAAGTAGCTCAGGCTTAGATATCTCCTAAATCAGGCAAATGTAACTTATGTATAACATAATGCTGCTATGTAACTAAGTCAAGCAGCTTTGCTAAAGCTGCTTGGTGTGACAGATACTTTCCAACCCTTGAAAGAAAAAATGGTTTGGAAGGCTGAAAGAACTGACATAATGGAAAAGCACTGTATGAAGTCCACAGCCACATCACACCTTGTGTAGTTTCTGATTCATATGGTCCAAGGGATGTGTAATGGTCTCTCAAATGCAGAGTGGAGAGAGAACCTTAGTTCAGCACAGATGTTCAAAAACAGCAGAGGGAGAGTGGGATGAAGTTTGGGCAAATGAACTGTCCTCTGGAATCCTCGTGTATATTCAGGATTTTACTTGATCCAATAAAATCAAATACACACTCATACAAATTAAGAAAACACCAATGTTCACTCCTCCAGTTCTCTCTCACAAGAGAGAAGCAATCTCTAAAACCTCTGAACAACAGCCAGCATTTGAATCAAAGCATTAAAAATATTCTCATATTTGAGCAATTGTTTCACATTGCAGTTCTGCATTCCATGGAGTGCTGCTTTGGGATAAATCTCCCCAGCACTACCACTTTCCCTGGGAAGAAGCATGCTGGTCATTGACACTATGACCACTACACCCCTTGGTAACACTCATACCTCTGAATGCAAAGGATGAGATCTATCAAAGCAATTCCACCATAGGTATTTCCTACAAAACCAACCTTGCTAATTTCATAGAAATCTGGATGGAAGAGTGAGATTAGTTCTCCTTTCACAAGGCAAACTGTAGGTTTATATGATGATCTATTTTACTGATCAGAAATTCATGCACATCCCAGTGCTCCCCGACTTCTTCCCCAATGCTATCCCACATTCATACTAGAGAATGACAAAATGGGAGGGGTTGGAAAGGATCTCTGAAGATCATTAAGTCCATCCTCCCACTACCAAAGCAAGACCACCTAGGTCAGGTCACACAGCAACATGTCCAGGAGGGCCTTGAAAGTCTCTAGAAACAGAGACTCCAAGCACCTCTCTGAGCAGCCTGTTCCAGTGCTCTGCCACCCTCAAATTAAAGAAGTTCCTTCTCATGTTTACTTGGAACTTCCAATGTTCACATTTATGTCCACTGCCTCTTGTCCTGTCCAACCTACAGGCCACACTTCTCTTAACACACCCCAGGATGCCATTCACCACCTTGGCTGTGAAATGACCACTCTATTTTAACAAAGTGCCACTATTCAAACAACAAGCATCTCCTTGTTACAAACAGGTTACAGCCTCAATAGCTTCACTTACACTAGAGGCCAGTCAGCAGTATATTCAATTCATAGAGTTTGTATCTATGGAAAATGCACAAAGCTTGAATATTCATTTCTTGCTTTTCTAGTTTCATTTTCAGGCTGCAGGAAGTTCAAAGATCTTCTGTCACACCATTGCTAAAACTCCTCCTTGCTGCCAAGTTGATATCAAATATTGAAGATTTGCTATTTTAAGTTGCTACAACCAAACTAATGATCTTCGGTTAACCAAGGATTTTTCTTGCTTGGAAAGATGTGCTTGAATGGTTCTCCTGTAACAGTTCTTCTCAACGATTCAGAAACAAAGAAAGCATTTTTCAATAGCTATCATATCCAGAACAATTTATATCTTTTACTACTTCTTTATTTCTGTTCTGCTTTTTCCAACAACAGAAGTTTGAACCTTTAGATACGTTTAAAGAACAAAAAGAAGCTCATTAGCCCTAAAGAGGGAAAATCTGAAATGCCACTTGCTAATGAAACCAACTAAGAAAAAAAAAAGTGCCTTCTGCTCCACTAGCAGTTTGCAGAATAGCAGTAGAATGCTACTTCAAAAACATCCCTAGGGAAGCCAGAGCAAGAAGGCATTTTCACTGTGGCAGACATGCAGAAAGTAAACTATCAGTTATAAATCCTAGTTATGATGAAATCAAAATACTTAGGGTTGAGAACAAATTACAATCGTGACAGTGGAAAAAGTTGTCAGTAAAACACTACTATCCAAACCAGCAAACTCACAAAAGAAGCCAGTTCCGTCTTCTAAACACATGCTCACTAAGATGGGAAATACAAACTGAACAAATTTATAACAAAAGGCAGTATCTATCTACTTAAAGAGGTAGAAGCCCTGAAGCAACAAATAGAATATAACTTAAGACTATTACACTCCATGAACGAGGATGCGAAATTAAAAATTTACGAGGTCAACTTACTTGTGTCATCTCCTAACATTTGACAGTTTGAGTTAAAGTAATTCTACCTGTAAAATACCCTGTCCATACTGTACAGCATAAAACAATGTTAGAGGGTAGCTAAAAAACAAAGCAAACACTTTCTTTCCTTTCATATCCATGACCCAGCTCGTATAACACTTTAGGCAGCTAAGACGTAATATTTTTTACTCTCTCACTGCTCAAAAATGAGATAAACTCACCTAGTTCTCCAAGTGCAAATCCCAAGCTAGGTAGTAAACAAGCTGTGTGAGCAGCACAGGATTTCCCCAATATGCTTTGTCACACACTGCCTCTGTGGGTCCCTCTTCACTAGCTCAAACATTAGCAAAGAGATATGCTTACTACAGGATGTAAGACTTAAAGACAACAAAGCTTTCGCATGGACTCTGCACAGCAGGTTGAATTTATAAAAAATAAAAAAATCCTGAAGAATCCATACTCAAAAAAATAGTACAGAAGAACAGCAGTAAGTCCTAGCCCCTTTCTCTCATTCTGCAGCTACAGACAGCAGCACTCTGGTATTTGCAACCAAAAAAATAACTCAAATATTTATAATGGGCAACCTCCACTAGGACAATACAGAATTTCTGTGCCTCAGCCAAAACCGCACATTTGGTATTTATGGTAAAAAAAAAAACAAAAACCAAAACAAACAAAAAAATCCAGGGTTTTCTTAAAACATTTATCACCATGCTTATGAAGGACTTTTGAATTTCTGTTTACAGACAAAAATATTCCGATTACCTTCAGTCATTTTGTAAATTCTGTACACAATGAGTAGTTGCCAAAGGTCCCTTGAGCTGAAGAAAGATTTTAATTAAAGCTGACAGGACATAAAAACAAAGGTAAACTCTCCACACTAAAGGCATAAAAACTGGCACTCTTACAAGTCCACATACAACAATTACCACACTGAGGAAAAATACAAGAAAAATCCTATCTTTTACAGCATTAGATCTTGATTTAGTATGCAGACAAAGCACTTGTGTATGTAATTAGGTACAAATTTGATTGTTATTAAAGAGCAAATCTAGAGGAGAAAGAGTAAAGAAGCCATGCCTAGATAGAAAGCACAGAGAGTAACTGCCCTCAAGCTGCATGTGCACATTGTAACAAGGACAGGAGGGTATCACTGTCTCCCAAGGTCTTATATACACGAAGTTATTTGCTCAGCAAGATAAAGGGCCCAAATACTTTTGTCAACTAAGTAAAAGGTCACAGATCAACTGTTCATAGAATTTCAGATGTTATGATATATTCTTACCTTTTGCAGACTAGTAGGATTTAGCTGGGTTTTATCTATGATTTTCACAGCAACCTTGAAAAAAGAAATAACAACCAACCATGGATTATTAAAGTCAGGAAAAAAGTTTGAAGAAAACTGTATCTCATTTCAGTTAGCAGGAGCACAGATGTGTCCATAAGACAGGCACATACATATACTTTTATGCATTTCATCAAGCAAAACTTCCTTCACCTATCAGGATCTACCAGCACGAGCTCAGAACCTTTGTCACCAGATGGTACCACCAAGGAATCAGTTTCACACTTCTGTCAGTGTTAGGACAGAACAATGTTATCCTGCCAATGCAAAACTAAGCCCTCCAAACATGAGATGTATTAATCAATAGATTTCAGTATTAAGGATAAATCTAGCTATATCAACATAAACAAAATGTATCTATTAATAGATTTCTCTTAGTTTTAGAAATGCTTGGGGATGAACAGACTCCCTTCCAGTCTCAAAACACCCTTTGAAGTGCAACACCCTTTTGGATCTTTTCATCAAGAGATACACTTTTTAAAAAGGGGTGAGTGTTTACAGGGAATAAACTCCAGCATCACAGGTAACTTTTCCTATATCCTCAAACAGCCTCTTTGGATCTTCTCTTTCTGATGACAGAAAAAAAAAATTAATTTTTTTTTCCCTGTTCAGAGGAAAAGGGTAAAAGAATAACAGATATACTTATTAGAAAGGTAGCCAAAGAGAATATAAAATACACTGTCAGCCTTTTCTTTTTCTGAAAGGCTTACCTCTCTTCCAGTAAGCACATGTCTTGCCAGTTTCACTTTGGCAAAATTTCCTTTTCCTATTGTTTTCAGTAAGCGATAATTTCCAATGTGAGGATGCTCTTCATTGGTAGATGTAATGGAATTTCTACATCGGGGGATGTTTTGTCTGCTACTCGACTTGATAGGCTGGACGTGTGGTTCAGTGTATCCATCCACTGAGGTATGCTGGAAGGCAGACAACAGAATTTAGCTACTTGGACTTTAGACAGACTAAAAGCATAGAAAGGTGTAGAAGAGAATAATTTATTTACTTTTTACAATATAGCTGAGAAAGTTGGATGGTAGCCATAAGTAGAACATGCTGTCTCTGGGCAGAATTTGATGTACGTCTCAAGGAAAGGCTGTAGAAAGACTTTATCAGCTCCAAGAGCAAAGCTGGAGACAACTAACTTTGTAATCAACAAAACTATTACAGACTTAAAAATACCCAAACTATTAAATAATGCCATGCTACACACTACATTGCAAATAAAACTTGCCTCATTATAACCAAGTTTAGTCTATTAAAAATACACAGCAGAAGAGAGTATTTGTGTTTTGGCATATTTGGAAATAATGTTTCACTCTGTTTTTTTCTTATTTTCCTCAACTTCAATACAATTATAAGAAAAACATTTTGAGTAAGGTCTGTTCTCAAAATCTGCTTGCATCTTTTTATAAGCCACAGTAGTTTTCATTCAACTAACTAGCAAGCTACATCTTTACTTAAAAATAATCATCTATTCTTAAAAAGAAAATTCCATGCTATCTCATAAGTACATTTTCAATATAAGAAAGCCTGAAGAACTTCAGGATGTTATTTTTAATACATGCCAACACATCATCCCACATTAAATGTTAGTCACTGAAATCTGCAGTGCTTCTGGACTCCTTAACATCGAAGTATATAAGGGGGCAAGATACAGATGAGGTTTGGAAGTGTTCCAAGGATAAATCAAAGTAACGGAAGATGTCAAAGGGGTGTGAAGTGTTTCAGTATTTCAAATGCTTTATAAACACTGGTGGCAGATGGGTACAAATGTTAAACAGGTAAAATTTAGCCTCTAATTTTAAGTTTGATTTTAAGGCAGGCAAATACTGTAGGTAGAAACAGAGTCTTCTCAGGCCAATTTTTAGATTTTGGAACAGGCATGCTTATTCACAGCTCAGTCAGTTCCTGCTAAGCATAAAGCACCAACAAAACTCAATAGACACCTTAACAATTTCCCTTTGTTCACTGCTTCAATCAAAAAGTGTCTATTCTGATACCTTCTTACAGAGCACTAACCGAGTCTGTTTCTTTACAGACCAAAGGTTTCTAATCTTTGACCTTAAGCTGAAAGTAGGGTCAGGAGGCAGTAGAAGGTTTCACTGTTTTTCACAATAACCAACCTAACCTTGGTTTACACTGATCTCAGGTACATTTCATTCTTTATGCAAATAGTCACTTTCTTATACAACATGGAATTTAAAGCAGTGCTTCCAATTTCAATATGCATTTATCACAGACCAAAGTCAGTCCCCTCCTGTAAACACCCAGGCATACCACAACCAGAATGTTCTTCCCAAAAGTAGCACAACTCTGCTTACATCACCTCCAGCATTATTAATTATGCACTATGGCCACAAAAACGGTCCTAAACACAATTTTCTGTTTGTCTGTCTTCTCACTACCTGAGTCTCCCTGCAAAACAGTACTATACCTCCACTGCTTAACTTTCCCAAATAACTGCAGAACCAAGCAAGCTAGGCATGTTTAGATTCTGTATATTAGACACATTTATTCAACCATGAAATAACATGCTAGCAATAGTACTTATCCTTTAGAAGCACATAATTAAAATACTTTCAGTGGACCTGGAAAGAAAGGATCATAAGGAGACCTCCAGGCAAAGAGGCCTTGAAACATTCCTTCAACACTGATTTATCATGTGTAGGGTTATTTTCCAGAGCCCAAATAAAAGTCTTGCTTAAGAAGACACTCTGCAAGATCACTATTCTTTGGTGCTGATATTTATCACAGGCATACCTAGAACTCCATCCAGGGCTACAGTACTCCACAAGCAAGTTTTAAGTCTTTAAGCCCATTTATACACACAGTTAGATCTTCACTACTTGAAATGCAATGCCTACCAGGAGCATACCAACCCTACCATCAACTGCCAGTTATCATATGCTTCATAGGATTAGTCTACTTCCAGTAGGTACTTGAAAGGATCTTTCAGATAAGCAGTTAGATAAGCAAGCAAAAACAACATCACAGGCAGAGCAAAAGATGGCTTCACAGGACAAATCAATCCAGTGCAGATTTAATGAGGAAAGCATTTATTTAATCCTAACAACAATATAATGCAGAAGAAAACCTGAAGGGGAAAAAAGCCAAACACAAACCAAGTAACAAGGTTCATGGTCACGACAATTCTCTATTTTAGTATTTGTGACAGAAAAACTAAGCCCCTTTGGATAGCTTCTTAATTATTCCCTCTTAGATTATCTTCAGAGTCAACCACTCTCCCCAATTAAGCCCAAGGATGACAGAAAACATGCACAAGGGTCAAAGTTTCTCAGTTTGTGAGCCACATACACACACACACACATACATAATTTCTGCATTTGAGCAGCACTGAATGAAATTCAAATTATTCCTTCATGATTCTTGCAACAGGTCTCTCTTTTGCACATAAACAGATAGTTATTATTGGAAAGTACAGAGGAATTTAAAGCAGAAACTCATCAAGTAGAAATCAGCATTCAATGAAATCAAAACATAACAAGGTTAATATGGTGAAAAATAAAATTAATCAAATCACATTAACAACATCTTAAGAGATTATTTCCAAACAATGCTAAAGCTGAATTCCACAGAAGCATGCAATATCCACACTGTCTAGAAAGACAGGCTACATAGCTTTAAGATTCTTCTGGTCCATTACAATACACTCATTCATTATGCATCAGCTACTACGTGACTATTTAGAGATTGTTCTGAAATGGCATTTTTAAATTCTGAGAAGTTTTTCAGGATGCTGGAAACAAGTGGGCTGTAAAAATCACCGCTGTCCTTGAAGTTCACTGCCATCTAAAAACAATTCCAATTAACAACTTGCATTTCCTACACACAATTTTAATTAGAGATTCTGATATTTCTTTAGACATTTTCATAATATAGCTTTATATTTATGTAGTGGAAAACACTACATTACTAGCACATCAACATACAACCTCCTTGTATGTTCAGTTAGTCATTGTGAAGTATCTAGAAAGGAAAAAAAACACCAAAACCAGATGTTTCTTAAAATAAATTGCAAAAAACAATCAAGAGAATCATACAGAACAAAATCCACCACCTTTTCAGAATTATCAAAAGTCATTCTAGCATTCAATTTTAGATTGTGACTAAAGACAGCTCAACTAACAATTATTACTTCTACTTATGTTTGTTCCTGACACATTCCATTAGAGTTATTGAAGAAAGTCAAGGGCACTAAAAATCACAAGAGAGTTAACTTGACCTATTGCCTCCCTAAGACTCAAAGCTATCATTTGCCTTGTTTACCCAAGGCAGCTCTGCAAGAGCAAGATGACCCGATGCCCAGACACATTATCCTTGAGAAAGTGCAGAGGAACTAATCCCACCAAGGAGATACAAAGTGCCTGCTCCACTGTTTTACTTATTCAGCACCCTTTACCCACTGGAGGAATATAACCACGGATTACAGTCTGTAACTAAACTTAGAACATCACATACATTAACTGCTCTTACAGTTTAGTCTTAGAAGTCCCCAAACTATTCCACTCACCAAACCACAGAACCACTCTCAAACAACACTGAAGGCCTCTGTAGCTCTCCTGAGGAATGGGGTAATTGCCTAAAAATACACCTCACAATTAAACAAACATCTTAGTCCGGAATTTTCCCCCTCTTGAATTACCACGAGGCAAACTCCTTGGTACAGTCAGACCATGGAAGCAAAATATGCACATGGGGTGCTAGAAGCAGCGCATCATCATCCTTCTTTCTCTCCAAGATTATATGCTGTTCTGAACTTAAGCTTCTTGTAGCCAATTTTCATATTCATAACTCCAAACATTTTCAAGCATGTGCCATACACATGAGCATTTGTAACAGCTGTCATATTTTGCAAGGTAATCAAAATGGCTAGCACAGACAGAGGGAGGCTAAAGGGTTTAGAAGTTCATCTTCTGAACAGCTCTGATCTTTAACAGCTTTGATCCACAACAGAGAGGAAGGAAAGGGGAGAAAGATGAGAAGTCATGTCCTGGATATCCAGCTGTTTTCATTTTTTAACTGCTTGCTGCCTGTAACTATTCTTTCAGGACCCAGGAGTTTCTATCAAACCACCTTGAACAAGCCTGTTTGTCTTGCTGAAATAAGAAACTAAAACAGAAAAAAAAAAAATTAAGATCTTGGCAAGCCTCAATGGGGAAACCAACAGAAATGTTCAGATCAGTTTGTTCTGCATCAGATATCAAAAGCACCCAGAGAGCCAGGTTTATAGGTATGAAGCACCTCTGAACTGCACAAAATGCCAGTGCCTGACCCATTACTTAGTGCCAGAAAAAGGAGATTCAGTCCTCTTCCAGGTAACCCTCACAAAGGGAAAGCCATAGCTTGTTCTCATCACATGCACCTATGTACAACATACTCCAAATAATAAACTTCAATCAAAACTTTAATAGAGCACTACCTACTCTAACTTTTCATTTCTCTTAGACACATAAAAAAGTGTTTTGGAGGGTGCAATTAAAAAAGACTGAATGTATGCACACATGAATCTTCCTAATTTCTTATCAGCAATTAAATGCATAATAGATTGAGAATGCATGCTAGAAACTTTGTTTAAAAACCACCTAAAAAACTCAAAGCAATCAATCTGCTCCACTGAAACAGGATAATATGCCAGACTCAGACAGGAAAAACATACAAAACAACAAAACCAAACACCACCAAAAACATAAAGAGTGATAAAAAGTGAAAATGTCTGCCCCACCATAGAAACTCTATGAAAAATTAACTCCACGTGTCTAAAATGCTCATTTCTCAGAATATATAAGAAATTCTTCTCTATACACAAAAAACAAAACCAACCATAACACTACCAAAAAAACAAACAAACAACCCAAAACAACTGCAAACAACAAAACCAAGAAACCAACACACACAGTGTGAAGGAAAAAGTACATACAGATTTTGATCAGATACCAAGGTCAATGTATGGTAGAGACATGAAAGAATCAGATAAAATTGTGATATTTGACTTTAACTTGTACCCATACTCCAGGTCTGCTCATGCAGGGTTTCCAGAAGTGCATAAAGAAAATAATCAAACACAGGCAATGTGCATCTTTGTTTATGTCTGATTTACAGAACATGTAAGAATTCCAGGCATGAACTTTTCAAAAAGCTTGAAGCTATCATCAGTAAGAAATGATAAAATTTGAATAAAACTGGTCTCAGTCAAGCATATGGGAGCATTTCATTAGCTGATGCTGTAACTCTAAAAGTATTTTATATAAAAAAAACTTTTTAAAATCTGAACTATAAGCATGGAGTTCAATTAATAGTAGCAGATGAGCTACTAAACAGAGTAATTTCCCCTTATTCTTTCTTTTAAGTTCTTTCCTTATCTTCCCAATTGTAATATTAAAAAAAAAAAATCTTGACTTCAAAGCCAATAGTAAAACATTTCTATTTAAAGGATTTTATTTTGCCTTGCAAGGCAATATACAATAAAGAGTCCTTTCTAAAAGCATACATATATATGCTGGTCATAATGCTCAGCATAAGTTTGCTCGAGTTAATCTTATCCTGTGCTTATAACTATGGAATCAAAGCCCATTAGAAACTTTGATGGGTTTTCTTGTTTTGTTTGGGGTTTTTTAAGTGTTCAACATAGTTTTGTGAGATGTATCAGAAATATGTTTGCCAACTTTGAGACAGAATTGTTTTTCTAATCACAAACTACACAGGATGCAGTGTTTATAGTTCCATACTTGAGGCAATCTAGGACAGAAAACAGAGCCCATGATCTACCAGTGCTGCTAACACACATCTCAAAAGCTCATAGATGATGTTCTTTAGAATCCTTGTAATTATATGATGACACTAACCTGTCATGAATCCTGTCCATATTATAGTAAGCTTGCCCTCATTTAATTTTTTTAAAAACACAGTAGCAATGCCATGTGAAAAGGAAGAGTTCATTATCACATGGAATTGCTGCTAAAAGATTTTTTTTTTAATTATTTTTTTAAATGTACTGGTCCTGCCCTGAACAGTCAGTCAAAACATTTCAGAAAAACAAATACCTACATTGCATTAAATAAGGTCTTGTAACCTGAACTCTGTTAACATGCTTCCTCTTCTCCCTGAGTCTAAAAGCCTTCAGCCCAGCCAGGCGTGCAGGTGCAGAAGAACAGGACCTTCCTGCCTTTGTTCCATTTCACTCAGAATTGGCAGAGTTATCTCAACCTGGCACTTTCCTTCCTGACTCATCCCAAATACACAGACAAGATTTTCCAGTGCTAATTCAGGACAGTCAGCCCATATCATCTCCATTGCTTTAACAAAACTAAACTCTCCCTTTACACCCAGTGAAAACATCCGCTAAAAGCTGGTGCAGTAGACCACAGGTAGAATTTAGGGGAACAACAACAAAAAAACTCGAGTTTTCCTAAAATCCTCTCCTTTTTTGTTTGCCATTAGGTCTAGTACTGGAAGCTACAGTCATTCCTACCAAACATTCCTCCTTTCCTATCTTGCCAAAATAGAATGGTTAATATGCTTCACCTAGAAACCTAACACAAATGTGGGAAGGGGGAGGGAGGAGAAGGGTTGTTCCTGCTGCAGTCTTCTGGACACATTTAAACATTGCCCTTCCAAAGAGAAGGAGTTCCTTCCTTCAACGCTTCTTGTCAGCCACCATTTTTTTCTCAGGAGTTTAACCTTACCAGTCTTTCTTGAATTATTTCATGAGATCTTCAAGTCTGCTAGCACAGAGTTCTCGGTAAGCATTCCCAGCTCACCCAGGACATCCTGCCAGCACCCGGAGACACAGGCAGCTACGGGGCACTGCTGCTGAATGCCAGGGCACTCACAGTTTGCTCAAAAACCTTCAGTAAAACAAAAAGAAAACGCAATGCTAATGTTGATCGTTAGCAGAACCAACCAAACAAGAACAGGAACACACCCAGAAAGCGAAACTTCAGGCAAAGAAACTGGCAGGAGTTTTTATTGCACTTATAAATGATGCAGTCAGGTCATTTTTCAGCTGCCCTGATGAAAGGCAGGAGAAGAGAGACATGAAACAACTCACAATTCAGGATCATATCGAGCAGACAAGAGCTTCTCAAATGTTTCCAGGAGTGCAAGAAGTGAAAAATGCTTTCATATCAAACTTCAAAACTGAGGGGAAAGGACTGTTTCTACAGTCTGGAGACAACAATCTGGAAACCTGAGGCTTGACTCCAGATGAGGGGAACATCGGCGAGAGGCAAGGTTTACTCACAAAAGAGCAACTCGATTATATGGCTAAGTGTCTCTTGACACTCATGATCAAACGATCATTCCTTTGGGCCAGCTAAGTTTTTTTTTTTTTTCCTACAGAAGGAAAGCATACAGGCAAATTTGGACCATGTTTTGAAGCTCAACTCATTCTTTCTCTCCAAGTTTATGAAACAGGGCTTTTTTTTTCCCCTTTGCACACCTAAAACAACTCTAGAGGAGTCCACATGTGGTGTGATGTCTGCTGAAGCTGACCCAACACCGCTCACATGTCCACAACCATTTACAACCACACTACCACTGCAGCAGCAGGACAGAGAGCCAACACAGACAGCAAAGTCAGACAAAGCCTAGCAACTTTTCTTCCAGAGAAACCTTCAGCTCCCTCAGTACATGTATCCCCAGACAGTTTTTCAAGCACTAGTGCTCAAGGAGAAAGGGCAGCACCCAAGAGACAGGGACAATCAGCTACATGTTAAACTCTCCTGGAACTTTGCTGTCAGGACAGATCAACATGTAAAAGAAAACTGATCACACTACCTTTCTCCATAATCCAGAGACAAATTGACACCAGTAGTGAAACTTTAGCTAGGAGATACTTACTTCCACTCCACAACAAGGTAAAAAACCTAGAAGGACTGGGGAGAAAAACAAACAAACAAACAAAAAAAAAAAAAGGGGGGGGGGAGGGGGGAACCCCACCACCACACCACAGCACAAACATAACATCCCCCTCCAAACAAAAGAAATCCCACAAACAAACAGAATTGCTTATTTATGTTGTTTGTTTGCACTGGGTGTGTGAGACAGAAGAGCACAAGATCACCTAATGTGAGCTTAAGAAACTATGCTTTAGGAGCACCGTGCATAGATAAAGCATCCCTAACAGTTCCTCTCCATAAAAGAACATTAAGTTACTCCTATAGTAAGCTGGACAGCATTTTTAAAGTCTTTGCATCCCCATTACTGGATTCATTCAACAGATCCAATAATGAATCTATCAAGACAAATAAACATCTCATTTTAAAGACTATTTACCTTACTGTCTTAACTTTCTGAATTAAAGCCTGATTATAAAAAGTGATGAGATGACCAATTAAAATATCCAACCTGATAGCAACAAACACTAATTGATGTACTCATGTCCTAGAAAAGAAACTGTATGGCAGTGCAGGACTATGCAATGTCTGAAGATCATGTCAAGATATGTTTCAAATTAAGTTTCCCAATATTCAGATGGATTTTCCAATATTAATTTGACATACATCTTTTAGGGATCTTGGAAGTCTAAAGGGTACAGAGACTTATTTTAATATATTCCATCAGACCATAAAGTAAATACAACAAAAATGTACCTAGAAGTAGTTGGGCAACCAGTTAGTTCTGAGAATCAGAAGAAGTAAAAAAAGCCACACAGACCTAGAGTAGACTGATAGGGCCTCTCTGGTGTACCTTACACAGGAGCTGCAGCCTTCAGGGGAGGGAAAGGGAACGCTTCCTGACCTGGAGAGCACTTTCATGCCCACTTGCACTACAGCATACCAGCTTAGCTTTCTTAACGTCAAGGACTGGAAATATTTTCTGGTCCATCTCTCTGCAGCAAGGACTTCTGATATCATTAAGAAGTCTTGTCTCAAAGCACTGGAGCACAGAGTGTCTACTGGACCCTATCTGCCAAGGAGATATAGCTTTGAAGCCAGGATATAATCAGACGCACAACTCTGCAGCCTTTTTTTTTTTTTTTCCATAAGCATTGATACAAAAGGTGACTTTGAGGAGCACCACACATTTGAGCACAGAAAAAACTGGAGAGCAATCATCTTAGACAGCACTGGCATAAGCATCCTACGAGTAGCATTTGATTACAATAATTTTGTCTGCTTTGAACAGTACTGCAGTCCAATCTGATGGTAGAAGTTGAAGATAAAGTTGTAAGGACACCCCTAAACTTACTTGGTTTTCTGAAAGAGTAACCCACATTTTATACACAGAGCAAGGTAGTGCAAAGCTGGTAGAGGGGGCCATTGTGAACTCACAGTAAAAAAAACAAAACAAAAAAAAAAAACCAAAACCAAAGTGACATGAAGATGGTCTTCTGCTAAGTGCTCTCTTCCCTAGTTTTCACATGAGCATTAATTAACAAGTCAAATAAAATGTCATCCGTTGAGGTGTAGTAACTATTTATCTTTATGTGGATAATGTGGTACCACATTTCTACTTAGCAAATGTATTCCCAAGCTTGCACAGATCTGTCCTTAACTTTAAGCTGTCCAAACACTGCATGCCCCTTGGACCAGCTCATATCTCACTATCAGAGAGCACATACCATACAGAGTTCAGACTACAACCTCCTCCAAGCCCCTTGTTTCTAAATTCATGCAAACATCTATCTTAACCTCTGTGATTGAATTATTTATCATCAAAAACTACAATCATTTAGCACTTCAAAAAATATATGCAACTATGAAGCTAAATAGAAAAACACAAAACAAACAACCCAAACACTCCTCAAAGATGTATCAAAGTATGTAACTAGAAATAAACCCCTTTTTCTTCATATTCTTTAAACTGGCAGATACAGTAAATAATGAATACTGACAAGCACACTTATACTGCAGGTATCTGCCAATGTATTGAATTCAAACCATAAGCAGAAACCATGTCTGACTAAAGCTGATAGAAAAGCCAAGCACAAGAAAAAGAATGAATGTAACAAGTTACGTAGTACCTGTTACATAAGTCAGTGCAGGAGATGAAAGGAAAAACATCACAAGATGAAAAGAAAAAATATTAATCCAAATAAACACTGCATTTACCCAGCACATTAAAGTCACAGACTCAGAGAGATTAGGGTGGGAAGTGACCTTAAAGATGTTTCGTTCCAACCACCCTGCCATGGGGAGGAATACCTTCCTCTAGACCAGGCCACTCAAGGCCTTGTCCAACTTGGCCCTCCAGGGAGGGGTCATCCACAGCTTCCCTGGGCAACCTCTTCCAGTGTCTCACCACCCTCACTGTAAAGAATTTATTCCCAATATCCAGTCTGAAATAAGAAAATGGGAAAGAAATAATGTGTACACACACACGGATACATCTTAAGAATAAGAGTCAAAGAATCTACTGTCAAAGGACTGAACAAAATCTCATTATCAAATGAACTGCGTCATTAAACCAAGCAGACAATTCAACAGTTAAGAACAACAATTTTTAAAGTATGACTTTCTCCCCTTGAGACTTTGACATTTACTGAGTACAGAAACCCAGTACCCCAGTCTGCAATCAAAGTCAGGCATTTCCAGACTTCTTGATCTAGCCAGTGTGGTACAGCAAAATAATCAGTAGTGTGATTTCCAGACCGTCATTACCAGTAGCCATTCTTGGTTCTGCCCTGAGCTGGACACTGAAACAGTTTGAATAGCACTAGTGCAACATGTCTTACAGTCTGGAAACCCTCAGCAGAAGCGGCTTCCCTGATCAGGTGCTGTCTCATATTAACACAAGAATTAATCTGATGTGGCCTTAAAGAAGGGAAAGTAATGAAAGCAAAGTCATGGAAACTCGAGGGCAATATCTGCAGGTGGCAGGGACTATCAATCTTGCTACTAGCAACTGGGAATCCACCCTCGAAACCTTAAAAGAGTCCTCCTCACACAGATCCCAAATGGCCATCTCTGAATTACTCCAAATCTTAGCCTGGGTCAGACAGTAATGTCATGTTCTCTCTTCCACCATCAGCCTGCCAAGGGTCCCTTTCCCACTTAGCAGAAGATGCTCTTTGCTTCTTAGAAGATGAGAAAAGCCATAGCACTGTAGTGAGATTATCACATATTATCTATCCCCTTATGCAGTGTTGCAATCCCTAAATTGCAACAGGTTCGCTGGAAACTCTGTAGGATTTTTCTTTAATTTACCAAACTAAATAGAACTCTTCCAATCCCAGGAGATGAGAGCTAGGGTGTTAAATATCTTTCACATTTCACCAAGCAGCTAACAAAGAATCTATTCATTTCCCGCTGTCTTTCTACCACCCAGCAGCTGACCTGAAACCAGGCACAGCTTTCTACCCTTCCTCAAAAATTATTTGGATATAAAATTAACTTCAAGATATGATAACTGTACTACCTGCCAAGAGACCTGACAGTCTTCCAGCTTGCTGCTTTATTGTTTGTCACCAACTGAGCTAGCCTTAGAATCTCTTAAATCAAGTCAAGACAATTTAGGAAAATGGTTTCTGTGCGAATCATCATTTCACTCTGTGTTACATTTAATTAAGCATCTTCAGTAATTCTTAGTAATTGCCACATGAAGGGAATGAAAACAAATGGGTACAGGAGCCAAGTTTACCTCTTCTATGCTACTCCAGAAGGCTTGACACCACTGTATTAAAAAATACTTGTATTTAACAAAAATATTACAGACCACCAGGAAATTGAGTTCATGACCAATAACAAAATAGTTTGTACACAATACTAAATCACAAAGTTTTACAAAAGGTCACAAACACAAAGTAATAAGTACACAGAAACTTGGGGTTTAATACTTCTGCTATCACTGGATAAGTAACTTTCTTAAAAATGACTTTTATTTGACTTTATCAGTCTAATTTGCTTTGAACAGACTGAGAGATTAGATTTCCCTTAGCCAGCCTTTATGGACACTGCTGTAGGCACAAATTCTCTAATAAGAATTTTATCTGCTATTGACCAATCCTGGCATCTATATTTGATCAACTACCATTGTTCATACCAACTTTTCTGCATATAAAATTTCTCTGGACTATGCAGTAGATGGAGCAAGAGTTTCACTGTGAAATATTTTTCTTTGTTCATGTGCATCTTGTGTCCATCACTGGTAATAAAACCTCTAAAAATTAGCCTGCCTTGTTCATTTAGTATCAAATTAAGAAAAGCAAATTTGAAAAGCTATTATATAGAGATATGCTTGTTAAAGACTACTGAGAAACAGTATTAATAACATTTTCTGTATACATCCCATTGCATTGAATGATTACAGTTGTTATTCCTTCTGCAGTCTGATCTTCAAGAGAAATACTATTTTAGACCTTCACCAAGTAATGACTTTTAAAAAAAACAAAAACAAAAAACACATTGATAAACAGTTCTTACTGTAATAATTGCAGAAGAAAGAAAATCTGATTACAGTTGGGAAAAAAAAACAAACTAAATAAAACCCCAAAAGCCTTAAAAGAATTCTATTACCTTCAATCAATAGTATTATCTGGAATAGAGATATAAGTAAATACATTAAAAAGGTAATCCATTTGTGTAAAACAACCATATCCTCTCTAAGAATTCAATGTAGCACTTAACAGGCCAAGTAATTCTCAGGGCAAAAATCAAGATTCTTCTTCAAGCATGAGATTATCTGAATTTTTGAGCTATGCCTCTGCTTATTTCAAGTAATGACAGAAGCATCTGAGAATTGGAAAGATAACTTACATACAACTGAAGCCAAGCATGCACTCTCATAAGGAATTTCAGATATTTACTGTTTAAGCACAAGTAATTGACACTGCTGCTACAAGTACTGCCACACACCCTAGGCTATCCTAACTCTGCAGTTTCTGCACACTAAGTTCCACATGTATTAAACTCACAGTGAGTTTTGAGGAAATCTATAAAGATCTAAGCAATCATTATGAAGCTTTAGTTACTCTTTGCTGGTATCCGAGAGAAGAAAACAGTAACTTTGCTGAAAGTAAAGGAAATGCAGAGTGAGGAAAATATACTTAATTAATGAGTAAAGATGTAACAATCCCTTTTGCTAGTAATTTCAGGAAGACCCCCTAAAACAAACAATTGCCTGAAATCCATCCACAGCAAAGCATTTCTTCACTCCCTTTAGCTTTACAATTCAGATCGTTTATATACTAAAATGATCCTTGGGACTCATACAAAAGGCTATTACTTGAAGGATAAACAGGAGCTACAACTACACAGCTTTAGTAAAGCTTTGTATTGGTTTTGTTTATGTCATTAAATGAGCAAAACTGGAAATGATCCCAGAAAGAGTGAGTAGCATAAGGAATCTGGCAACAAGTATGCAGGCTCAAGCACAAAAGCAAAATGTGACAGGAAAAAAAAGATATAGAGGAAGAATGTGATAAAATAGGAAATTACAGGTATTAAATGGCCAGCAACTTAATGTGGGTAATGGAATCCCAGAAAGATTACTATTGGAAAGCATAGAAGGATAAAGGTGCTGTGATGGCAGGTTACAGACTAACCAGGTTAAAAATTAAATCAGCCAGATACATGAGGGACTAAATAGGAACAATGGTCTATTTGGTAATCACATAAGATTATTGCATTGATAATGAGATATTAATGTATTTACATTTGCAATCTTAATACATTAAGATTACAAACAAACAGCCTTTTCCCCGTCGAAAAAGGAGGGGACTCCTGCTTGGAGACAAGTAAAAGACACTTCATTTTTCTGTTACTTTCTTAAATATTGGGTTAAGATGGAAAACAACCGACAGCGGGGAAAAGAAGGAAGCCAGGAGGAAAGCTTCCCACAAAGCTGAAAATAGTGCCCCATCACAGTGACTAAGGCTGTGCCTCTCCTTACAAGAAGATGCATGTTTTACAGCATCATGAGTAAGGCGTAGGTTCTCCTACAGAAGCACGGCAGAAGCACTACCGGTTTTACCACAAGGTTAGCCTCTGGCAGGTGCCTCTACAGCAAGCCCTGCTAGAGGCTAATCTATCCAAATCTAATCTATTTCCTCCAACCACATCTGTCTAATGAAGGATATCACTTCTCTAACAACCTTGCCTAATTTTGGCTTTGCTTGAGATTTTAAAAGTTATCATGTGCTACTATTACTTTATAATACAAAACCAATTACACATTGTCACCAGTAATATTATCTTTATCTGCTCTTGCAAGAGACTGCCATGGGCTATGCAGTAACTCTCAATGTTCAGCTATGCAAATATTGATGTACTACACAAGTACTTTCATCAGAGGTGAAATAAAGTTTTGTCCTGCTATTTAAGCTATCCATATCACAGCTATGTATGTTTAAAATGCACTTCTGCAGAACAACTGAATAAAGCTCCTTATGTTGAATCAATTTAAATACATTTTAAATTTAAAGCATCATTCTCTGGTTTGGTTAACATTTGTATATCTTTGTGAATTCTACAGGCCACATATTTAAACAAAAATTACTATTCTACTTACTGTCACCACACCACTAGGGTCATTGTGAACAAGGCAGACACTGATCTGAATTCCCAAAGGTGTCTCTCCTTAGTATAACTCGACTATGTTTATCAGTCCCTACTGGAGAAATCATTAGGATTATGAACAAACATATCAGGCTATTTTATTTACTGAACAATTGAACAATTCAAAGAATGCCTACTGGGTTGTGGGAGGTTTTTTTGTTTGTTTATTTCCCCTCAAAATGCTTCTTTAGATTTGCTAGGCATCCTGGAAATTAAAATAATCTAACTGGTTGAAGCAGACTGTAACCAAGAGTCTTCTTTCTGTTACATGATAAAGCTTTATAAGAATGCAACTGTACAGAGATATATTTTTTTCCCCCTTTCCCCCCCACTCCAAACACGTAGCATTACTGCATTATGAATGTAGGTTTCTATACCATGACCTACGCTTTTATAAAACGCTGTAAACTTGAAACAGTTTGCACACAAAGGGCCAGCAGTCACTGGTACTGAGCACTTGATTCTTGAACAACTCAGCAGCAGTCTTTACAAAAGTCATCTTGATCATAAGCCGTGCTAACCAAACAAGTGGAGTGCAGGTCACTTCTCACTGACACTCACAGCTTACAACTAAGGTGTCTCACAAGCAGAATAAAGAATTACTTTTTACTGGATCCACATACAACAGAGTACAAGAAATTGAATATACACAAAATAAGGCATTCATTTCAGCAGGGGAAAAGAAAACTTTTCCCAATGATTTCAGTAACGCATAGTGACTGTCCATCAGCTGTCCTGGTAGGATGCAAGAGTTCCAGATTCTGCAGCGATGCACAGAAACCCTATGCTTTTGGGTTTTACATAAATACACTTTACTGATCGATCATTACAGCCTAAGCTGCAATGCTGCTCCACAAGCACGTTCGGTTCACTGCTTTAAAGGTTAATTGTAGTCCAGCTGACTAACTGTGCAGATGCCTTACTATGACTGTGAACATATGTCTCCCAGTGCAAGTTGCTGTTTTCTCTGAAAGAAATCCCTGACAAAATGCTCACTCACACAAAATTTAAAAAAAACAACCCACAACCAAACAAACAACACACCACCACAAAACAAACAACCAGCCTAATCTTTTTCCAACTGTCATCACAATGCAAAAGACAGCAGGATTATAGCAAGGAGTGCTTTCCAATGTTGCTGCCTTAAACCATTTTAACTATGTTACTACAAGAATTACAGCATCTTTGGATGTTTGGTCACTACTTGGAGGAAAAAAAAATTTTTTTAAAGAGAAGAAAAAAAAAGAAACCAAGCACAGAGAAACCTGTCTTAAGAACAAGGATCCTCTTATCCTTGTGTAATTTTTAATCTTAGATTCACTAGGATGCTCAAAACTAAGTTGGGTCATTACTTACAACACACAGCCATGAAGTCTTTAAACTGATCATATCAGTAATCATTTGGTTTTATTATTTTACTAAGTTTACTCATAGAGGGGGAAAAAAAGAATTTTTTTTCACTCTGATGAAATACAACTGTACCAATTTAAGGTTCAGTTTAACACTTAGGGAAGATATATAGAAAAGAAGAAAAAAAAAAAAGTTAAACTAGAATGTAAAAAAAAAAAGACAGAGAAATGCAAGGGATTAAACAGGTTTAGTAGCTGGTGTAGAGAAAGTTTATTAGTAGAACTCAGATCTAGTTGCATTCTATTCACTATACTGAGTAATTGTAAATGTTTTGATGGAATTTTCCTGCTTCCACAGTTGTTTTCAGAAACACTCCACTGTGGAGAACATTTCTTAATTTATCAATACCTAGAGGGGAATAAACACTAGAGAACGAAGACACAGAAAAAACTGTGTGATTCTGAAATTACAGAAAGATTAAAAAACCCAAACACAAACCCACAAAATGCATGCATTGTGTTTACAACAACAACAAAAAAGAATAGACTGTGTCATGACCACAACACAAATAAGCAAAGTTTGAAGTATGTCACTGTCTGCAGCAACTTACAAGTAGTGTATTGAACCTGAAAGGGAGGACAAAGCATAGAAAGAGGGTTGAAGCTACTAGATTGCTATCTTCAGAAACATTAAAGAGAAAGCATTTTCTCATTTCTATCACAGCATATCAAAATCTTTGCTCAAACTCTTCAAGTTACTAGTAGGCCAACTTTAAAGGAATCTGTCCTAGATTTCAAGCACCACATTTATAATAAAATCATTTCTCTTTTTTGCAGGATAGTTTCTCAATGCATCTGCTCTACTGGAAAACGTTTTAAATTCTCTGTCAAGTATCGGTTAGGTCCACAATAAATTCTGAGAACAAGAAAAAACACCCTGCAAGTGCAGTTACAAATCACTGATTGAGAACATAATTTTACTGAAATCACTGTATTTGCACTTCAAATAAAAATGAAATTACTGTTTTTTCTGTGTTTATACTACTGACATCAATTAGAAGCTAGCAGGAGCTCTTTGCTGAACAGTTGTATTGTGATAGCAGAAAACTTACAACATTTATAATAAAAGCATTACTTGCCAAGTACAACTGAGTGCCATGGAGAAAAAAAAAGTCTTGCCTTTACTGATGATTAAAACATTTTAAGTGCAGAGTTAGAAAATTTAAAACCCCATACTAAAATAAACAGTAGGTCCATGTGATTAGAGAAATATGATGGTAGTGACCCTGCTGACAACAAGGTTTTCATGAAACATAATTTCCTCGTTTAAATGGAGTGCACCCTCAGCAATGGAGTGCACCCTCAGCAAGTTTGCAGATGACACCAAGCTGTGTGGCACAGTCGACTTGCTAGAGGGCAGGGATGCCATCCAGAGGGACCTGGACAGGCTGGAGAGTTGGGCCCAGGCCAACCTGATGAAATTCAATAAGGCCAAGTGTAAGGTCCTGCACCTGGGTAGGCACAATCCCAAGTTCAAATCCAGGCTGGTGGTGAATGGCTCACAGCAGCCCTGAGGAAAAGGACCTGGGGGCCTGGAGTGATGAAAAGCTCAA
>VWZE01021285.1:314088-326193 GCA_013396675.1 Eubucco bourcierii | reverse complement strand
GGCCACAAAGATGATCAGAGGGCTGGAGCAGCTCTCCTATGAGGACAGGCTGAGGGAGTTGGGGCTCTTCAGCCTGGAGAAGAGAAGGCTTCGAGGGGACCTGATAGTAGCCTTCCAGTATCTGAAGGGGGCCTACAGGAAGGCTGGGGAAGGATTATTTACAAGGTCCTGCAATGACAGGACAAGGGGCAATGGGCTTAAACTGGCAGAGGGGAGATTTAGACTAGATGTTAGGAGGAAGTTCTTTACAGTAAGGGTGGTGAGGCACTGGAACAGGTTGCCCAGGGAGGTTGTGGATGCTCCCTCCCTGGATGTGTTCAAGGCCAGATTGGATGAGGCCTTGAGTAACCTGTACTAGTGGGAGGTGTCCCTGCCTATGGCAGGGGGTTGGAACTAGATGATCCTTGAGGTCCCTTCCAACCTTACCATTCTATGATTCTATGAAATTGAGCCGTTAACTCCACTGACCATGTAAGCAGTTTTCAGAATGCAAATCACAATCTGGATTTATGTTTACCTATGAACTTCAACAACACCATGAATTATGAAATGAAACAAGTAGTACGACCAAACTGCATTAACTCTTTCTGAGCTTTGATACTACATACTCTTTTATGATGCCCAGAAAGAACACTGAAGTATGAAGCTAGATTTTCACTTGTTTGTTCCAAAATATTTCTCTTCACAAAAGGAAAATGAAACTAAACATTTGTATCACTTATTCCATAGCTCAATGATTCATGTGGAAGGTGAATGTCAAAATGGATAGCATACTTCCTAACAAAATGAACTTTGTTCTCTCTGTGCATAATGCTCTAGCTAAACATGTTTCTCTCCACAACACAGAAGCTTGCTCAAGACCTAAACCAAAATAACAGAAAAAAAAAGTTAACACAGAGAAAATAAATCTTTAAAACAGGATTAGGAGAACATACCCTGTACTCACCATTCAAACAAACATACAACCTCATGGTGTATTTACAGTCAATGAAAATAATCTTACAAGGAAAAAAATACAGGCATTCTCCACTTTAGTAAAGCCCATCTCCTGTGGGTAAGAAAGATACAGCTGTACTCTTGAACCCATAGGGCTCAGAATCTAGGCCATTCTTCTGCTTAAGGCACTGAACTAAAGAATTTTTGTCAGATACTTTCTCCCACGCCCCCTCTGTCCAAATCAAAACCATGTGTTCTTATAGTGCAAAAGTAAATCCAGAAGAAAATAACAAACCAAAACAACAACAAAAAACCACAAAAGACACCAGAATATAATTATACCATATTTAATTCCTTTTATTACCCCAGCCTGACCACTCCATTCCAGCTTTGTCTTTTGCCTCATTCAATTTTTTTTTTTTCTTTAAAATGCAGCTATCTAGTGGCCTCTCCTATCAAACCACACCCACTTCAGCTGGCATCCAAGACATCACCCTTCCCTCACTAGCCTGCAAATGGGTGTGCATGTGTCAAAATTATAATTATTTCCATGATAATGAAGAAAACCACATGATCAAAGATCACTGTATTACCCCTCCTTAAAACTCCCTCTGCCATGACATCTCTTGATCATTCTCATACAGCACTGACTAGGTAAGACAAACCACATGCTTTCTTCACTCTGGCCAGTGTTGTCGTCCATCAGTCTGGCCTTGTTTTTTCCTTCTTCTGCTGTACATATGCAAGACCTCTACAGCAGAACTAACCAACTTTTACCTGTTTGAGAAGCATGAGGCAAAATAATACCTTACAGTGTGTGTGATTCTGTGGAAACTTAGCTATATGGGCAACACCACAACACAAATAAGCAGTATTAATACCTTCAAAAGATTATATTACATGTACTATTTACAAGGGAAAAAAAACAAAAAAAAAAAAAAAAAAAAACCAAGAAGCAGCCAGACTAAGAGATTCTTATATCAGAAAAAGCAATTCTCACTTTTATTACTTTTACTAAAGCATGTAGTATAATAGCAAGTTGCTGACTCCCAGTCTTCTCTTTTACAGTTTCCAAAAAACATTTGGGAATATGTGTTGCTGATAATGCCAACTCAATAAAACAGAAGAGCTAGTCCAGCTCAAAGCATTTGAACCCTATCACTCTTTCCTCCTCCAGCCTCTGCAGAGAAGGGAAGCTCAGTTCACACAGCTAACCGCAACTACAAGTGTTCCATGGCACTGAAACATCACCTACAACAGCCTAACTAAAATCTATCAAGAGGAAGCTGTGGTTACATGTATAAAATCAAAACACAAGAAAAGAAACCAAAAAAAACCCCACTTTGAATACTATTCTCAATCCTCACTAGAAAAATTAAATCGGGTCATAGAATTTCCCCAAGTTTCCCAATAAATCATTCAATAGGAAGAAGTGTTTGACAATCATACTCTATTTCGTTTCTTTAAACATAGCTTTCACCAAAAAGAAATAACATTTCCAATGCAAAATATTTAGAGACATACGCTACAGAAGTTAAACATAGTACTGGGAGATGTATAAAATAGCAAAAAGGAAAAGAAAAAAAAAAAAGGGTGTGAATGTCTGTAAGGCAGGCCTATCAGTTACACACATAGTGACCATTTCACAACCACCGTTTCCCTCCACCTGTTGTTTGCCCGTTGTTAATAATTCCAGTACGTTTCAGTCCAGCTTTCTGATAAGACTTTATCAAGGAATCTGTTGTATGATCTTATCCCTTCTAGGTTATTTTCAAAGAGTGCTGTGGGATAGGTGGCACAAAGAATTATGGAAATACACGTTCTTTCCATTCATCCCACCAGGAACTCCCATCATTCTCCAAGGAATGCACATTCTTATAATAGGTGCTATACGCAATTACTACTTTTTTTTTTTTTTTTTTAAACAGATGACAGAATGAGCACTTGCATACTCAGAAAAACACATCAAAATTTTATTTATTTTATATCTTAAAGAGCACTGAAAGCAGCTGCCAAAAAATGGGGGTGGCAGCGCAGGAATAGTTCCCCATGATTTCATGCAACGGCCTCACGGCATGTCCAAAGCACAGTTGGACAAGGACGAAGGTTTGTACTCAGAACCATCAATCAGCTCTCTTCAGGATAGAGACCTACAGTCTGTCTCCTTGAGAGTCACACAATGGAGCAACTTTACTGAGATGGCCACGCAAATGAGAAGGAAGAAGAGTCCTCTCCTGAAGATTACCATTAGCTGCAAAACTTGGGAGAGCTTCACTAACAAACATACTTGGAAACTGGAAACATGCACTGCAAAGATGGATTTATATTCCAAGCCAAAACCACTTATGCTGCTCCATAACTCTTCTTTCCCAAAACTTCTACTTTTAGTTGCAACTTCTTAGCACCTCAGTTACCCAGAGCTTACTAACTAAACTCTGTGCATCAAGACCCACCAGCATAAATGATTTCCCAGTCCATTAGTGTTTCTTAGCAGAAGGAAGCACATAAAAAGTAAATTAAAAGTCTTGCCTCACCTTGACAAAGTCCATTTTAAATCAAGGAATGCTGCTGTTTGGGAGGTCGGCAACAAACCACCTCCTCTGCTATCCCACACCTGCCACTTGAACATGTCTTACATAAGCAGGATCATGGGTGGCAAAGAGAGCGTCCCAAGGTTCCCTGATGTGCAGAAGCATCAACTTCCTTGAGATTGCTGCTGCAAAATCCAGCAGATACCATTCTAATGGCAACACTAGAATTATTGCATGCAATTTAGGAACTTACTACTGCATGGCTCTTTCCTGTTTATCTGGCTAGAGGATTATATTCATTAGTATCAGGTTACAGAGCAAGATCTTAAGGAGCAAGTGTGCAATTTAGAGTATCCTGATATATCTACAAACCTAGTTTTTATAGATACCAAACACATTCACTCAGTATTTTTTTAAATCCCTAATTATCTTTAGGTGTCAAAACAAAGCATTCAGAAATAGCATAGTATCGTCTAAATGAGATACTAACACTTTAATTGAAGATTTCATTCCATAGAAGTCAACGATGTTTGAGAATATTTCCATTTGCCTTGTGCAAATGTACTTTGCAAGTCTTATGTACTCTATTACTGGATAGATGCATAATTATTTCTTATCCCTTCCTGTCTTCTCTCTCATCTACATTCCTATATATACGTTTGAAATGGAGACTCCCAAGTAGCAGGTATCACTCGAACATGGACTTTGTCTTTTAATTAAATCTAGACTTTAATTTTCATCTCAAGGACTTGCTTTTGTTCTAACTCTAATAAAAGGACTCATCGGTCTATGAAGAAGGGTAAGGACAGATCAAATGTGCCTTATTTGCTTTAAGGTTTAACTAGTAACCAGGCTAATATTGCTATGTCAATTATATTTTCACTGAGCAACTGATACTAATAGCTCATTATAGTATCTAAGGGTTTGCTTCTTTAACTATATTATTTCATTTCTGTCACCTTTATCTTCCAAATCTTCTTCTCATATTCACTTTTTATTTCACAGAATTCAGTAATCTAGTCCACAGACACTGCTGCTTTGGCTTGTACAGTAATGAACATCATGAGCTCCTACTCTTGGCCAGAACATTGATAAATTAACGCAATACAAATAAGAATCTTCTTCAACCCATCTTCACCCCCCAAGGCCAACTTCCCTCATTTCTTACTGACCACTCTCCACCCAAGTAGAAGCTGTGTGCAATTGCATGCACTAAATGTCATGAAGCTCCCTTTTTCTGTCCTGCACCTTCTGCTGCCTTTCTAAAGCCAACCAACAACATCTAGCACACATTCCAGTGTACCTCACCTAAGACGGAAAGTTCACAGCTCTCAAACCACTGTCTATTTAAATAACCCCACCAAGCAGAGGTCTAGGACTTTACAACTGTTCAGAGATACCAGCTGTTGTAACCAAGACTGGTTATTTTCTGCGAGAAGACCATCAAAACGGAAAACAACATCATGCCTCTACTCCATCAAGCCCGGGCGGAGCAGAGGAAGAGTGCAAAGATATTAAAATAGAGCACAAAGGAAGATACGATCAACTTGGGAGGTACCAAGGAAAAGACGACAGTCTCTCTCAAACACAAAACAAAGCAAAACAGAGGACGGAATATAGTAATGCTAATTCAGGGCACCACCTTCGAGGTGCAAACCAAACAAAGAACAAGTACGGCTGAAGCCCAGAAGGCGAGACAGGGCCGAGTGCCAGGCAGTTAAAAAGCCCACCAGTGGGTGCCCCCACCCAGGCACGGGGGTACCCGGCGTGGAGGGCGCGTGAAGGCAGAGCAGCCCGGCCTGCAGTCTGCGGGGACCGGAGGCCTCTCCCCGGCAGGGGCCCGAAGCCAACTGCCGGTGTGCGCCGACAGCCACTGGCTCCAGCCAAGTACTTATATGGGCAGCCCGGCCTAGCAACGCGTGGAAGAGGTTGCCCAGCCGCCGTACGGAGCGGCAGCCACCCGCCGACCCCGCGGGAGGCCCGGAGCCGCGGGCGAGCTGCGAGTACGTGGAACCCAGCGCGCCGGACCCGCCCCAGCAGCGCCGCATGGAGGTGCCGGAGGCGCGGGCAAACGATAGTGCAAGCCCGACACCGGGGAGCTGCCGGCCCGTCGGACCAGGGGGACTGCCGCGGCCCGCCCGCCCGTCAGGCACCTGGCCTGGGCGGCAGGACAGGCCGAGCCACAGCCAGGTGCCAGGGAGAGGCAGCTACGGAGGGGACGACACGCTGGGGAAGGGGCGCGGCGGAGGGAGGCCCGGTACGGCACTCACGTTCTCCGTGTCCCGCTCGTTGACGGTGGGCAGCGGCGTCCGAGTGGACATCTTGTGGGCCGCGGCAGCGCCGCACCCGGCGCTCTGAGGATAAGGCCGCCCGCTCTCCTAGGCCGCGGCGGAGGCCGCCGACNCGCCGCCGCTGGGCTCCGCGCAGCCCGATCGCCGGCTCCTCCTCCTCCTTCCTCCTGCCCGCTCAGGTGAGCGGCCAGCAGCGCAGGGGGGCCACGGCGCCTCCTCAGCATCCGGCGGCGACACCGACTCCTCCTCCTGCCGCCGCTGCCCCGCGCTCCCTTCCTCGTCTCCGCTCTGCCCTGCCCTGCCCTGCCCTACCCTCCCCCTCCCCCCCCCCCCCCCCCCCTCCCCGCCCCGCCGCTTTGGGCCCGGCCCCAACGGCCAGGCTTCACCGCCCCACGCCGCAGGAAGCGCCGGGCGGTGCGGGAGGGTACAGCGAAGGCAGGCTGCCGGGCAGCCTCCGCCGGCGCCACCCTCCCTCCAGCCGGGGCACCCGTCACGAGTGGCGCCGCGCCGGGCCTAGTCGGGGTGTGGGCCGGCCAGGAGGTCGCGCTGGGCTCGGGGTGAAGTGGATCGGGTCAGGTGTGCTGCTTCATGAGGGAGGACGAGGGAAGAGCGCGTCTCGGTGTATCTGCCAACGGGACCGGGCGCATCCTTCAGCTTGCCGGGATGGGGGTACCCTCGAGGAAGCCAGCGGGGCCCGGGGGGGTAGTCGCCTGGGAACACCCCAGCCCCCTGCATGAGGGACGCGGGGTGGGAGCCACGGGGGTGCTGGGGCCCTCTGCAGCTTGGCGAGTGGGTTGCCGCAAGAACTCGCCCGTTCCCAGGAATCGACCTTCGGAAGGGCGATGAGGCAGCCCGCCTCGCTTCCCGCACGGCTCCGAGTCCACAAGTGACAGGCTTTCTGGAGGCTCGTAAAACCCTCTGTCAGCAGCTGTGTAAGGCAAGCCGTGTATCTGTGCATTTCAGCCAGCCAGGCAGCCTCCTTTACCCACTTGAAGTAGAAACCGCATCAAGAATTCTGAACGATGAGTCTATCGGCTCGTGTCCGACCAGCACACAGTCCTCCAACACTTAACCAATGATCTCACGTACTTAAAATTAGAACCACACACACGTTTCTGTCTTTGAGAAGTTACTAGTGTTTACATGACAGCAGCTCTTGCTATAAAATCAGCAAACCCTTCACCTAATTCTAAATATAGTTTTTTAAAAATATTTTTTTCTGCACCAAAATCAAGAGAAAAGCAATATGCCTGAATTTCTGCCGCCCATAGTTCAACAGGTTTTTGTAACTCGGACTGTAAGCATCCTCATAAATGCTGTAAACAGAGTCTTTGTTCTGAAGGACTTTAAAGGTTGGGCGAGATGATCCTGGAGGTCCCTCCCAACCTGGCATATGATTACAGAAGATCCTTTGGAAGGCACTTGATGGGTTGGTGTGTCTCTCTCCAGAAAGTCCTTATATGCTTGTGAAAGGGCATAGTTTGTTACTTGTTACCAGTATTCATAACTTATATATACATATGCATATGTATATTTTATTTATAGGTGGCCACGCTAAACAAGAGTATATTTAGGTCTACTGTTAGTTCTGGTGTGATACAAGAGGTTCCCCCAAATCCTTAGCACTGGTCAGCTAACAGTGGAGTTTTACATATGGGAAAACAGCTTCAGTGTAGCTGATGCAAGGACAGGCAGAGAACATCCCCATGTTGTACAGGCAGTGTGACAGGACTACTCTTCGCACATTCAGCAGCGTGTTGCTCTGATTATGCATGATTTGTCTGGAATGATAGTTTCCCAACTAAAAAGCCTTCCCTAAAACCCCCAAATCTTTGAAAGGTTGCCTTTTGGCTCCTAGCTTTCTCCTCACATTGCTAGCACTACTGACTGCAAGGGAAATGTCAGCGTCTTTCCTATTTTCTGGGAACAAAATAATCCAATATTGGGTTTATTTGGGGTAAACAGACATGGTCTAGTCAGCATGCCAAAACAAGTTTGTTGACAAGCTGGATATTAACCCAGTTTGGTTGCTTAGCTCATCAAAATGTGCTCACTTTTATCCCAAATAAGAACAAGGCTGTGCAGAGCTGTATGTGGGACCTGACACTGCAACCCTTACTTGGTCAAAACTGCCAGTGATGCAAGCCCCTTGTGGTATGGATTTGTGTAGAGGCTTGTGGTTGGAGAAGAAAGGAGTGTATATTCAAATGTCTTCTAAATGTGTTTAATGACACCACTGACTAAGGGAAATCTTAGAAAGATTTCCTGCCTTAGAATTTGAATATATTTTGGTCAGTAGTTCATAGGAAAATGATGGCACATCAAAAATTTGAAGTATAATCATGTAATAATTCTTGTTATCTGAAGATCTGCTTTGCAGTAGTTTTGGTTGTAGTTATTTCTGTTATCATATTCTTTCATGTTAATAAGGTCACTCATTCATTTAATAGCTCAGTTTAATTTTGTTTAGTTATTACTACAGGCTTCTTGTCTGCCCTAAATAAGGAAATGCACAAACAACAACTAAAGAGCTGCGTCAAGGAGAAGGTGACCGCAAAGATGGTGGTGTCATCCCCCAGCTGCCTCTCCAAAGAGGCAAAATAGAAGATGGGTAATGATCTGAGTGCAAAAATGCCCTGGAAGACAGCTGCTCCAAAGTATCTGAAACCTGTGCTAAATTATATAGAAAGTTATTGCTGTGGCATTAAGTCCTGCTTAGTGCCCACCATGAGTAACAGAGCACAAGCAGGGCTTGCATGGTGGCAGCAATGGCAGGGTGAAAACAGCAAACAATGAGAGGAAGGCTGTCATTTTGGAAAGGGAGAATCCAGCAGGAGCATTTTGCTTGAGATCCATGTTTTGAGGGGCTGGAGGAAGTCTTGACTGCTCACATCAGAAGTTATAAAGATAGACATGCCTGGGTAGTTGTGATTTTTCACCCTGAGCTCCAGTCCTTCCAGCCCAGGACAAGGCCAGCTTCCTGGCTCAAATATTCCCTCTGGACCCACCTTGGGTGGTCTGTGGCTTGTTTAGTGACTAGCTTGAAGTTCAGCACTAGAAAGGTGGGTCTCCCACTGCCTTAACAGTAACTGAATCCCATCTACAACTGGTAGCAGTTTCAGACAGTAACTGCAACAAAACCTTTTCCTGTAATTTTCAAGTTTCGTTCTCAACAGCAAAAAGGTGAAAGGTTCAGATATAACACAAGAAATGTGACCACTGAGATGTGAATAAAATTGAGCAAAATCTTGGTCTTTATGCCTTTCATTGCACGAGGACATCCTCTGTATTATAGAAAGCAAAATGAAAGACATGACAAATACATAAGAGTATTATATCTCCAGCTGCATGTATGAAGGCTACAGTAGTATTAAAGGCCATTATAAACTACCGATATGGGGGTCCATGGATTGTTTACTTTATGAGGCACACAATACAAAATTATGTGCATTCTGAATATATGTAGAATCATAGAATCATAGAATGGTAAATTTGGAAGGGACCTCAAGGATCATCTAGTTCCAACCCCCTGCCATAGGCAGGGACACCTCCCACTAGCACGGCTCACTCAAGGCCTCCTACAACCTGGCCTTGAACACCTCCAGGGAGGGAGCAGCCACAACCTCCCTGGGCAACCTGTGACAGTGTCTCACCACCCTCACTATAAAGAACTTCCTCCTAACATCCAGTCTAAATCTCCCCTCTGCCAGTTTAAACCCATTACCCCTTGTCCTGTCATTACAAGACCTTGTCAATAGTCCTTCCCCAGCCTTCCTGTAGGGCCCCTGGAAGGCTACTCTAAGGTCTCCTCGAAGCCTTCTCTTCTCCAGGCTGCAGAGCCCCAACTCTCTCACAGAGGGAAAACCACCTCATAAATACATGAGTTATCAATGGTCTGAAGAAGCTAATAAGGACATTGACTCTGTCTCTGGATGTGCCTCAAGGCCTGAAGAAAGAGAAGGGTGTTATAAATTGGTACTGCAGTACTAAAGACCTCTGTACTGGCCCTTCATAGTTATTGCTAAAAATAACTGCTTTTGATTGTTTCCTTCAGCTTTGATATCTCATCTCTCTTCTGACGCCCCCAGTCTCTACAGCCACAGCCAACTTGTCCCACATCTGAAGAGTTTCAAAAAGGAAACTAGCAAGCCACTGTAACACTGAGGTAGAACCACGATGAAACCTGAGGCAATGGCAACTGCATGAATTTCAGCCATTGTTTTCATTTACTGCAGTCTGTTTCTTTGACTGTTGTGGCTTTCAGTAGTGGTTTCAACCTTGCTCTACAAAAATCTCATTTTCTTTCCTTTTTGTCACTTGAGTTTGGATTAAGTATATTGACAGAGGAGGTAAGACGTGAATCATTTTCATGCATCAGCACTGGCAGTCTCTTTTCTGATTTTTTTTATTTTTTTTTAATGCTAACATGTCTCCCTGATTTTTTTTTTAAACAATAATTTTTTTTTAATGTTAACTTTTTTTTTTTTTTTTTTTTTTTTTTTTTTTTAATTTTTTTGAAAAAATTANGCAATAAATTTTTTTTTTTTTATTTTTTTTTTTTTTTTTTTTTTTTTTTTTTTTTTTAATGCTAACATTCTTGGAAAAGACTGCATCAAAGAATAGTAACAACACTCTTGGAAAAGACTACATCAAAGAGTAGTAGCAATGCATAGTGTAGCATGTTGGAAATATCTGTAATATAAAGCAGTATCTTGGTATCCTCTTTATCCAAAAATACTTTTTATGAAAGCATGTCAAAGAGTAAAATAACTACTTGAAGCAGGTACATACATGATTCCTATCACAGCTCTGAGCTGTGACATGAGACATAACACCTCACTGCTTTAGACCTGTGAAGCTGCAAAGTTTCCCTAGCTGCTGCTCAGCTAGGGAGTGGAGGGACTAAATAGTCTGTCCAGGAACAGAGAGGAAAACATGGACAAAGGAGACAGCTGACTCACTATAAGTAGTCCTTTGGGACCCTCGGGGTACAGATGTAAAACCAGCTTTAGATAACCCCAGGAGATGGGGCAGGATGGCAGAAAGCCTGCAACAAGATGCCTGGTGATCTGCCATTGATCTTCAGAGGGCCATTGGAGACCAGAAGTGGGGGGAAGAGTTGGGAGAGGCAATTAACCTAAGTGGTCACAGATGTTCTCACTCTACATCTACCCTCTGCAGACTTCAGTGGTGCGGTTTCTGTGGAAACAGAAACTCTCTGCTAAATGGAACTGCTGTCCTTGTCAGGATCTGATTTTTTCAACCATGTATTCTACAGCAGCGCAACAAGAGCTTGTTGATGCAGAAAGATGCAAAGCTACCCTGTGACAACATTGCATATTTCAGTCCAAACTAAAACAGCTTTTGATCCAGAAATGGTTTCAGGTTTGGATATGGCTTAGTCCAGTACATGATTCTCCAAGAGGGAAGTCTCTAGCTGTGGCAAAGACCCTACATAATCCTCAATGAGTCCAGTGTAACTTCCAGTAGTCTTCCCTCCATTTTGAGGTGGCCAGGAAAAGAAGGATCTGAGTTAAACTGCTGGCTGCAAGATTTAAGTGTGTGTGAATGTCTGTGTGAGAAAATATTTTTTTTTTTTTACTTATTTAGGAAAACGTTTATTTCATATTTTTGTAATATTGTGCTGGTTTGAGGCTAATTGGAATATTTTAATGAAAAAATTAGATTATAGACTGTGAAAATAAAACAATGGTGATGCCTGCTTCACTCATAGGCTTGCTGAGATGTATAAAGACAAGGACACAAATATAGATAAGGCAGAGTCTCTCTGGGAGCTGTTGTGTCTTCTGCTCTCTTCTGTGTAACCCAACTAACCACTCTGCTTCTAACCCCCCTTGCCAATCCTCCAAACTCACCTTGTGCACAAGGCAAACCCTGGGGTAAGGTATAGGGTTGGGGAGAAGGTGGAAGGGTGGTTGGGAGCCCCTCCTGGGCACTCTGATTTCTGGGAGGGGAGTTGTGTTTCTGTGTTACCTTTAACTTGTATATTTCTGTAAATATTCATGTCTATAGTGTATATCTCTGCTTGTACATTGTGCTGAGCTGTAAATAGAGCTTCAGTCCTTCACTTCCAGCCAGCTGAGTCTAGTTTGGGTGATTTCATTGAGGGGGGGTGTGGGTAACTCCCAAACCACCACAAATATCTTTTTTTTGCTAAAATACCTGGTTGAGTGTACTGGATTAATTTTTCACTGAGCCATTCTAACAGTTTAGAAGCTTAAAATGGCTTGGGATGTTAGGTTCTTTTTTTGTTTGTTTTTTTCTTTTTTCATTTCATCTTTCCCTCACACATCCCCCCCCTCACTGCACACACCACACACCCCCCC
>VWZE01021285.1:291466-313171 GCA_013396675.1 Eubucco bourcierii | reverse complement strand
CCCCCAAACAAAGCAGTCTCCCTGTTTTGTTTTCTGCTGACTGCACTGAACTGGCAGAATAGCCGTAAAGATAATTGACAAAATGACAGGATAGGACAAAATGTTGGAAGAGAAGAACTGACACAGTCATTCCTGGACTTTTTAACAGTTAAACCACAATGCCGTGTTCAAATAAACACATTATTCCCACAAGAGAAAGTAAATTTTATCCCTCCCAGAATTTGTATGTGGAACAAAATGGCAAACAGTCTCTTACTGCTGTAAGTCTTACTGACCATGCCGTACAGAGTGCTGAAGACTAATCTGAAATCTCTTCTGCCTTCTCTGAGGTTATCAGGAACAAAAAAGAGGTATCCTGGACTTCTTGTAACAGCCACTGAAACAGAGCTGGCAATAACCATGGCTACATAGCTTCGGCAATGGATTTAAATAGGATGGATTCTAGAGTTCTCTCCTGTGAAGTGTCCTAAGAAGGTGTAAACCAACCAAATGAGACAATCTACTCCCTGTCTTCATGACTGCATAGAACCAACACCCAGAAGTCAAGCACAGAGAGAAGGAAAAGGAGCTTACTCTGAGTTACGTGGTTGCCCCAAGATGTAATAACTGACCAGAGGGAGGTTATGGAGTCTCCCTCCCTGGAGATATTCAAGAACTGTCTATTCCAGGGTGATCTGTTCTAGGTGATCCTGCTCTGGCAGGGGGGCTGGACCAGATGATTTTTCAAGGTCCCTTCCAGCCTCTGACATTCTATGATTTTATGATTCTATATCACAGTATCACCAAGGTTGGAAGGGACCTCAAAGCTCATCAAGTCCAACCCATCACCACAGCCCTCAAGACTAGACCATGGCACCAAGTGCCACGTCCAAACCCGCCTTGAACACTTCCAGGGACGCTGACTCCACCACCTCCCTGGGCAGCCCATTCCAGCAGTCAATGACTCTCTCAGTCAAGAACTTTCTCCTCACCTCCAGCCTAAACTTCCCCTGGTATAGGTTGAGACTGTGTCCTCTTGTTCTGGTGCTGGTTGCCTGAGAGAAGAAAGCAACCTCCCCCTGGCTACAACCACCCTTCAGGTAGCTGTAAACAGCAAGAAGGTCTCCCCTGAGCCTCCTCTTCTCCAGGCTAAACAATCCCAGCTCCCTCAGCCTCTCTCCATAGGGCTTTTGCTCAAGGCCTCTCACCAGCCTCATTGCCCTTCTCTGGACACAGTCTACCACCAGTACCATGGTCTTGCAAAACCACATCATCTTCCCTTCCCAGCCTGTGAAGAGAGGGTGCCTGGAATCAGATAGGAGGACACAGATTTTAGTTTTTAAGTTAGCCAGAGAAGTAAGATACGATGTCAACCTAATTTCCAAATAAGTTAAAAATAAACCAAAGGATTTATTTTGGGATATAGCAAGCTGTCTAATAACAGCTCAGCTTTATGACATGTAGGAATAGAATCCAAATTCTGATTTTGGTTATACTACTGGAAGTTTTCCATTTGCTTCAAAGATAAGGAGCAGTTTCACCAAAGTAATTTGGCCAAAATTTAGCCATACATCTATTATTATTCCTTAATGTGATGCCCTTAGAATTGGTAGTGGCAAAGTAATTATTAAAAAAAAAAAACAAACAAAAAACCAGAACTATGGGAGCAACCTCTCAGCTTTTTCTGAGGTTTAAATGATTTTAAGTGGTTTTTTTTAGAATGAATAGTGCTCTATGTATGCCAAATATTATTATGCATTACATAAATGCATATGAGGCATCCTATTTTCATCTTTGCCCACAGTGCAATAATGACGTATCTGCAGTGGGATGAACTGTAACACTATGTTTAATAAAGGTTATGCATTAAGTTTGTATTTCTTGTTGTTAGGTTATATGCTGCTTCTGATATGTAGGTCACTGCTCAGATCAGTCAGGGCTTAACCATGGCCAGTCATTCCTATCTGAAACCTGGCAGGCTTCTGCTGCTAGAGGAAAAGTTGCCCTCCTCTCTACAGAAAGGGTAGTCTGGCATAGGAACAAGCTTCCCAGGGGAGCTGTGGAGTCACCATCCCTGGCAGCAGTGTTCAAGAAACATGTAGACAGAGTGCTTTGGGACATGGTTTAATGGCCATGGTGGTCTTAGGTTGATGGTTGGACTCAATAATCTTAGAGGCCTTTTCCAACTGAAACAATTCTGTGACTCTGTGATAACTTAGTTTAGAGCTATTGAAAATTGTGTTGTGATGATTCAGGTGTGGAAGAAAATGCTAGTCTTCATTCTGGGATAATGCATTCAAAACTCAGCTAAGCAGCATTGGTGATAGCATGTAAAGTGAGATAAGGATATATAACTAAAATACTGTGAAGTCCAGCACCTTGTAGGAGTACTGAAAAGCTAACTGCAACATTTGAGAGTAAGTTTAGTAAGCTAATGGCATACTTAATGGTTCCTTTTTAGTTTTTTAATTTTTATTTTTACATAGATATGGTTACAGCGAAGTGTGGGACAGATCATCTCATAGAATCATAGAATCATAGAATGGTAAGGTTGGAAGGGACCTCAAGGATCATCTAGTTCCAACCCCCTGCCATAGGCAGGGACACCTCCCACTAGTACAGGTTACTCAAGGCCTCGTCCAACCTGACCTTGAACACCTCCAAGGGAGGGAGCAGCCACAACCTCCCTGGGCAACCTGTGCCAGTACCTCACCACCCTCACTGTAAAGAACTTCCCCCTAACATCTCAAGTGAGTACTGTGCTGGTTCGAGGCTAATTGGAATATTTTAATGGAGAAAATTATATTATAGGCTGTGAAAAGAAAAACAGTGGTGATGTCTACTTCACTTACAGGCTTGCTGAGATGTTTACGAACACAAACATAGATAAGACACAGACAGAGGGAGTCTTGTCTCTGTCTCTCTGGCTGCTTGTGGGTCTGCTGGCCTCTCTGCTAACCTAACCACTCTTCTTCTAACCCCTCCGGCTGATCCTCCAAACTCACCTTGTGCATAAGGCAAACCCTGGGGTAAGGCAGAGGGGTGAAAAGAAGGTGGAAGGGTGGTTGGGAGCCCCTCCTGGGGACTCTGATTTCTGGGAGGGGTGTTGTGTTTCTGTATTACCTTTAACTTGTATATTTCTGTAAATATTCATGTATATTGTGTATATTTCTCTTGTATATTGTGCTATTGTGTTTCTGTATTACCTTTAACTTGTATATTTCTGTAAACATTCATGTATATTGTGTCTATATCTGCTTGTAAATTGTGCTAAGCTGTAAATAGAGCTTCAGTCCTTAACTTCCAGCTGGCTAAGTCTGGTTTGGGTGATTTTACAAAGTCTGGGGGGACAGGGAACTCCCAAACCATCACAAGTACCAAAATGTTTTCCAGTATGGTTTGCAAGTCCATCTTTGATAAGAGTGAAGTTTATTTCAGTTGCAAACCTGAAACATACACACATATTTTCCAGGTTAGATTTGAGTCTCAAGCCTAAATTTTGTTACTGCTCCTGTATTGCCAGTATTTACTCCACAGAAGTACATTGAAAATCCACTGGATCAAATCCTCAGGCCTTCTGGTCATTTTTTATTGAGCTCTCACTGGAAACAGAATTCACAGTAGTTCAAATCCTAGTGGATAAAAAGCAGCTGAGCACGCACCCATCCCTCTAATTTCCATGCCAGTTGTTGCTGAGTAAGGACTGAATGTGTCTCCTGTTCCTGTGTCAGGACTGCTGACATGAGTAAGTGGGAGGAAGATGAAGCTCTGGTGAGGATGGACTTCAGGAGCTGGTCCGTTCTTCTTTCACACGGATGGGAGTGTCACAGTGCGCTTCCCTGCCTAATCAGTCTCAACGCAGCCTTGCACAACTCAGACTGTCTTAAGCTTTTAACCAGAGTGTAGGAGTTCAGAAAAAGAAAATCAAACCACCTCCCTTCCCCTAAGAAAAAAAGTAATTGCCAAGATTTGTTTTGATGTAGCATGTACAGTAAACTTGAATCACTGAAAGTGAACCACATATTTGTGCAAGTGTTTTTTTCCTTTCCCTAATTTTCATTCCAAGCTAGCTATTCATTTTACTTACCTCCTGGAGAAAACACACTGGAGGCTGGATCCAGCTTCCAGTGAGGCTCATGGTGGAGCTGCCAAGGCCATAATCCCCTGGGCTGTAAGACAGCTCCTCTCTGTTGACCCTGCTGGGGCTATCCCAGTACATACCAGCAGACAATCTAGTCCTCATGATGGTTAATGCAGACAAGCCTCTGTATGAATCATCTTCTGGGCCAAAGAAAATGTTAATGCATAGTAATGACATCAAAATAGCACATGGTGATAGATTCTACTCTCGTTGTAATTGTGTTACTAATTACAAGTGTTACTTGTTCTTTACAACACTCCTTTGTTTTAATACTTGGTGAGACCAGGAGCCTGGTGCATTTAATGCTTCATATATGATCTGCACTATAAGCCATGCATATCTGAAACTTCAGCTTCAGCTTGTCCTTGCAAGCTTTCTAGACTTCTGGTGAAGACAGCACAGAAGTTTTAGAGTTATTCATCTGTTAAGAATCTCAGAATATGGATCTTCATTACTCTTACCAGTATGTAGCATGCCAAGATGGGAAGGACAAATGGAAAAACAGTCCAAAATGCTAATCACACAATAAAGGGGCATAGTGAATGGCAGAATGAGAACTGAACACCAAGGAAGAAAGCTAAGAAAATGGTTGTTCAGCTTAGGGGACATTGAGATTGGACGTTAGGAACAAGTTCTTTACCATGAGGGTGGTGGAACAGTGGAACAGGTTGCTGAGGAAGGTGGTTCAGGCCCCATCCCTGGTGATATTCAAAGTGAGGCTCAACAGGGCTCTGGGTGAGCTGATCTAATTGAGATGCCCCTGCTGACTGCAGAGGGGATTGGACTAGATGATTTTTGGAGGTTCCTTCCAACCCAGACCATTTTGTAATTCTGTCATAATCCTATCTCTTTTTACCTTGTTGCCTGTGTTTAACATGTATATGGGGCTAAAAGTATAGCAGTTGCTCTGCCACTCATGACTCTTCCTCAGCAAAGAAGGAGAATTGGGAAAATACATATCGATTGAAATGAAAATTAATGAAACAGCTAAACAAATACCAATATAAAGTATATAAAATTATACTCGGCCCAACAAATGTACAGTAGCCACAAAAATAAAGGGAAAAGCAGTCCTCAGGAGCAAAAAGAGAAAGAGCAATAGGAGGAGCCAAAAAATGAGCATCCTCACATCCTCAGCAAACTTCCCACTTTATACTGAGTGTGATGCTTTATGGTATGGGATACATCTGATAGGCAACTCAGAGCAGTTGCCCTCGTTGACACCAAACTGCTAATGGCCCACACCATGGCAGGCCTCTGATTCTGTTCCAGCTAAACCAAGACAGTACCTACCCATCTTCCTCGTAGTAGTCTTCATATCCCATGGAACTGAGAAGATTTAGAGCATGCCCAAAGCAACAAGCATCCCTGGAAGGAGGGCAGGCTGCCAGAGATGCCACAGCTAGGATGGGTTGTCCTTGCCTGAGTGGCTGATTGCTTCCTCCTGGTACCAGTACCTAGAAATAGTTCTCCCTTCCCCTTTCCCTTTCCCTTTCCCTTTCCCTTTCCCTTTCCCTTTCCCTTCCCCTTCCCCTTCCCCTTCCCCTTCATCTTCCCTTCATCTTCCCTTATCTTCCTTATGTTCATCTTTTGCTTTTGGTTTCCCTGCAGCAGGACTAAGCCATGATCTCAAACCTCTTTCCTAGCAGTGTGGGAGATACATGAGAGAAGGCTGGAAATGCTCCTTCTCAGTGGAGAGTACTGTTGCTTTTTCAGAGAAGGAAATAAAGTAAACTCTTCCTACTCCCATCTGTGTTTTTTGCCAGTCCTCCCTTCAGGCTTGCTCAGTGCAAATACTAATTTCATATTTATCCATCTACCTTGGGATTCTTGAGAAATCTTATGCTCTTCATACTAATTGGAACAGAAGCATGGAAAGAATAAATAAAGCTATCCAGAAGTATCCATACTTTAGAGACAGACTCAGAAAATTAATCTTCTCACTTGCAGGTTGTTACATTATCTACAGACACTTTCTTTTTTTTTTCCCCCCTCACATATTGGGTCTTCAGTCAGACTGTGTTTTTGCTTTATCTGGCAAAGCAGGCCAACAGAATTTCACTTGAAAGCATATCTAGGTCGCATCCCATTCAAAAGCTGCATGATTTGACCATCTTGAAACTTTCCTGTGGGTTGGAGAGTCATGCAGGCAGGGCTGACAAGTCAGGCCAAGCTACAGGCAGCTGGTACTCTCAGTCAGTGTCTTAATGCATAGTTCATGAGCAAGCCACTGGCTGCAATATGTTTGTGTTAGTCATTTATCAAATAATAATGAGCACCAAAGGCTAGGTCCTGTAAATGGATAAATGGGGCTGATTCCTGCACCTTGGTGTGTGGAATGTGTCTTGAGGGCCGTTGTTTATGGAGCTACAGATTTGTTCTTTGATCTCTTACCAGTAACAGGACTAAAGGAATGCAGATTTTGGTGTTAATAGAATGCTTAACATTATCTAGGGAAAGGTTGTTAGTTTTCTGTAGCTATCTCATTAGGCTTGAAGGATGTGTTATATACATTAAGGGCAGCAGCAATTAACATAAAGCCCTCCTAATCTGAAAGACACATAATCATTGAATCCCAGAATGGCAGGGTCTGGAAGTGACCTCTGGAGATCATCGAGCCTAACTCTGCTACTAAAGCAGGTTTTTCTAGAGCAGGTTGTCAAGGATCACATCCAGGTGGGTTTTGAATGGCTTCAGAGATGGAAACTCCACAATCTCTCTGGACAGCTGTGCTGGTTTGAGGCTAATTGGAATATTTTAATGGAGAAAATTATATTACAGGCTGTGAAAATCAAACAATGGTGATGTCTGCTTCACTCATAGGCTCGCTGAGATGTTGAAGAATAAGAACATAGACATAGATAATCAGTATCTCTTGGTCTCTCTCTGGGAGCTAGTGGATACTCTCCTCTCTGCCGAGTAACCTAACTAACCACTTTCCTTCTAACCTCCCTGGCCCTGTGATTACGTCACATCAACTGCCTTCCAGGTCAGCTCTAACTTATTTTTCCATACATAGGTTCACTCTGAGGCAGAAATTCTCTATGCTGCAAACATCAGCTCAAGGGAGATGTTAAATCCTCCTTGTTGGAGATACAGGAGAAAGAAACTGGGAAAGGCAACCCTTCCAAATCCATTATTAGTTTCTAATTGCAGCATGTTTTTCTCAGTTCTCCATAGCAGTCTCATTCCACTACTCTCAGCTCTTTTTTTGAGTTTAAAGCCCACTGAGGTCAGTATACAATGAATGTGGATAGGAGAGAACAGATTAACGATGGAACAGAAAGAAGACAGGCAAAATGGTCTACAAATGATTGCACTTGGGGATCTCTTCCAGAAGCTAAGGTCCTTCCAGATTCCCTTTAGAAAGGAATTTGGAGGCACTGGGCACATGCTCTCTGTGTCAATGATTTGTTGTGTACTGTTGATGAGGTGATGTGACCCATCCTGTATGTATCATTAGCAATTGCACTTGCAAATAAAGTTATGCATATGATATGATAAATGTGATCTGTGAACCCAAAGTTCTTCTGTGCTATTGAATTGTCAACAGGGGAATCTCTTCCGTTAAATGAGGGCCTGGAGAGCAGAAAATTCTCCACAGGGAATTCCTGTACACTATAAAAATGATCATGAACGTGGTGTTCTTCTGAATTTGCTCATAAATCTTCTCTTCTTTTGTTAGCAAAAATTCCCCTGATTACTTTGTGATATTAACAAGCAAATGTTTAGCTCTAACTTGTGGTGCTTCAAATGCTTTCTTTCAGGAAAAAAAAAAAAAAAGGAAAAGAATCTGGACTGGAGGGAACTGGAGAGACAACACTGACTTGAGCACAGTTAGCTGCAAGAACAAGATCAACATGAAAACCAGATTTGTTTTGTTTGAGGTCTTCTTTTGCCCCAAAGCTGTCTGTGGCACTAGCTCCCCTATGGATGTGTTTCTCAAGATAGCAGCCTCTGCTTTGTGTGTGCTCCATACAGAGTGGAACATGGGGGCTAAGTTCGAAACTAGATTTCCAGACAGTCAGAGTTCAAGGAAGTCTGAATTTTGGCCTGGTTTCCTAGCTCATTACACAGGGTGAAATCCTAGGTCTCTTGAAGTCAATGGCACAAATTTCACTGGTTTCAGGATGGTGAGAATGTCACCTCTTGCTGTTTAGAGATCAACTACAAGAAAAAGAAAAGAACTATGATTCTGACCATACATGGATTATATCATCTTTAGTCATGTCCATGCTTGTCATGCTTTTAGTCTGCTGGATCTATCCATGTCCCTTACCATACATTCATAAAGGTTTTGCTGCCTGCCTCTTTCTGGGGTTCCTGTGATCTTTTCAAGGGGTGTGCTCTTCAAGAGACAGAAAGACCACTACCAAGTGCATAAGGATGTGATAAAACACTGATAGCATTCTGGCACTTAAATTCCAAATCCCAATGGAGTCACAAGACAGATTCCACTCATTTTAATTGCCTCTACATCAGCTCATTTTAGTCCTTGGGGAGTGCTGGACACCACCAGTTGAAACATGCTAAAACTGTTTGTCAGAGCAAATTTGTAATAATCTGTAAGCTACAAAAAAATATTTTTTAAATTTTATCAGCATGTCTTCCTCAAATATTCCTAGCCATATATGGCATGAACTTTTTGCCTTTATTCAGGAATTTCCTTTTCAGTTTCTCCTTTTTTAAAGGCAGCCTGTACTAGGACAATGGGAAAAAAACAATTCTGGAGTGTGATCCAGTCCCTTGCATTCATATCTAATAAACAGATGGTTCTGTGAGCCTCAGGCAGTGGAGAAATACAGTCACATTCACAGAGTTTTAGTGATAACTCAGATAGTTACTCCAAAACATCATATGTTACACCACTATTTTGCACCAACTGAGTAATGAGGAGTGTTCTGCCAAGGCTCCTCTGTGTGCTTTTTCACAGCTGTGATGCTGTCAGGCCAAAGACAATGCTTGCAGTGAGGAGCCCAGCACTCCCACAGACGCCCAGCTGTCCAAAGGCTGGATCTCAGCCAAAAGACTCCTGAAATGTTTTCCATGGGCTACATCCTAATGTATACTGCCTGTGCATTCATACAGTCCCTTCTAATGCCAGGGTGGTTGGCAGAGTAGCTGTCGGGCTGGCTTACAGCACGCTCTGAAAGTGCATGAGGCGGAGATCCCCCTCTGTAGAAGTGACATTACATTATGTCCTATGACAGCCCTGAGTTTACACAGTCTTGTGCCACTTTGCCCAAACCTTATTAAGCTATGTGGTGTTTCAATGTACCCAAGCCATGGTGGTTTCTAGTATCCTCCTTGTTAAGCACTGTGCTGACATAGCTATGACAGCACAGCATTCTGGGAAGAGAGCTTCTGCTGCAATGCTATGCCTCTTCATTCTGCAGCCTGTAGTTTCTCTGGCAGTACACCATGGGATGGCCATTGTAAAGTACAGGGTCTAGGGGCCAGGAAATGAGTGCCCCTGCTTCTTCTCTAGGTATTGATTATAAAGAAACCTCTAGGTATTGATTATAAAGAAACTGGGCAAGTGCTTCAGCAGAGTGTTCATCTGCAACAGCTCTGCTCAGTGCAGTGCCATTTTGGATACAGCGGTGAGTGCAGCAGGGTATAGAAGCCACCCTGGGGTCACCAGTGACAGCAACTATTGCACAGATTAGCTGAAACTCCCTCTGTAACAGCAACACTCCTCTCAGACACACACAGAGAGCTCCTCTCCAACTGACACTGAACTGCTAGTGGCTGTAACACACCAGTTTTGCAATGACTGATTTTCCTGGTCTTGCTGAGACAGAATCAAAGGCCAGCCATGGGCTGCAGGCCATTAGCAGCTCTGAGTCAGCTGGGACAGCTGACTTGAGTTGGCTACGAGTGTATCTCAGACCATGAGCATCACACTGAAAATAAAGGAGGGAGTTTGCTGATAGGAGCCTCCTACCTGGACTTCTCACTGTGCTCTTGAGGACTGCTTTCCTCTTCAGAGTGGCTGCGGCACTTTTGCTGGGCTGAGTATAACTTTATGTATTTTGTACTGACAGTGGTGTTAATCTGTTTTATTAAATCCATTTTCATTTCAGCCTGTGGGTCTTCTTTGCCTTTCCTGCTTCAACTTCTCTGCTGAGGAGGCTGTAGGGTAATGGCCAGAATTTAGCCCCAGCTATAAGTCAAATGTAAATGCTGATCAGCTGTGGAGGTTGTTAAAGGGACATCTGTGATTTTTGTGAGAAAGTTGCTGCTGTATTGTTTTTGCACAACGTTGCAAAGGAGTTGAGGCATCCCTACCTACTGCAGAGGGGTTGGACAAGATGACTTTTGAGAGTTCCTTCCAATCTGATGCAATCTCTGAATGTGTGAGTTAGTTGCATGGCATTTCAAAGGGCTTAGGAAGCCCTTACTAACGAATGGGCTTTATCAGATACTTTTAACAGCTGACACAGCAATACTTTGATTATTAATAGTAGCATTAATAATGAGATGACCAAGTGAAATTAAGTCCCATACCCCAAGTCATAGATTCCTTCTCTGGTGAAGAGGTAACATAAAAAACAAAGTTCTTTTCACACCCCTCATGCAGTCACATCGTTGGTGAGAATGGTTAGTGCATTTCCACATGTATCTTGTTTCAGTGCTCCATATCATTAAAGAAGAAACACCTTACCTTACGTTTCTCTGCTTACTAAAGCTTTTAATGTGTTGGTTTGACAGGAGAAAACAGTGGTGTAATTGTAAAGTGTTTGCAGAGTGCTGTGAATATGCTCTGGAGTAGCTGGAGTGCGTAGCAATGCTGGTGTGAAATCTGATGTTCTTTAGCGTTGTAGGTCTGTCAGGCTAAGTGCCTGATGGTTTTTCCACATTTGTGAGTGCAAGAGGCAGAAGGACTGTGGGGAACAGGAGGTCAAGAGATCCTCTGGATGTGAGCCAAACAGAGTATGTTGGCAAGCTGCTTCGTGTGGTCAGAGGAACAAGATCAGGGAGGCATTATGCTCTGACTTAAAGACCAGAAAATAGTTGGAGGGAAGTAATGTCGTGTAACCATGAATGTGCCTGCATTTACTCACTCTTGGAATTAACAACATGGAAGGAGTTGAGCTATTTAGAGGTGGTAAGGCAAGGAAATTTTGCAACTGAGTGGTATCAGATTTTTTTAAAAAAATTATTATTATATGTAGGTAAGCAGCACCAGAAGAAGAGGACACAGTGTCAAGCTGTGCCAGGGGAAGTTTAGGCTGGAGGTGAGGAGAAAGTTCTTCACTGAGAGTCATTGACTGCTGGAATGGGCTGCCCAGGGAGGTGGTGGAGTCACCGTCCCTGGAGGTGTTCAAGGCGGGTTTGGACGTGACACTTGGTGCCATGGTCTGGTCTTGAGGTCTGTGGTGATGGGTTGGACTTGATGATCTTTGAGGTCTCTTCCAACCTTGGTGATACTGTGATATATTTTTACATTTACCTTCTGTTAATATTTAGGTAGCATGTTGTTTCTTGAATAGCAAGCCTCTGGTGATCTGAAATTTCGGTAGTTGAGCAGATAACTCACACTGTCTGTTTGTTTTATTAATTAGCTGAATACAAATCAAGACTTCCAAGAGGTCTGCAAGCAACAGTGTTAAGAATGACAGTGTAGGAAATAAATTTGCTCTCATCTATCTTCTAGGGGGTGGGAGTGCACATTGCATGTAGTGGCAGGACCACTGAATTATCCCTGAATGATCTGTCTTCTCCAGAGTGCAGTACTTTGGAATGCAGTCATTAGAGCTGATTACAAAAGATATTAAGCCATGATATTCCTCCTCTGCAATGCCTGTGTCAGGGCTCTTTCCAGGCAATGAGCTCTGTTTCAGTCCTCTGAGAATTCTCTGGGAAATGCTTTAGGGCCTTCTGTTGGGATAGGTCCAGTAGCTGCTGGAAGAGATGTCATTCTTGTTCCTTTTTCTTTTTGAATTGCATGTTGGTCATTTTGTCTGTGTTCACTACTTACTGCTTTGGGGGAGCCAAGGTTTCAAAAAGCCTAAAGCAGGTATAAAGAAAGAAGAGGAAGGGGTTGAAAACTATTCTTAATATTGGTCTTCATGCTAAATGCAATGAAACGACTCCCTTAACACTGCTCCATCTCCAGTTTACACTCTGGAGTCCAGATAAGGCAGTAAAGTGTAATCTAAATTGGTTTTGCCTGCTGTAGGTCTTCATGTAGCAAAGATGAGATGCTTTGGAGTATCACAGTATCACCAAGGTTGGAAGAGACCTCAAAGATCATCAAGTCCAACCCATCACCACAGACCTCAAGACCAGACCATGGCACCAAGTGCCACGTCCAAACCTGCCTTGAACCCCTCCAGGGACGGTGACTCCACCACCTCCCTGGGCAGCCCATTCCAGCAGTCAATGACTCTCTCAGTCAAGAACTTTCTCCTCACCTCCAGCCTAAACTTCCCCTGGCACAGCTTGACACTGTGTCCTCTTCTTCTGGTGCTGCTTGCCTGAGAGAAGAAAGCAACCTCCCCCTGGCTACAACCACCCTTCAGGTAGTTGTAGACAGCAAGAAGATCTCCCCTGAGCCTCCTCTTCTCCAGGCTAACCAATCCCAGCTCCCTCAGCCTCTCTCCATAGGGCTGTGCTCCAGGCCTCTCCCCAGCCTCGTTACCCTTCTCTGGACACGCTCAAGCAGCTCAATGTCCTTCTTAAATTGAGGTGCCCAGAAGTGGACACAGTACTGAAGGTGTGGCCTTAGCAGTGCAGAGTCCAGGGGGAGAATGACCTCCCTGCTCCTGCTGGCCACACTATTCCTGATGGCAAGACAGGGCAGTTAGCTGAGAGGGGGAAGTTGTGGTGACTCATGCAGATAGATGACATCAGTCAGCAGGTTAGCAATTCTGCTGTACCCTCAGGAGAACAGGTAGATATTACAGCCTCAGGAATTGGAGTGAGCCTTGCAAGGGTCTTGTGCAAGCAAAATAACTGTCACAAATGTGGTCCACTGGCTTCAGTATTCCTTTCTGTGCTGGGTTCTTGTGCAATTTTCAGCCCTGCTTGTGTGTGCAGCTTTGGCTGCTCTCATAAATCTCATGTATACATTGGAATTCAATCAGGACATCAAAGGAGCTTTCAATGGGTTTTATGCTGTGTCTTTGGCCGTCTTCAGCGCCTGCTCAGCAGCTCTGGGTACTCTGTGAATAGGTAACCACCACAACATTTGGGGGCTCTGCTTGCAATACCAAAAAGAAAAAAGTAATCCAGTTTGTCCTTGGGTCATTTGCCTGGATCTCTCTAGTTTTGCCTTGGTAGCCTGTGCAGTGCTTTTGTTACTCCCTGTTTGTCTTGAAAATATTCTCTAAAGCTGCCTGCATTCTAATGGTTCTTCTGGCAGACTGCAAAGGTCTGTACAAATGCCAGTAAAGCCTCTCAGAAAAGGCACACTGCAGTGTAGTTGTTGCTACAGTGCTGCTAGTAACTCTTAAAATATCAAATAGCCAATTCACACAATATTTCAGCTTGGGGTCTTTATGAACTCCCAAACCAGCCCAATATGAAGTCCTGACCCCAAGTCCTCTAGCTCCTAATCTAAGTCTAACCTGGGAAATACCAGCTGTAACCATAGCTTGCCAAAATTTACATACCACAAAGCTCATGCTGTGAGGTGGCAGTTACCCTGGCCTATGTCTGAGCCCACAGGCTGTAGTAACAGTTTTAGGAAGCAGAAGTATGGAGAACATTGTTCCAACTGTAGAAATACTGCAAGGCTGTTAAGAGTAGAATCATAGAATGGTAAGGTTGGAAGGGACCTCAAGGATCATCTAGTTCCAACCCCCTGCCATAGGCAGGGACACCTCCCACTAGTACAGGGCACTCAAGGCATTGTCCAACCTGGCCTTGAACACCTTCAGGGAGGGAGCAGCAGCAACCTCCCTGGACAACCTGTTCCAGTGCCTCACCACCCTCACTGCAAAGAACTTCCTCCCAACATCCAGTTTTAATCTGTGCAGCTCTTCATTTGCTGAGTGTTTTCTAGAGACTTAAAGCTAGGTAATCAATGCATCCATCTTCCATTCCAGCTCAAAAGTTAGAACTTTACTAAATTTGTTAAAATCACAGATGACCTGTATGCCTGACACCTTCCCTTAAAATCACTCATGTAGCTCCTAAGTTATAGAGAAATATCTAGGGGCTGGCAACGAGGTTTCTGCCAGCACTTCAGCCAGTCTGTCACAGTGACCTATCATAGAATGGTTTAGGTTGGAAGGGACCTCAAGGATCATCTAGTTCCAACCCCCTGCCATAGGCAGTGACACCTCCCACTAGTACAGGTCACTCAAGGCCTGTTTTAGTACAGGTTACTCAAGACCTATTTTGCATTTCCAAACTGAAAGCAATAGAGGAATAATTACTTCAATACTAATGTCCAAAAGGGGGACATTTTGATCTTTAATGCAAAAATGAACTCTGACTCTCATGTAATGTCATTTTGATGAACATACAAAGTTATGGAAACAAAGTAATGCAGCCGTTCTCTTTTGCCAGATGATTAACATAGTGGAAGAGGAATAATTAGGAAGTCAAATCATCACAGAAACATATCTTGTAGAAATGTCACTGTTTTATTCCAACAGCATCATGTAGAAAACGTTAACAGAAGAAATTAAGACCAGCCTAAGCAGTTACTGATGGAAGTGTGCAATGTACCAGCCTCTGAAAAGTACCACTGACTGATTTGACATTCCAGAGACTCTCCATAGATCATTCTCTGGATACTATTATGAGTCATTTGCCCATCCCAAGGTTATGTCCAAACAACTCTACCAGTCATCTGATTTTGTCAGACAACTGCATGATGTCAAATTTTTCCTCTGTCTCACTTCATGCCCCCAAGGCTGAAAAAAAAAAAGATTGATTTTTTAATTTTTTTTTTTTTAATGGGATCTATTGTGACAAATTTTCTGAGGACTTCAAATGAATACTCTCTCTTGGTTGTGACTAATTCCTTCTCAGATTCTGAGAACGTGTCTGTGGCTTGCACGCTCCCCTCTTAGTTGGATAACAAAGAACCTCTATTCACGAAGAAATCTTTCAAGAAACTTCTTGTAAATCCATCACTGACAAACTGCACAGTCAGTTTTCTTGGTCTTGTCAGGTTTTAATTAAAATTACACCAACAAATGATGACAGAGACGAGCAGCACAGCCTTCTTCAGAATGTCCAAATACATCTGAAGGTGAGCACTTTCAGGACAATCATAGAATGGTAAGGTTGGAAGGGACCTCAAGGATCATCTAGTTCCAACCCCCTGCCATAGGCAGGGACACCTCCCACTAGTACAGGGCACTCAAGGCATTGTCCAACCTGGCCTTGAACACCTTCAGGGAGGGAGCAGCAGCAACCTCCCTGGACAACCTGTTCCAGTGCCTCACCACCCTCACTGCAAAGAACTTCCTCCCAACATCCAGTTTTAATCTGTGCAGCTCTTCATTTGCTGAGTGTTTTCTAGAGACTTAAAGCTAGGTAATCAATGCATCCATCTTCCATTCCAGCTCAAAAGTTAGAACTTTACTAAATTTGTTAAAATCACAGATGACCTGTATGCCTGACACCTTCCCTTAAAATCACTCATGTAGCTCCTAAGTTATAGAGAAATATCTAGGGGCTGGCAACGAGGTTTCTGCCAGCACTTCAGCCAGTCTGTCACAGTGACCTATCATAGAATGGTTTAGGTTGGAAGGGACCTCAAGGATCATCTAGTTCCAACCCCCTGCCATAGGCAGTGACACCTCCCACTAGTACAGGTCACTCAAGGCCTGTTTTAGTACAGGTTACTCAAGACCTATTTTGCATTTCCAAACTGAAAGCAATAGAGGAATAATTACTTCAATACTAATGTCCAAAAGGGGGACATTTTGATCTTTAATGCAAAAATGAACTCTGACTCTCATGTAATGTCATTTTGATGAACATACAAAGTTATGGAAACAAAGTAATGCAGCCGTTCTCTTTTGCCAGATGATTAACATAGTGGAAGAGGAATAATTAGGAAGTCAAATCATCACAGAAACATATCTTGTAGAAATGTCACTGTTTTATTCCAACAGCATCATGTAGAAAACGTTAACAGAAGAAATTAAGACCAGCCTAAGCAGTTACTGATGGAAGTGTGCAATGTACCAGCCTCTGAAAAGTACCACTGACTGATTTGACATTCCAGAGACTCTCCATAGATCATTCTCTGGATACTATTATGAGTCATTTGCCCATCCCAAGGTTATGTCCAAACAACTCTACCAGTCATCTGATTTTGTCAGACAACTGCATGATGTCAAATTTTTCCTCTGTCTCACTTCATGCCCCCAAGGCTGAAAAAAAAAAAGATTGATTTTTTAATTTTTTTTTTTTTAATGGGATCTATTGTGACAAATTTTCTGAGGACTTCAAATGAATACTCTCTCTTGGTTGTGACTAATTCCTTCTCAGATTCTGAGAACGTGTCTGTGGCTTGCACGCTCCCCTCTTAGTTGGATAACAAAGAACCTCTATTCACGAAGAAATCTTTCAAGAAACTTCTTGTAAATCCATCACTGACAAACTGCACAGTCAGTTTTCTTGGTCTTGTCAGGTTTTAATTAAAATTACACCAACAAATGATGACAGAGACGAGCAGCACAGCCTTCTTCAGAATGTCCAAATACATCTGAAGGTGAGCACTTTCAGGACAATCATAGAATGGTAAGGTTGGAAGGGACCTCAAGGATCATCTAGTTCCAACCCTCTGCCATAGGCAGGGACACCTCCCACTAGTACAGGGCACTCAAGGCCTCCTCCATCTTGGCCTTGAACACCANTTCTCTTCTCCAGGCTGAAGAGCCCCAACTCCCTCAGCCTGTCCTCATAGGAGAGCTGCTCCAGCCCTCTGATCATCTTTGTGGCCCTCCTCTGGACCCGCTCCAACAGTTCCAGGTCCTTGCTGTGCTGGGGGCTCCAGAACTGCACACAGGACTCCAGATGTGGTCTAAGAAGAGCAGAGTAAAGGGGCAGAATCCCCTCCCTTGCCCTGCTGGCCACACTGCTCTTGATGCAGCCCAGGACTCGGTTGCTGTCTGGGCTGCATGTGCACACTGCAGGCTCATGTTGAGCTTTTCATCAACCCAGACTCTAAGGTCCTTTTCCTCAGCCATTCACCACCCAACCTGTATTTGTGCTTAGGATTGTGCCTACCCAGTCACAGAATACCAGCTGAAAATGACCTGTCATGAAGAAATAAAAAACAAACATTAAAAAGTAGATTTTTTTTTTAAAATGTGCTCTCCAACTCTCTGCACTAATCCAGGCCTATATCTAGCTCCAGAATAAACAAGGTGACTATGCTTACTCTTGCATTATTTGATGGCATGACATCAGCATTCACTCAGTGGTGCTGCCTTACAAGGAGTGAGGTAATCATGGCTCTCTGTTTCCATCCATATGCTTTCTTAAAAGGCACTTTACTGTTTGGATTTAAAATGAATTAATGCAGGAGGAAGGAAGACTGTTACAAAGCTATCCAGCACTCAGCATTCTTTCCTTTTGCATCACCTCCTGGAGACTTGTAACCATGTTGTGAGAAGTTCATGCAAAGCTAGCAAAGGCTGAGAACTGATGTTTCGGGACAACGTATGGTGAAGGGAAACCAAGGCATTATTAGAGGTTAAATCTTCTTGGATTGCCTTTCAAACTCATAGGGAAAAAGAAGTAAATGACAGTTTGGCTTAAAATTATTTCAAAACAGGAAAAAAAACCCCCCACCAACTAAGAACATTAAAAATAGAAGAAACCTACTGATTGGGGGTTTGTAAAACCTTCTGTCCCCAGACTTGTAACCCATGCAGTTTTTAGCTTTGTGAGGAAGCAGACATTAAGGAAATGGGACCAGATGGCCTCAAATTGTGCTGGGGAGGTTTAGGTTAGATAATAAGAAAAAAATTATTTACAGAAAGGGTGATCAAGCTGCCCAGGTGGGGTCATTGTCCCTGGAGGTGTTAAATAAATAAATAGGGCACATCAGGACATGGTTTAATGGTCATGGTGGTGTTGAGTCAACGTTTGAACTCTTTCTTAGAGGTCTTCTCCAACTGAAACAATTCTATTAGATTCATAACAAAACTTGAGGCTCATTTGTAGACTTCTTTTAATCTTTTACTGCAAATATGGAAAGTTTTACATTTTTTTTTTCCATTCAGTCAGCTTTAGATTACCTAAGAGATAGGGACTGAGGACTTGTAAAATATTTTCCAAGGGCTTTTATTCCTACATGATCAAGTAATTCAGGCTGGCAACTTCAGAATTCTCCACTGGTTTTGTTTTTTATGTCAAGAGGTTTTGCACATCTTAATGTGAATATTTTGTTTTCCATTTGTTAAATGTATAAGAAAATGCCACCTTTCTCCTGCCATTCTTTGCAGCAATGTTGAAGACTGAAGTAACTGGAAGAGAATAGAATAATAAACCCCATCAAATTTCCCTGGTTTATCCCAGCACATTGCTTAGCTTTTTCTTTCTTGCTTTTTGGGGGTATTTAATTTTCATGGCCAGTTAGGGCTCGGTTGTACCCATGGACCAGCAGTACTGATCACTGCAGCTGGTGAAATATCTTCTTTTCCAAACTCTATTTTCCTTACACTGAGTACCCAAGGCAGATCACTACCTTAAAATTCAACATTCTTCTGATTCTTTCTTCTTTTACAAGAAGATCCTTTTAGAGTGTGCCAGTTTCCAGCAGTGCTTGACGCTCAGTGCACTGAGTATGTGCAATGAATCTATGTAAGGTACATTACTTGCAATGTCCAGCATGTTTTATAGCTTGTATTTGAGAGGTATATTTCACTGCAGAACTCCATGTTAAGCTGGCAGATCTTTTGGGAAAGCAAACAAAAGTATTAAATGGAAAAAAAAAAAAAAGGAGAGGGAAAAGGTAAAAGACCAAATCAATATTATGTATTTAGTAACTCTATAGTGATCAATAAAACCTGCACTTCTTGAAGATGTGCAGAGCAACCACAAGAACATTTACTGAAAAGAAAACAGTTATTGGCAGATCAAGAAATAACATGCTTATTCATAACTTTGTCATTACAAGCAATATTCATAGGAAGAAGCCAAACAGTAAAGTGGTTTTGTCCTTCTTTATGCAGCCAGTAGCTTCCCAGACAGAAGTACTCATCCATATCTACTGGACATACTTTTCCCAAGGCTTGCTTTATTGCTTAAAACCCCTGTGAATTATTTTTGGGTTGACCTGTAGTTTCTAGATTTTTCTGTAATTTCCTCACTAAAAGGAAAGGATACCATTGTGCTTGGAGTATGACATTTGAGCTCAAGGAAGCGGACCAATCCCTTGCAACTTATCCCAGGCATCTTTTGATAGAGGGTTGTAGGGCTTGTTTGCAAAACTGGTTTCTGCTCTTTGTTGTGTTTGATTTTGTTTGCTGAGATAGAGGCCTGAACTTTCATGCTTCCAACTTCATATGAAGTCTGTGGGACCTGTAGTTTTTACCATGTGCAGTCAAGGTCAAGATGCTCCCAGGACAATCAGAAATGGCATATTCCCAAATTAGATACTATGCTTGAAAGTCAGGATTTTAATCTTTGATAGTTCACAATACTTAATTTAGATGTCTGAGGAGCAGATTTGCTTTGTAAGAAGCCTAAGACTCTGATGTGCCAGGTCAGAAGCTTAAAGGTTGGCAGTATGAATATGTAATCCCCTGTAAAATGGGATGCTCTCCCATCACACAGGGCTATGGTGAGGTTGAACCTATTGAATCATAGAACAGTAAGGTTGGAAGGGACCTCAAGGATCATCTAGTTCCAACCCCCTGCCATAGGCAGGGACACCTCCCACTAGTACAGGGCACTCAAGGCCTCATCCAACCTGGCCTTGAACATCTCCAGGGAGGGAGCTGCCACAACCTCCCTGAGCAACCTGTGCCAGCGTCTCACCTTCCTCACTGCAAAGAACTTCCTCCTAACATCTAGTCTAAATCTCCCCTCTGCCAGTTTAAACCCATTGCCCCTTGTCCTGGCATTACAAGACCTTTGTAAGCTTTTTAAGTGTTCAGGCTCTACCAGGTGTACATCACACACAACGTACACAAAAAGCAAAATAGAGCCCTAAGCCTTCAGTTATGCCACCTGCAGGCACAAAGTAGTGCTCTGCTGATCCTACCCCAGCAACCCCTTGAGCAGGCCCCCAGTTAGCAGTGTCCAGAAATCACACCAGCATCCATGTCTTCATGGCAGGCAGCCAAACAGAAGGGTAATATATTTATATTAGAGGCCTGAGTCGCATCCATTGGAACCAAGAGCGTCTTTCCTGAAACTGATGGGTTTGCTTCTGTGCAATTCCTTTGGAAATGAGAAACAGGCTGAGTGGTAGATTTCTCTCCTTGGTTTCAGATACCAGTGTGTAGAAAATAGATATTGACAGCAAGAAAGAGCTTGAATTCAGTTTAATCCTCTTAATGACTTACTGTGTATTTTAGTGAGCTTGATGTCATTTTGGGATATCATCCAAGACTAATAATAATTATGATACTATTGCATGCAAGATTGGCTTCTACCTTTACCAGAGCACAGTGAAGCAGCAAGGTGGAGAAGAGAGGACACAGAGACCCTTCATGGCTTTTCCCCATCCAAGCTGTGCACAAGCATTCAGGGAAAACTCATTCTTGTCTTCTGCAACACAAACCTATTTTGGATGTGGGTCAAAGAAAGAATAATGGCAATGCCAGCGGCTATAGCTCTGCCAAATCCCTTCCTGATGTGGGATTTACAGAGGTTATCATGGACTGAGGAATAATTTCAAAGGACTTCTTTATTGCTATGGCCTGGGGCCAGGGGAATAAACCTTCTGGAGCAGAGGAGGATTCTTTTTCCCTTAGGCTATTTGTTCTAATCATGAAAATAACAGAATTGGACCTAACAGCCTCTCCCCTCTAGAGGATCCCTAAAGTCTCATGTTATAGTAACTGAAGAAAATCAGCTGGTTCTGGAGATGAAAAGATTAGAGCTGAATTTGCTAGTACACAAAGCACAGTGTCTAAGACAGGAGGAAAAAGCCTAGGCCAACATCAGGGGAAATATCTGCTCCTATAATGGTAGCACCATAAGAGAGAAGGCAGGAACTGATTTCCAAGGCCCCATGTGAAATTTTGAGACAAGACTAGAGAAATTTTTATTTATTTTTTTTAAACAAATAAACTGAACAATTAAAATCAGGATGTTTTCATTCTCTGGACTCTGTGGTCTGAGGCAAATACCTCATCAGCTCTCTTGAAAGTCAGCCTTTTTTTTTTTTTAATGACTTATTTCTTAGCAGATGGTTATTACTTTCTCTAAGTCAGACATCATCTAAAGCTTAGGTGCCCACCTTCCTCTTTTTAAAATCAGGGTTTGGGTGATGCAGAGAAAGTGTAGTTGTATGAGGAAACCAAAGGGAAACTCCCAGAGAAGGTGTTTCATGCTAGGAGACCACCATTGCCAGCAGGACTTCCTCAAGGAGCCTGGCTCTAATGAGGACATTTCTATTCCACTTTCCCTACTCCAAGCCCCTTTTTTTTTTT
>VWZE01021285.1:277053-291434 GCA_013396675.1 Eubucco bourcierii | reverse complement strand
TTTTTTTTTTTTTTTTTTTTTTTAAACTTTGAAGACTGCTGGGTTACCATGGCTGGTAGAACTTAGTATATGCCTTTTTCTGCTTTCTAGCAGAGATGTTGTAAGCTTGTGCAATCTGTGTCCTCAGCATGTTGACATAGTTGTGGTTTGTAAATGAAAGAGGGCTGGAAACTCTTTGCTGTCAGTCACAAGGCTACAGCCACCCCATTTTGATTGTGCCCTACCTTAGTGTGGCAGAGGTGCTCAAAGCCTGATTTCTGGTTTGCTGTGGAATATCCTGAAGCATCAATTATCCCTCTATCCATTACTCATTTTTCTGGTCTCTTCTTTCCAAGACAATCACAGCTTCCATCATTCTTTGCCCTCAAGAATAAATATTTCCCCAGCCAGCCAGGAAAAAGACTGAAATCCTGGGTGTGGCCGCATGCTGCTGTCAGCTTTAATGCACATCCTTTCCATTGGCACTAAAGCTTGGGATCACGTGGAGCTAATCGTCATGGACCGAGGGCAGGGTATGAATGTGTGTGTGCAATCCTAGGACTTACCCTGCAGTCAGTGGGAACTTCAGTCAGCCTGTTTATGGGTTTAAACTGGCAGAGGGGAGATTTAGACTGGATGTCAGGAGGAAGTTTTTACAGTGGGGGTGGTGAGACACTGGCACAGGTTGCCCAGGGAGATTGTGGCTGCTCCCTCCCTGGAGATGTTCAAGGCCAGGTTGGAGGAGGCCTTGAGTGACTTGTTCTAGTGGGAGGTGTCCCTGCCTATGGCAGGGTGTTGGAACTAGATGATCTTTGAGGTCCCTTCCGACCTTACCATTCTACGATTCTATAAGAAGTTCTCAAACTATGTTTCCTAGGCCAGTGTTCACTTCAAATCCTGCCTTTTGATCAGTTGATCAGGACCAGCTTTTGGATGATGCTAAGTACACCGAAACTCCAAGTAACTAAGCTAAGATGAAGCTTACTGAGAAGCAAAAGAGTAACAGGAAAACCCACCCCTGACCAAGTTTTACTGCTTGCTTGGTCCCCTACTCAAGTGAGCTTCTTACACAGCCTCAGGACAGATTGTTTGCTTGTCTCACAGTAAGAGTGATGTACAAGAGGGTTTCTGCTGCAGATTCCAGCTTGAGCAGCTCCTTCTTGGAAACACTTCTGAAAATGAATTTACAACTTCAAGACTACACCTGCACAGGAGATGCCTGTGGCAGTCAGCAGGGAATGTGGCTAATTAAATAGGAGCAGCTTTTCAAAGATTACTTCATCCAAGAAGCAAAAGCTAATAATTATATGGAACAAGATGATTACCTGGAACAAGATGATAAAACTGCTAATGTTCCTGCTTATAACATGACTGGGAAGTTTCTCTATTAAAGCTGGGCTGCAATACATTGCAGTTTATTGTTTAATAATACAAGAAATAACACTGCTGGTATTTTGTCAGAATTATACCTGCCTTCCAAATAAAATTCCACCTGAGACTGATCCACCTCTCTCTTTTTTTTTTTTTTTTTTTTTTTTGTGGTGTATTTTCACCTGGGAGGAAGGCTTAAGGAGGGGAGCCTCATATATATCAAATATATCTGGAAACTTCAGTAGATTTCAAAACACTGGTTCCTTCTTTACAGGAGGGAAATCTCCCTCTACATTTTCCCAGGACAGCAAGTTGTAGTCAGCAGGATAGATCTGCGATCCTGCGCCTCTGCTTTTGTGTGGTGAAAATGTGCTGATGCAACTGCCAGGGCTACCCCTCTCTCCTGGATTTTGTTTTAAAAGGAGTGCTCTGACACTGTGTGCACGACCAAAAGCTGCCAGAGATCTTTTGTTCGGTGTCAGCCAGGGGTGTGATTGCAGGGTGTGCCTAGTCCATGCATCCATCCATTACACAAGCAAATACAGCAGTTAAAATGTTGATATTTCATCTATCGGCGCTGAGCTAACTTTTCTGACCTCTCTGTCAGAGTCCCAAGCTCTGTGCAGGCTCTGCTCTGCTCTCCACGCAGCCCCCAAGCCTTTTAATCCATGTTTACCTTCTCTTTAGCTTTTTCTTTTAAAGCAACTTGAGATTCAGGAGAATAAAATAGTAGCTTATGAGAGGTGACAATGTCATACCATGAGTACAGCTGAGTACGAGCCTTGTCTGGACTTGACCATAGTGATCTATGTTTTGCTGATGACCCTCTGCAGAACATTAAATTACTGCTTTTTATCTGAAAACCTCCTACTTTGCCATCTCCCACATCTTCCCTCAAGCCATTTGTAATGACCTTTGTCATTTGCTACCTTGGCATTTTCCAGCCCAATGGGTCTTAATGCTGTAGCTCCACACCTGTGTAAAACCCCCCATGAAGTGAGTCTTGATATTGAGGGGCAACATTGGGAGTTCAATGCACTGCTTAGATCTTGGGAAATTTTTAAAATTCTTTTTATGTCTGTGGGACAGCTCATATCCTGAGAACCATGCATCACTTGAAAAGACTTCTTGTATCAGGACTGAAGTCTTTACCTGAGACAGTATCTCAGGGTTGTGACCTGCATTTCTAGACGGCCTTTGGTGTGCCTGTGCAACATCTACAGGCAGAGATCCTGGAGCCTTTTGTGTTTATATAGGGCTGAGCATCCTCCTTCAAGCTCAAAAAACTTTGGTAAATAATGTCTCCATTTTATTTGCTGTTTGGTTTTAACCATTTGTTTTACTTCAAGCCAATGGGCAGGATGAATAGATTAACAATGCTATATTAATTAATATCATAATTGCTCTGAAGAAGGGAAGAACTAATTAACTATGAACCATTAATACTCCAACTGACCCAGAACCCAAGGGAAAAAGTTTACAGTGTAATTAAGAGAATATGTTTTACTTTCTGCCCTACTGTCTCCCCTATTGTCACAGTCACTAATGACTTTCACTTGGCTTTCTGCTCTCCATCAACCTATGCCATGCATAAAAATACCCTGAGGTAACTTCTATTATTTTCAACTCCTTAAACATTTTTCCTGGCCGTGCCCTTCATGCAAGCTATGAAGTCTTCACTTTCTTACTGTGAAATACTTGGGAAGCAGCTTTCCTGCATGGGAAAGGCTGTGCTGGTTAAGATCCAACCTCCAGCTGTTACTAACATAGGCACGGCATGGGAGCAGGGCATGCTGCAGCAACCCTTTCCTTTCTATACTTTCCCTTCCTACTGTACATCCCACATTTTTGCTGTGAATGTCAGATGACTCACTGAGTTATTACAGCTTTTTTTTTTTTTTTTTCTCCCTCTCTCCTCCATTTAATCTATTTGGCAGTCAATCTGCTTCAAACCACACTGTGTTTGCAGTGTTTTCTGGTCTCTAGTAACAATCATCAAGAAACAAACAAAATAACAAGTTATAGACAAGGTGGGGGGGGGGAGTCAACAAATATGTGCTTGCTTCTATGAAAACCCAGCTGTCCTGAGATGGGTTTTGAAATAAAAGCTTACTGTCCTGTTTTTTGTTTGGATTTCAACCACCTGTGCAGCAAACGTTTGTAAAGGTGCCCTTGAGCAAGGACCTGGGGAAGGGCACATGGAAAATTGTCAAAATAAACATCACATAAAGTGAAAATAGCTACCTTCTTGCTGTAAAAAATATCTCTATGCTAGAGTTTGGGCTGAGCTAAAACTGTTGATATTTAGAAAACATGTTTATAAATGTCTAAACCAAAATTTACAAACACGCAACAGCAGCTTCAGCAAAATGGCCAACAAAAAAAACCCCAACCCTATGTCCAGACAAAGACATTTTAACTAGAATAATAGAATGGTTTAGGTTGGAAGGGACCTCAAAACTCATCCAGTTCCAACCCCCTGCCATAGGCAGGGACACCTCCCACTAGTACAGGTCACTCAAGGCCTTGTCCAACCTGGCCTTGAACATCTCCAGGGAGGGAGCAGCCACAACCTCCCTGGGCAACCTGTTCCAGTGCCTCACCACCCTCACTGCAAACAACTTCCTCCTAACATCCAGTCTAAATCTCCCCTCTGCCAGCTTAAACCCATTGCCCCTTGTCCTTGTAAATAATCCCTCCCCAACCTTCCTGTAGGCCCCCTTCAGATACTGGAAGGCTACTATCAGGTCCCCTCGAAGCCTTCTCTTCTTCAGGCTGCAGAGCCCCAACTCTCTCAGCCTGTCCTCATAGCAGAGCTGCTCCAGCCCTCTGATCATCCTCGTGGCTCTCCTTTGGACCCACTCCAACACTTCCATGTCCTTCCTGTGCTGAGGGCTCCAGAACTGCACACAGGACTCCAGGTGGGGTCTGAGGAGAGCAGAGTAAAGTGGCAGAATCCCCTCCCTTGCCCTGCTGGCCACACTGCTCTTGATGCAGCCTAGGACTTGGTTGGCTGTCTGGGCTGCATGTGCACACTGCAGGCTCATGTTGAGCCTAACACCCAGTTTAAATCTCCACTTTGCCAGTAAACCCATTACTCCTCCTCCTGTCATTACAACTATGTTAGTGTAATTGAAAGAGAGGAACAAAGTGACAGAAGCCAACTGTAATGCTTAAGGATTTCCACCATACACAACTTATTCCCTAGTAAGAAGCACTTTCATACATCTGCAGCAGTGATTATGTCTAACTAACCAGTTTAAGAAAAAGATAACAATTTATTTTTCAAAAGCCTAAGACTCCAACCTGCACAGTCCTTAGATGCTGTTATGCATCCTCCAGCTCTGCTTTCTTAATGGGGAGCGGTTAGTACAACCCATACACTTGAGTGAGAAGGTTCAGGTCTGAGTCCACTGCTGAAAACACAGCTGCGTGGTACTGCTATGGAGAGCGCTATGTCATTAAAGAGTCTGTCCTTCAAAGGAGAGATTAAATCAAGCTCCTTAATCTCTGGATGAATAATCTCATTATATTCCTGAGAAAACATCTCAGCGAGCAAATAGATCTGAGTCTTGCCCAGACATGTTTTCTATAGGTGGGAATTGATAATACACAGGTGAGGGTGTGGAATGGCCCTTCTTGGTGAAGTCTCTGCATTAATCATTGCAAGTCTCATACACCACAAAAAGCGTTGATAGAATAGATTCAGACCTACTCCTGAGTTGGAACAAAACCCTGTGTCACAGCAGCTCATCTACTATTACCTTTCATGTCGGTGGTTGTCTGCTATGACGCAACGGAAAATTGCTAATAAAATTCTGATGCACTGTCAGCTCCTGTGAACTTTATCTGCAGGCGGGAGGGTGTCGCAGAAATAGAGCAGCTCCCGCTCCCCAGGTCTTGCCACAGACAGCTTCCAGGGGTGGGAGGAGGGGAGCAAAGACTAAGATCGCTGTTGCAAGATTGATTTTTTTGTTTGTTTGTTTGTTTGTTGTTGTTTTCTTTGTTCAAGAAGAGTTTGACTTTGAGGGCTTTGCATTTTTTATTTTTATTTACTTGAGGTTAAACTTCCTTTATCAGCTCTTCGGTGTTTATTCCACGCGGACCAAGTTCACCTCTCAGCTTCACAGAGACAGACAATGCCCCACGATCCCCTGTCATTGAGGTAGGGCTTCATGCGGTGAAAGCTTCCTGTCGCCTCTTCTGAAAAGCTCCGGCACCTTTGTTAGTTGTCTCACGCTTTGAAATCTGGCAGGAAGAAAGCAATCAGCACAGTAAAGTACTTTATTTTTTTCTTCTGTGAATTTTACTTCGGGTATTGCCACAATAGAGATGATTGAAAACTTACTGTTTCCTCACTCCTGAAGGAGTTGCTGAGGGAAAAAAAAAAAAAATATTGGCAGCACATCAGAATTGTAGCTGATTACAGATATTCTTGAGAGGGATTCTCACACCACCGATGCAGCTGTGAGAACTGATGCAGCACTGGCTGCACTTGGAAACTGCCAGAGCAGCTGGAACAGCAGGGCTGGGGAGGAAGAGTGAATCCAAGCATCTCCAGCCATCACCCAGTGGTGTTCTCTGCCTGAAAGACATGCAGGGTCCTCCAAGCTATTTCCTCTCCCATTATCTTCCCACACGATTCCTTACTGCATACTATGAGTGACATGGAAAAGAGTCCTTCTGGTATGCGAGACAAGGCTCCAGATTCTCTGCCTGATACCATGGCCTTCTCCTTTGCACAGAATCTTATCGTGTGGGTAAAAAAAACACCTCAAAACACCTCCTGTCTGGCCTCAAGCTTCTCAGCTGTTTTACTCTGGGTCTAGAGGATAAATCCTATGAGGAATGACTGAGGGAGTTAGTTTGAAAAAGAGGAGGCTGAGGGGAGACCTCATTGCTGTCTACAGCTACCTGAAGGGACCTTGTGGAGAGGCTGCTGCTGGGCTCTGCTCACAGGTAATTGAAGACAGAACAAGGGGAAATGGCCTCCAACTGAGACTGGGTTGGTTTAGAATAGAGATTAGGAAAAAGTTTTCCACAGAGAGAGAGGTCGAGGACTGGAATGAGCTGCCCAGGGAGTCACCAAGCCTGGACTGTGTTTAAGGGTCGTTTGGATGGGATGCTTAGGGCTATGGTTTAAGGTGAACCTTGTGGAGTAGGGTTATAGGTTGGAGTTGATGATCCTGAGGGGCTTTTCCAACCTGGATGTTTCTGTGGTTGTGTGGCTGGTTGTTGCCTGAGAGAAAAGTGTTGCAATCTGGCACTTACCGCTTATCCTGGCTGTCAGCCCAATGAGCAGGGCATCCATAGCAGCTTTGGGAGAGAGCTGGAACAGGTTTGGAATTGCTGCCAGCTTTCCTCAGTAGGGTCAGGAAGGCAGAAGTAGCCTTGTTTGAAGTAACTGAAGGTGGAGCTGAAGGTCCCCTCTATTGGGCTGAACAAGTGCCCATGCAAGGTAAGGAGCATCCACAAGATGGAACATTTGCACCTCCCATCATGCGACACCTTGACACACAGCTCATAAGGTATCACTCTGCTCTCTGATGGGAGGAAGGTACCTCCTACAAAAAATACCTTTGCAATGTAAATCCTCAGGGCAGCAAGCCCAACACCCAAATCTCTGACAAATTCTTTTGTCAAATTCTTTTGTGATACTTCCTTCCAGTGATGTATGTGGAGCAGCTGAGAGAACTGGGATTGTTTAGTCTAGGGAAGAGGAGGCTCAGACCTTGGAGGACCTTGTTGCTCTCTTTGACTTCCTGAAAACAGGTTGGAGTGAGGTGGGAGTCAGTCTCTTCTCCCTAGTATCAGATGATAGAATGAGTGGAAATGGCCTGAAACTGTGATAGAGGAGGTTTACATTGGATATTAGAAAAAATTCTTTCTTGCAAGAGGGGTCAGGCTTTGGAACAGGCTGCCCAGGGAGGTGGTGCAGTCATTGTTCCTGGAGGTGTTCAAGAAATGTGTGGACATGACACTTTGGGACATGGCTTAATGGCCATAGTGGTGCTAGGTTGAAGGTTGGGCTCAATAATCTTAGAGATCTTTTCCAAATGAAACAATTCCATGATTCTCTGATATTGTTACCACATACCACCACCACTACTGAAGTCCTTAGGGAGTAGAAATATAAAATTGGTTAGAAATCCATTCAAAGAAAACCAGTCAGCAGAGTTCATCTCAACCTTTCATGATGGAAATGAAGCTGAGCCTGCACTCAGCCACAAGCAGCACAAAAGCCATTGCTTGCTTTTTCTTCACGTCTCACCTTCTGGGCTTCTCCAGCTTGTCAGGCTTGGTGCAGCTGCATACTTAGCAGCTATGGCTGAAGCATGCTCATTTAAGCATTCAAACAGGGGAATATTTATGCAAAAATGTCTTGCAATGCTCATCTAATTCCAGGGCTGCTTTCCTACATTTATTACAGGGGCAGAAAAGTAGGTAGAAAAACATGAGTAGTGCTCAAGACAGTTTTTAGAATGAGAGGCTTGAGTCTGACAATACAAGTGACATCTGCTTCTTTTCCATTTCTGCAGGCTCTACATGATTCAATTTTGAGGGTGTGGCCAAAAAAATAATTCAGACTTGTGAGCCAAAGGTGGCATCTCAAACTTACTGATAGGAAGCATCTTTTCCCTGTAGATACTCTACACTGCTGCATCATTTGGCTCTTTGTTTTTATCAGCTACCAAAAGTGATAAAATATGCATTGTTACAAACACTCTAGATATAACATTTTCAAGGCCTTATGATCACAAATTCATGCTTCTGCATGCAATTCTTTCAGTTAGTGATGAGCCCAAGGTGTTGAGTTTATTTCTGAATCCAGGGGGACCTAGACAGGCCAGAGAAGGAGGCTCAGGAGAACCTCACAGGGTTCAACAACTAGAAGAGCAAGGTCCTGCACCTGGGTCAGGGTAATCATTATTATCAATACAGGCTGGGGGATGATGAGATTGAGCACAGCACTGCAGAAAAGGACTTGGGAGTACTGATGCACAAAAGGCTGGACATGAGCCAGCTGTGTGCACTTGCAGCCTAGAAGGCAGATTAGATCCTGGATTGCATCAAAGGAAAGGTGAGCAGCAGATGAAGCAGCAAAGGAGAGGTGGTTCTGCTGCTGGTGAGACCTCATCTGGCATATCACATCCAGCTCTAGAGCCCCCAGCACAAAGAGCATATGGACCTCCTGGAGTGAGTCCAGAGGAGGGCCACAAAAATGATCAGAGGACTGGAGCACCTCTCCTACGAAGACAAGTTGAGAGTTGGGGCTGCTCAATCTGAAGAGCAGGCTCCAGGGAGACTTTAGAGCTGCATTTCAGCATCTGAAAGGGCTCTACAGGAATGCTGGAGAGTGACTGCTTAGAAAGGCTTGTAGTGATAGGGTGGGGGGCAACGGTTTGAAACTAGAGCAGGGTAGATTTAAGGCACGTTTGGACATGGCACTTGGTGCCATGGTCTAGTCTTGAGGTCTGTGGTAATGGGTTGGACTTGATGATCTTTGAGGTCTCTTCCAACCTTGGTGATACTGATACTGTGATACTGTGATTTAGGTTGGACGTTATGAGGAAGTTCTTCCCAGTGAAATACTGGAAACGAGTTGCCCAGAGAGGTTGTGAGGCCTACTCCCTGGGGATGTTCAAGGTCAGGCTTGTTGCAGTCCTGGGCAACCTGATCTAGTTGGAGATGTCCCTGATCACTGCAGGAAAGTTGGACAAGATGACCTTTGAGGGTCTATCCCAACCTAGCGCATTCTGTGAGTCTATCCAGATGATTTTTCTGATTTTTCATCTGAGCATGTGATCAGATGCTGCTCCTGCATCAGCACATGTCAGTATCTGCACCATCTGAGTATTCAGAGCAAAATAGTCAGCTTTATGCTACTACTGGGTGAGACCATAAGTACTTCTTTCAATGCAGAGAAAAAAAATAAGGAGGAACTATAGTAAGTGGATATAAGAGCAGAATCTCTATAATCCTCTGAAAGTTTTAGTCTGCTACATGTCTGTCTTGATTCATCATCTTTTCACACTTCTTTACTTTTAGTTTGAGAAAGAAAGACAAAAGTGTGGTCTAGACATCAGCCTTGCAGTCAATTAACTGTTCAGGGAGAAACACACAGCAGGAACAAATACAAAGATTAGAATGAACCTTGAGGAGGGTAGAGTTAGACTGGATATTAGAAAGAAAGGATGGTGAGACACTGAAACAGGTTGCTCGAGAAGATTGTGGATGCTCCATCCTTGGAGGTGTGCAAGGCCAGGTTTAGTGGAAGATGTCCCTGCCTATGGCAGTGAGGTTGAAACTAGATGAGGACAGGCTACCATAGTTGAGACTCTTCAGCCTGGAGAACAGAAGGCTTCTAGGAGACATTGGAGTGGCCTTCAGTATCTGAAGGGCACCTACAGGAGGGCTGGGTGGGGACTATTTACAAGGTCTTGTAATGAGAAGATGAGAAGTAATGGGGTTAAACTGGCAGAGGGGAGAATTAAACTGGATGTTAGGAAGAAGTTCTTTACAGGGAGGGTGATGAGACACTGGCACAGGCTGCTCAGGGAGGTGTTCAAGGCCAGGTTGGATGAGACCTTGAGCGAACTGTTCTAGTGGGAGGTGTGCCTGCCTATAGTGGGGGGTTGGAACTGGATGAGCTTTGAGATCCGTTCTATGATTCTACGATCCCTTCCAACCTAAACCATTCTATGATCCTTAGGGTCCCTTCCAATCCAAAACATTCTATTCTATCACTGTATGAATCTATGAATAGGACCCTTGTTATGTATTTGCACACCGTGTCCTGCAGGATAATTCATTCCTCTAGGAATGCCTGTAGTACAGGCTGCTATATTGTCCTTCAAACTCATAGTGAAGGTAGGATTTAGATCTGTTGAGACTGCTCAGATTCTGCAGCATGCAGCTGGGACTTGTCCTTGAATCCAAGTTGCAGTTCCTGAAAGCAGGAAAAGGAATGCATGTGGGTATTTTCTCTGCGTGCTGTATACATGCCAGCTAAGCTCTCTTTGCCCTCAGCTTTCAGATTTATTACTTGCTGCAGAGTGCTACTTTCAGCTGCTAACTGCATCTGGTTAAAAGCTAGTTAGAGCCCCTGAATGTGTGCAAGGATTTTGGCATACACCACCACCAAGCAGCACACTGACCTTCCAGGAAACACAGCAGCACACATCTGTAAAATGGGCATAATAATCCTCACTCATCTCCAGTGTAGGAAGCTTAATTAGCAATTTAAAATTGTCTTGAGATGCTCAGAGGGATGGCGCTTATGCTAATAGTCCAGCACAAATGTGTTATCACACCTACGACTTTATTACCATGAAGATATGCCAGGGCAAATAGAGAAGCCTGTGTCCCAGATGCCGAGAAAAATAGCCCTGGAATTGCCCAAAGGGCACTGGCAGAGAAGTGAGCTACACCTACTGCACACAGGCTTTGTTACAGCACATAGTGATATATCAGCAGCCCACAACTTTTCAGCTCTGAAGGCCAAGCCAGCCATGATCACAGGCTTTCTGGCAGTACAGAGGTGCAGTGACAGCCCAGAATCTTTCAGGAACCCTCAAAGATATAGTCACAGCCACAGCTTACTGGCAGTGCACAAAGGAGATGTCTGTAGTGTGCAGACTTTCTGGCAACACAGCTGCATCCCCAGAGCCTGGCTTCCTATGAAGCGGTGATGTACCAATCATACCACATCCCTTAAGGTAGAGATGATACAGAAGTATCTCACATTGCAAAGGCAGATAGATGCCTTTGAGAAAGAAAAAGACTTATTTTTCCTCAGGAAAACATGGAGTCTAATTGTTACCTAAGTGCCAACAATGTCAAAAGCTATCTGTGTGTGAAGTGAATGCTCCATGTTAATAAAATGCATCCAAACCCAATAGACTGTGTGTTCTGCTGAGCTGTACAAACCATGGGAGCTCACTGCTCTCATGGTTTGTCTTTCCACAAAGAACCTGTAATAAAAGCACTAACCTAGCAATAAGAATTTTGAGTATGGGCCCCAAGATTGCTCAGTTGGGTATAGTTCCTTTCTCTAGATGAGAGCTTGCAACGCAATTAATCCAGCTCCTGGTACATGGCATGTTAGGGGACAGACTCTCCTGCATATGAACAAAACAGCTGGTGTCCAAGTATTTCCTTATTTCTGAGTGCTTGACTCTCAAAGCTTACAATGATCTTTGACACAGGGAAGACAAAAAGTAAAGGAAGAATTATTTAATATTATACAGCAGTTCTAGATTTGTTGTTGTTTAGGATTATAGCTAGAATAAGTTCCAAGTACTTAGAAAGTACTGGGATTCATCCTGAGTACTGGGAAAGTACTCAGAAAAGTACTGGGATTCGTTCTAATCTCCACAGGGGACTAAGTCTGTTTGGAAATGTCAGTGTTTATGCTACAGCTGATCTGCTGGGGTACTTTAAGACCTAGAGCTTTTCTCATGGTGGTTGTCCTCACTTTACACTCGAGAACTAAGCAAAATGGAGTCTTGATTTCCAGTTTGGTTTTCTGGCCTCAGCTGAGTGACATGGTGGGAATGTAAAGGAGGTTTCTGCTACCTTGTGGCTTCTGTGGTGAGATGGGAAGGCAGCCAGGAGGGCTGCAGGCATGACTATCAGGTTGCTGTTTGCTGTCTTGCTCTGTCCAGAGCAGCCATGCTGCTCCCCCAGCACCATGTCCTTCAAGGATTCCAGGAATGATCAGAGCAGGACCTTTCTGCCACTCTCACACCACCAAAGGAGGAAAGTGGAGTCAGTATCCTGTGTTCAGAGAAGAAAATCATCAGAAGTCATTATTAAAACTTGGCAAGTAATAAACCAAAATCATTTAAACTTTGTCTGTCATTTAGCAATAAAAGATGCTGATTACCATGTAGGATGCGTCTAGACAAAGGATCCGGATAAACCCAGGTTATCTTGTTCAGGCCTGTTTCCAGTGGATACAACTCATCAGAGGTGACTCTCTCTTCTCTCTAGCTCATTGCTATAGCCTAGTGGGGGACCAGCTACACTGCACACATCAGTGAGAAGACACTTGGAGCTATGCCTTCAGGTGTGAGGCTGTGTGTAAGGGGTGGTGTGCATTCACAGCAGAGGTAGATCTTTCTGCAGCCGATGCTCATTCACCATCTTCTGAGGGATGGCAGGCAGTAAAAACGCCTCATCTGCAGGCACTGAGGAGCTATAGTGGCAGAAGGGTTGCCCCATGGGGCCTCAGCATTGGAGACCCAGAATTCTGGAGCTCTCTGTGTTTGTGAGTGCAAGGCATTGCTTCCCTCAAGATCCTTCATAGACATGTCTGTCTGGAACCATCGGGTAAGCCTTTTGTAAGTACAACAGAATAGCAACAAAGCTGCTGGAGGGCCTAGAGAACAAGTCTGGTGAGGAGTGGGAGGGAACTGGGATTGTTCAGCCTGCAGAAGAGGAGGCTGAGGGGACACCTTCTTGATCTCTACCACTACCAGAAGGGAGGTTATTGTGAGGAAGGTGTTTGTCTGTTTCCCCAGGTAACTACTGAGAAAACAAGAGGGAATGCCCTCAAGCTGCACCAGGGGAGGTTTAGGCTGGACCCCACCTGGAGTCCTATGTGCAGTTCTGGAGCCCCCAGCACAGGAAGGACACAGAAGTGTTGGAGCGGGTCCAGAGGAGGCCACGAAGATGCTCAGAGGGCTGGAGCAGCTCTGCTATGAGGACAGGCTGAGAGAATTGGGGCTCTGTAGCCTGGGGAAAAGAAGGCTTTGAGGAAACCTTAGAGTAGCCTTCCAGTATCTGAAGGGGGCCTACAGGAAGGCTGGGGAGGGACTATTGACAAGGCCTTGCAATGACAGGACAAGGGGCAATGGATTTGAAGTGGCAGAGGGGTAGGTTGCCCAGGGAGGTTGTGGCTGCTCCCTCCCTGGAGGTGTTCAAGGCCACGTTGGACGAGGCCTTGAGTGACCTGTTCTAGAGGAAGGTGTCCCTGCCTATGGCAGGGAGTTGGAACTGGATGATCTTTGAGGTCCCTTCCAACCTTACCATTCTATGATTCTATGATTAGGAATTTTTTTTTTCCACGGAAAGGGGTGTCAGTCCTTGGAACAGGCTACCCAGGAAGGTGGATGTGTCACCATCCCTGCATGTGTTTAAAGGCCATGTAGATCTAATGCCTGGGGAAATGGCTTAGTGGTGAGCTTGGAGGAATAGGAATAATGGTTGGACTTTATGATCTTGAAGGTCTTTTCCAACCTAAGTGCTTGTATGATTCTATGACAGGTCTGGAAAATGGGGCTTGGCACAGCCGCTTCCAGCACTGTCACTTGAGAGGTTCTACACAAAGATGAAAATGGAGGTGGATGAGAGGACACTGTAAAGATACTGATGCAATTACATCTCAACACCTTGTCTCAGGCCTTTATTGAGCTCTCTCTTTGCTGCCTGGTTTTTTTGTGGGAGTGCTGACAGAATGTGTTGTGCACCAGTAGAACTGGTGAGCTGCATTCTTCTACTGCACGGTAAAATGCTTCAGTGTTTACAGAAAAAGAAAACACAGCCCATATCTTTATGGAAAGCTTGCAAAATAAACTGCCAGCGCAGCGGTACTTCATGGTAGAGATAACTATAATGTGAAATAATAATTAAAAAAAGTAAGTCTTAAGGCTGGTATCTAGGACAGGATATTGAAAATGAAATATTTCCAGTTCGTTGGGTTGTACCTAAGTACAGTATGTCTTGCTAGGCTATGTCAGGCTCCATTCCTACTTCAAAGTTTACTTTGATCTTCCTTTATTTACATTAGCCTTTGCCACAGCATTCACAGAGTTTTCAATGACTGCTCTAAATCATGTATTACATTCTGCTAAGCCAAGTTTGAAGTCAGTATAATGACAGTTATCTGGAATAACAAGAATATCCCCAGCAGTATGAAGTGTTGCCCTTACTCTTTTAAAACACACACACACACACACACACACACATATGCATACATCAGAGTCTATCCAGGCTCAATAGTGATTCACAGTATCACAGTATCACCA
>VWZE01021285.1:262906-277037 GCA_013396675.1 Eubucco bourcierii | reverse complement strand
CAGTGCAGAGTACATGGGGAGAATGACCTCCCTGCTCCTGCTGGCCACACTATTCCTGATTCCAGGTAATCAGGGACAGTTGCTAAAGAGAAAAATCTCACAGTTCTGTACAAGTTGCCTTACAGTCTCCAACCTTTTTCTCAGTATGTTTTTTTTTCACAGAGAGTTGTCCCTCAGAATGGCACATTAATGGGCTTGTTCAGCTTCAAGAAGAGGAGGCTTAGGGGAGACCTAATTACCATGTCCCTTAAAGGGTAGCTATCAAGAAGATGGAGAATGCTTTGACAAGGAGTCACAAGGAAAAGACGAAGAGTAATGGGTACAAGTCATTCCTGGGGAGATTCCAACTGGACTTTAGAAGAAATTTTTTCACCATGAGAACAGTTAGAGATTGGAATCATCTCCCAAGGGAAGCAGTGGATTCCTCTGCATTGGACAATTTTCAGAGTCAACTTGACAAGTTTCTGGGCCATCTCATGTGAACTGTGTAGTTATTACCTAAAAAGGTTGGACCAGATGATCCTTGAGGTCCCTTCCAACCTGGCACCCTATGATTCTGTCATAATGGTACATAATCAGACTTACAGATTGCTTTGCCCCAGAGAAGTATATTAGCAACTGCAGTAGGATCAAGATAGGCATAAACTAAAGTGGCAGAAACTGACTCTATACCCACCTGTGTGTGTCAAGGAAGCTCAAAATGTGCATTTTTTTTTAACCCTTTTTTGTTTAGGTGCAAGCAACCTCCATGTTTGATGGCAACAGAAAATCAAGTCCTAAATGCAGAATCTCTTTTGCATCTTTCAAGTTCTTGCTTGATGCCACAGGCCAGGGCAAGGAAAACAGTGGTTGACTTGGTTGTTCCCATGGAAACCATGAGACAATGTGGCTTCTCCATATTACTAAACATCTCAAGGATAAGGCAGGAAGTTTCAAAGTGTTAGCTCTTTGGTATTACCACTTACAGCCAGCCAGGTCTATTAAGGATGTATCATAATGAGAACATTGGAAAAAGCATCAGGATAAATAGGTAGTATTTTACAATGCAGAGTCCTAGATTTTTTCCCTCTCATCAACTTTGGCTAGGAAGTTGAAAGGGTGGCTTAATGGAGAAGAGTAGTCAGATCATCAAAGCATCAGGCCAGGATTTTCATTTTCATTGGAGCCTTAGACTCCTGTAGAGCAAGAGAATCCTAAACCAACAGTGACAGTGTGAGAGGACTATGAATGACTTTGGAAGTAGATTTTATTCTGTAATTTACACTTGTCAGAAGGATACAATAGCTGTATCACTCATGTAGGGTGTGGAGTATGAATATTCCACCACGTTTTCCAAAAACTAAACTGTTGATACGGAAGACATTATGTAAACATCAAACTTCTCACTCCCATTACAAATCTTGCAACCCAAGTAATGTGCCAGACCTGAAAACACAAAAATCTTTAGATTAAAAACTTCTGATCTATTTATGTAGTAATCTACCATGTTTCCATCATCATTTAGAGTAAAACCAGGAAATCAAATAATGCTTTCTGCCAGACACACTGAAGGGTAAGGGAAGAAAGCCATTCTCACATCCTGCAACACATGCACAGAAGAATGCCTAGAAAAAATCTTGGTTTCTATAATGTCCTTTTAACAATTGTATTCTTACTATTAACTTCCATTCCTGTAAGTTTAATTGATACTGCATTTACATAATGAATTAAAAAATATAAATAAATCAGAGAATCACAAAATAGATTCATCAAGGCTGGATAGACCTCTAAGACCATNCTCTGCCAGTTCAAACCCATTGCCCCTTGTCCTGACATTACAAGACCTTGTCAATAGTCCCTCCCCAGCCTTCCTGTAGGCCCCCTTCAGATGCTGGAAGGCTACTCTAAGGTGTCCTCAAAGCCTTCTCTTCTCCAGGCTGCAGAGCCCCTACTCTCTCAGCCTGTCCTCATAGCAGGGCTGCTCCAGCCTTCTGATCATCTCAGTAGAAGAATGAATGATATAGGTTAGTGTTGTTGTTTTTCTTTCTTCTCACAGCTAAGGATTTAATATCTCTCAGTAAAATATTCCAATTAGGCTCAAACCAGCACAACCTATTAACCTTCTTCTCTTCAACTTAGAGAGAAGGATGTTGTGGGGGACATATCAAAGTCCAGATAGATGATAGCTACTGCCCTTCCCTTGCCCACTGATGTAGAAAATCACTAGGCTGGTCAGGCAGGACTTGGCCCTAGTAAAGCCATGCTTTGCTAAGTATAGCTTCTCGTTATTGAGAAGCTTTTCAGGCAAAATATTTGGATGGTTGTATTAAAAATAGCCCTGGAATTACTACATTGGGAGATGCTGATTTTTTTCAGTTGATTGCATGGTTGAAAGTGGAGTATTAAACACTAAGTAATTCCCATTTGATAATAAAGTAAAATGTGCAAATAGTGAAATCAATGGACAGATAATTAGCAATCCAGAAATTTAGATGTGACATTGGACTCAGTTAATTTTTCTATAATTCTCTTGAACTTTCTGTGTCCTCATTTCTGTCTCAAGCTGAGAAAAGAATGTATTTTTATCTAAATAAAGCACCTAAAGAGATTTGAAGAGATCACCATGTCAAACCAGAATGGGTTGTATTTATGAATCAAATTGTATATTTAGAAAATACAGTCAATATTTTCTGTGGAAACTGTCAAGTGGATTTCAACTTTTCCTCTTTAACAACATCACTAGTGGAGGCCTGGAAGCCATGCTGGTTATCAACAAGAGTCACACCCTTGTGCTTTCATCCTCTGCCTTAATGGGTGGCATGTAATTTGGGGAAAAAACTTTGTTATAACGAAGAGGTGTAAAAATGAAGCAGCAGAAAGAAGAGAGTGAAGGAGGTATTGTTTGTGCAAATGCCACGGAGCACAGAGGTATCACAAATTAAGGATATGATGTACTCTTCAAGCTCAAGTGGGAAGATAAACACCTCTACACTTCAGGATATTCAGACACTACATTTGGATGTTTCTTACTATAAAGTACAGGGCATTTTTTTTCAGGATCCAAATCCAATGGTTTGATGTCCAAATGGAGACTGGACACTAGATGTGTATCTCAGGTTCTGATGTCCAAATGGAGACTGGTGACCAGTGGTGTCCCTCAGGTTCTGATGTCCAAATGGAGACTGGTGACCAGTGGTGTCCCTCAGGTTCTGATGTCCAAATGGAGACTGGTGACCAGTGGTGTCCCTCAGGCTCTGATGTCCACATGGAGACTGGTGACCAGTGGTGTCCCTCAGGCTCTGATGTCCACATGGAGACTGATGGCAGGGAACTCCCAAACCATCACATCAACCAGTTGGTTTTTCCACTGAGGAAACTACATAGCTTGTGTTTTTCTCCCCTTAAGAGAGCTGATCAGAGATTTCTTGTTATAAAGCAAGAGTACAGCTACAAATCTACTGACAAAAAGAAAAAGCTTAGGACTAGAAGTGTCATTACAGATAAGATGTGCTCCTCAAGTTCAAGTGGGAATATAAACATCTCAACACTTGCCATTATGAATTGAAAAGCACTTAAAAACTAAAATTAAGGAGTGTTTATAAAACACTGTTAGGCAGGAACTAGACAAGGTAACATCGCTTACACCTAAAGCACGATGGGGCAAAAGAATGACATTCTGCAGCGCCTGCATTGCAGGCTTGCTCACAAGGCTCTGATCCAGGTCCTGCCTTCCCTTGTGCTGCCAAGCATTCAGGAAGAGGTTGTGAATTCATCAGTCCTTTAGAAATAGGCCGGGGAATAATTCTCCTTCTGATGGCCTGGCCAACATTCCTTTCTCTGTAAGATGGGATGGACTCTGTGCCAGCTATTACTGAAACAGAGCTGCTGCCACATTTGCTTACATAGCTGATGCATTACCACTATCTAAGTCATTGTTTGTAGAGTGCTGTGCAAGATGTTCTGCATAAATGTGTATATAAAACCGCTTCATGCACTCAGCTGAGTTTATAGAATACTCCCATGCAGCTTCACAGCTTCATCCCAGAGTTAAATTGGGTCAAAGAATGGAAAGAGTCAGTTATGAGAAGTTTTCAATATTCTAGAGCAATCCTTCTTTGCCTTGCTTTGTTCAAACAACAAAACCACCTAGCTGAACTGCCTTGTTTGCTTTACATCTCTGTGAGAATTAAATTCCACTGTGAGCTGCTTGGTTCGCAGTTGTGACAATTTTATCCCTCTGGAAGCTCATCCTATCACTGCTTGAGAGCTGTCTCTTCTCTCCCAGTGCTTCTCAGCCTGGAATTAAAAAGCCTGTATTTATGAGTAACATTTTAGTTTGCTGAGTCTTTGTCTGCTGCCAAGATTGATAAAACATTCCAACTTTAAACAGCACCTGGCAGGAGGGTTGTTTGTTTATTTAAGATACTTTTTTTTTTTTTCCAGCAGATGTTGTATTATCATTACCAGATTCAGAGGTCACTGAATTCTTTGTCTTTCACCCACAACTAATGCACACTGCTATAGCTCCACAGACTTCTCCTGAGGATCTAGATATACTTTTTACCAGTGTTTATAGCTATACTGCAAATTAAATTAATGCATAACTGGAGGTATGCAAGGCCAGGTTGGACGAGGCCTTGAGTGACCTGTACTAGTGGGAGGTGTCCCTGCCTATGGCAGGGGGTTGGAACTAGATGATCCTTGAAGTCCCTTCCAACCTTACCATTCTATGATTCTATGATTCTATAATGCACATGTAGGTATTTTGGTATTTTCTAAAGCTTTTGCTTCAAATTTTGAAGCTCATCCAGATCACTTTTATAAGACCTAAAGTGGCAAAGAAATGTCTTTTAGAAAATTAATTATAACAAAGGTACCTTCTTCAATTCTCTAATGATTGGTTAATCAGAAAATCATGATTATGCCCCGATTTAAAACAATGTAGATGGTGTCCTTAACATAAATACCTGCTCACATCAAGCCCTGGCAGCAAGAAGTGTCCTTGCAGATGTTTGTGGCATTGCTGGTAGCTGTTGCACTTTGTATGTCTTTCCCTAGAAATCATGAATGGATTTCAAAGGGAATTAAAATGGGACCTTATAGCCAGCACTTCAACTAGTATATCTTTGAAAATCACAGTATGACAGTATCACCAGGGTTGGAAGAGACCTCAAAGATCATCAAGTCCAACCCATCACCACAGACCTCAAGACCAGACCATGGCACCAAGTGCCACGTCCAAACCTGCCTTCAACACCTCCAGGGACGCTGACTCCACCACCTCCCTGGGCAGCCCATTCCAGCAGTCAATGACTCTCTCAGGCAAGAACTTTCTCCTCACCTCCAGCCTAAACTTCCCCTGGCACAGCTTGACACTGTGTCCTCTTGTTCTGCTGCTGTTTGCCTGAGAGAAGAAAGCAACCTCCTCCTGGCTACAAGCACCCTTCAGGTAGTTGTAGACAGCAAGAAGGTCTCCTCTGAGCCTCCTCTTCTCCAGGCTGAACAATCCCAGCTCCCTCAGCCTCTCTTCATAGGGCTGTGCTCGAGGCCTCTCCCCAGCCTCGTTGCCCTTCTCTGGACATGCTCAAGCACCTCAATGTCCTTCTTAAATGGAGGGGCCCAGAACTGGACACAGGACTCAAGGTGTGGCCTAGCCAATGCATTCAGAGACACCCAGGATGTTATACCAGAGCCTGAAGACACAGAAGTCAGGGAACCTGCTTATGAACAAATCCTGACCTGCTCTTGCTCCAGTCATAGCACTGGTAGGTACTGGATAGATACCTAAAAAGATCTCTGAAGGGTTGGTAATTTAGATCTAGTATAATGCTTTGCTTTCTAATGACATTTTCAAGCAGTAAGCAAACACTCAAGATGCACTTCAGGGTCAGTGTCAGCTGCAGTCTGGTGCAGCTACTTCTTTTTAAAATACTAATATTTTATGCTAAGACTAACTGTCGACCAGAAGTAAATGTCCACAGCTGTTTTGCTGACAAAACAAAGTTAATAGGTTTTGAATTTCAGATGTACTTGAAAGGGACCTCAAAGATCATCTGCTCCAATCTCTGTTGGCAAATGCACCACCTTTGTTGTAAAACATCAGTCCATAGCTACTGTACCTCTTTCTTTACATCTCACAATAACTTGGGTGAAGTAGAGCTCTAAAACACAACACAGGCAGATGCTTGATTTGCAGCCACTGCAAAATGTTTTAAGTCACAAAGCAAGTGGATAAGATTACTTTACCAGAAATTTGAACTACAGTTGGGAATATATATTAACCAGATGGGTACCATGAAGACTTCCCCATGCTTTTATAAAAAAAAAACCAAACTTGTTTTACAGATGTCTGATCTCTAGCTGAAGGGATTACAGAATAAACAGCAGATCTGTCCTTCAAGCTGCAGCTTAGGCAATCACTGGTAAAATGTCAAACTGAATGCACATCAATACACTGACTTAATGTGTAAGTTGTTGACCAGGGTGTTTAGTTTTGGGTTTTGGTGAATGTGATTTCAGCCTGTAGAAGGACTGCTGGATCCATTTTGAGGTGCAATGTGGTTTGCAGCTCTGAAGTGATTTGGTGCAAGTTCATGGAAACAGGACTCCTGTAAGGGACTGATAGGTGCAGCACAGAAGGCAGAGCTGAGTTTGCCTGTGCAGTGCAATGGAACTGGAGTGAAGAGCTAATGCAGCTGCTCTTCCAAAAGCAAAAACGGTTGAGACACAGCTTCAGTCCGGGCTGAGAAAAGCCAGGTGGAGCTGAAGTATTGCCCCAGCAAGTTACTGCATGACACTTAAGTCTGACTTCCAGAAATCTGAGATAAAGCATAAGATTTGCAGAAAAATGCTTCTAAGCTATAACATCTTTTAAAAGTCAATGGACTTTCCTCTGCATGGAACAGATATGGGTAGAGGTGGCACTGGTTGACTTTATTTCAAGAGTGAATTTCAGAAGATAGTGAAGTTTATTTCATGAAAGGCCACTGTAAATTTTTGAGTAAGACTACTTCTTACAGTCTTCTTGTAATGTAATTAAAGAAAGTTCAGAAAGACTCTGGACTTAATTAAAGGAGAGGAAAGGCAACACAACTGTCAGCTTTGTAGTGAAAATGAAATAAAACCTGCCTTTCATGATGCCAGAGAGTATTTTGTTGGAATGTCTTGCCTACTAATTTACTTTGTATAATAGAGATTGAAAGTTCAAAGAAAATCTCACCTAAACCAAAAAAAGAATTTATATAAGCCTGGTGGGTTTTCATATTAAACCTAAATTACACCCATCTGAGGTAAAGGTGAAGTCTTGAAACTGGGAGTGGAGAATGTTACAGTCAGGAAGGGTTTCTTCTTTGGGAGAGGTGGGCTGTGTGTTTGGTAGTGATGGGGATGTGGTTTGGGTAAGAAAAGAGCAACACTCGAGGTAGAGTAGGTTAGGGCAGTTGTAGTGGTGCTTAGAAGGGAAGAGGATAAGGACTGTACCCTCTTTAGGGTGGGAAGAACAGGTTTAGGATCTGGACAACAGACCTCATGAAGAGTGGCTGAGGGAAATAGGGCTGCATAGTCTGGAGAAAGGGTGCTCAGGGAAGACCTTCCTGCTCTCTGAAAGGAGGTTGTACTAAGGTAACAAGTGATAGGACAAGAGGAAAGTGATGGGACAACAGGAAATGGCCTCAACTTGCACCAGGGTTGGTTTAGGGAGGTTGTACTGAGGTAACAAGTGATAGGACAACAGGAAATGGCCTCAACTTGCACCAGGGTTGGTTTAGGGAGGTTGTACTGAGGTAACAAGTGATAGGACAACAGGAAATGGCCTCAACTTGCACCAGGGTTGGTTTAGGGAGGTTGTACTGAGGTAAAAAGGGATAGGACAAGAGGAAATGGCCTCAAATTGCACCAGGGTTGATTTAGGGAGGTTGTACTGAGGTAAAAAGTGATAGGATGAGAGGAAATGGCCTCAGTTTGCACCAGGGTTGGTTTAGGTTGGACATTAGAAGAAAGTTCTCTACTGAAAGTTCTCAAATGCTGAAATGGATTCCACACAGTTGGTTGAATTCCCGTCCTTGGAGGTGTTTAAAAGACACAGAGAAGTGATGCTAAGGGACATGTTTTAGCACCTGCTTTGGTAAAGTTAGGTAATAGTTGATGACCGTAAAGGTTTCTTTTCTCATTCCAGATGAGAAACTTTTTTTTCTTTTTCTTTTTCTTTTTTTTTTTTTTTTTTTTTTTTTTTTTCCAGTTTTTCCTTGCAGAAGTTCATGGAATAATAGATTCAGCTTATACTCTCTGGTTTGAGGGAACTGTCTTCATCCACTGATTTGTGTTTGCTTGCTGTAGGCTTCTATTCTGCTGGTGGTCTGCAAAGCTCAGTGTCTCTCATTTCAAGCTGCTATAATTGCTCAGCATTTAAGTCACGTTCCTCCCATCTGCAGAAACACAGCCACAGAAAGCTCTTGGTGACAGGCCAGTGTTAGCAACAGAGTGCAATTAGGTTCATGCTCTGTGCTGCAAACTGTGGTCAACTAGGACAGAGTAGTTGAAAAATGAGACAGTGAAGTTTTAGATATCTCCTATAAGTAATTATTTCCAGCCACAGCCTGCTCCTAGGGTGACGTGGAAGGAAGTTCAGGTTAATTAGTGGGTATTTTGGCTGTCTGCTCAAATTATATTCCTACATTCAGCTAGGCCAGAGTATCCAAACAATAAAAGTATCTTCTAAAAGTCACAAGAGACTGCTCTTTATCCTCACAGCAACCATTCTGCAGAAATTACTTGAGTAAATGTTGTAGCTAGAGGTGTAGGCGGAGAGCTCGGTAGAGAGCAGCCAGGTCTTCAGGCCAGGTCCCTGTCCTGCTCCTAAACCAATGTGCTCTCACATACTTCAATAGCAGTTATGTATGTTCCAGACTTTAAGTCTCTGATGCACAACCAAGCCAAAAAGGCCTCCCTGAAAGCTTTTCCAGGAGAACAGCCTTCTCTGTGGCCACTGCAGCTCCCCAAAGGTTGCAGCAGCAGGTGTGACAGATTAGACTGCATGAAGAAAGGAGTGCTGCTGGAGAAAGCTCCTGGATCCATCACAAGATGTACATTTCTTTCTTTTTATCTATTTCTCTCTGTTTAATGTACTCATTTTGTTCATATAATTCTGAATATGAATAGCCTGTGCTGTTCTTGCTTTGCATGATGTTGTTTCCTTAAAGTTGGTTGTATCCTACAAGTGCCTACAGGCACCTGCACACACCTTCCAAAGTTTTCTGTTGGGATGTCTGGCTAAAAAACATTTAAATTTGCTGCTATCTACCATATTAAGATTTAAGGCTTTTTTTTTAATGATGTAGAAGGTGAGAACCCACATCTGGGTGCAGCTTTATACTCCATGAAAATCCCAGGTAATTTGTGTCTGGATTGCAGGTTGGAGCTTTTATTTGAGAATACATCATTGTTAATTTCCCACCTGCAGGCTGGTCTCAGTGAACCAGATGGAAAATTATTCCTGAACAGCCTCAGATTCTCAACACTGAGAAACTGGTACAAAGAATTATTTTTTTTCCTAGAGCTACTCTGCTCTTTCAATGAAAAATAAAACAAACAAACAAAAAGTTAACATAGTAAAATTTTCTCTTTTACTTTCAACTGAATCAAACTTTTCCTCCTACTAATAACTATTTCTGTAGTCATGAACTAATTTCTTTAATAAAACTAAATGCACATCAAAAATACAGTTCAGTTGTCACTGTCACTGAGTCTGGTGTTAATAATGCTCTGGAGAGCAGCCAAACAGAAAGGGATCTGGGGGTGCTGATTGACACACGCCTAAACATGAGCCAGCAGTGTGCCCAGGTGGCCAAGAAGGCCAATGGCATCCTGGCCTGCATCAGCAATAGTGTGGCCAGCAGGAGCAGGGAGGCCATTCCTCCCCTGTACTCTGCACTGGTTAGGCCACACCTTGAGTACTGTGTCCAGTTCTGGGACCCTCAATTTAAGAAGGACATTGAGGTGCTTGAGCATGTCCAGAGAAGGGCAACGAGGCTGGGGAGAGGCCTCGAGCACAGCCTTATGAAGAGAGGCTGAGGGAGCTGGGATTGTTTAGCCTGGAGAAGAGGAGGCTCAGGGGAGACCTTCTTGCTGTCTACAACTACCTGAAGGGTGCTTGTAGCCAGGAGGAGGTTGCTTTCTTCTCTCAGGCAAGCAGCAGCAGAACAAGAGGACACAGTGTCAAGCTGTGCCAGGGGAAGTTTAGGCTGGAGGTGAGGAGAAAGTTCTTGCCTGAGACAGTCATTGACTGCTGGAATGGGCTGCCCAGGGAGGTGGTGGAGTCAGCGTCCCTGGAGGTGTTCAAGGCAGGTTTGGATGTGGCACTTGGTGCCATGGTCTGGTCTTGAGGTCTGTGGTATCGGGTTGGATTTGATGGTCTTTGAGGTCTCTTCCAGCCTTGGTGATACTGTTGTACTGTGATACTTTACTAACACCCCTTTGTAACACGGATTTATTTACTTGTTTATTTACATACTAGAGGTGCAAGTGGTCATTGCATGTGCAAACCTCTGATAATCTGTATTTCTGAGAAAACATTTATATTCAGTATCATTAAACAGGCTGATCTATTTAGTTAGGATTTCCAAATGAAGCAGTCTGAAACTCAGTAACTTCTGCAGAAGTCTTTTTATGTACTACACTGATTATTTTTGTATATTCTTCTAAATAATTCTTCCAAAGGAATGGCAGTTCCTAAAGTACAAAATTGCAGGTTGGTCTGTGGAAGAGACACCACCTACATTCAAAATACTTAACCAGGAAAGAGGACAAACAAGAAATGACTCCTGAACATGCACATTTCTATTTAAGATTTAATGATGAAGTAGAAGTTTTAGGCAGAGTCTTAATCCTAAGTCTGCATTAATGAAACAAAGAAAAATACCCCAAGCACTTCGAGATGAGATTCTGAACTCATAAGGCTAAATGTGGAATAAGGCAGACATGTATTTCCTTACATCAGTGCTTTTACACTGTCCTGCTCATGTAGATCAGCAGAAACACTGTCCTCAATGGCTTCCTGTGAGTCACTCTGAATAGAAAGAATCAATGGAGGCACAAAGATGGGCTGAGGTGTTAGAACTGGATGTCCATGGGCCAGAATTACAAGAGGTAAATGCTAGAGCACATGATCCTGCTAGTTATGCTCATGTAGCTGGGAGCTCCTAGTGATCCTCCTGTAGGCCATGCTGGATTTTCTAGCACCAAAAATCATATTTGACAATTTTGTACATAGAATACACAAATCTTCAATTTCTCAGCACTTCTGACAAGTGTCTGTTACAGCCTTAGAGATAACAACTGACTCAGCAGACCTGTGACAATGATGAATCAAGCATGCAACATTTTTTTTTATCAAAGCAGGTTCTTTCTACTCCTATCATTTCCCCACACCATCTTTCTCTTGCTTTTCCTACCAGTTTCCTCTGTGTCAATCTGAGGTGTATCAGGTACACACCATGTACTACAATGACTCCTTCCTTTGCCATGATTATCAATCTTGCTTTACAAATTTCAGGCACAGATTTTCAAAGGATTTGCATTCTCCAACTTAAAACACAGCCTGCATAAAGCAAAGTTTACTATCAGCTCATTGATGAGCTTTCTTACTTCTCGGTGTAAGCAATGAAAAATCATCTGACAGCATCAAGAGCAGTGTGGCCAGCAGGGCAAGGGAGGGGATTCTGCCCCTTTACTCTGCTCTCCTCAGACCCCACCTGGAGTACTGTGTGCAGTTCTGGAACCCTCAGCACAGGAAGGACATGGAACTGTTGGTGCAGGTCCAGAGGAGGGCCATGAAGATGATCAGAGGGCTGCAGCAGCTCTCCTATGAGGACAGGCTACAAGAGTTTGGGCTCTTCGGCATGGAGAAGGCTTCGAGGAGACCTTAGAGTAGCCTTCCAGTATCTGAAGGGGGTCTACAGGAAGGCTGGAGAGGGACTTGTCCTGGTCCTGTAATGACAGGATGGGGGCAATGGGTTTAAACTGGCAGAGGGGAGATTGAAACTGGATGTTAGGAAGAAGTTCTTTACAGTGAGGGGGGTGAGACACTGGCACAGGTTGCCCAGGGAGGTTGTGGCTGCTCCCTCCCTGGAGGTGTTCAGGGCCAGATTGGAGGAGGCCTTGAGTGACCTGTACTAGTGGGAGGTGTCACTGCCTATGGCAGGGGGTTGGAACTAAATGATCCTTGAGGTCACTTCCAACCTTGCCATTCTATGATTCTATGATTACTTTCTTCTAACTTCATCTCTGAGGTGCCCCATATCCCACAAGAAGTATTCATTTAAATAAATCCATCAATGAGTAGTGGGTATTAAGTAAAGCAATTTGAGTGGGAAATTATCTTCTGTACTTGAAAATGGACTTTCTGAATAAGTTACACGAGCAAGTGGTTTTATTTCAACAGTGAACTTGTTTAGATTTATTTATGCACTTGCTTTTAGAAATTTTAATGGGACCTACACTTCTAAATCTCACCACTGCTGAAAGGGCTTTTATTGTCATTGTCTGAAAGCCAAAAACGGTAGTAATTTTTTAAAACACCAAGTTACAGTCTGGGTTTTTTTTTCCTGCTATCTTACCTTGAATGTTTACCACTAGAAAGTTATTGTGCAGTAGCAAATACCTTGAATTGTTAATATTACTCAGAGTTATTAAAATTATGACTGTAAGCTGTTTAGTGGTACTTTCTAGGGAGCAAGAAGTTAGAAAGAAATAAAACACCTATGTTTTTTATATGCATTGGCTTTGCTACAGTATTAATGACATCTGTTTTTGTGAGACACAGGGGAGATGATGCTATCCTTGCCATGGAAGTGCTGCTGTGGACAAAGGAGAGTCTCCACAGGCTGTGATTTCCCAACCAGCTTTAAGAAGCAGCTTCCAAAGTGGCTCAGGTACTGTTATTCTAATACAGCATTGTCCTGTCATTAAGACTTTCTAATGTTTATTTAAGTGGAATTTGGACCTGTGAGATCTTGGGTCAGTTTGGGGTCAGCAAGGTAAAGTTATGTCCTTTTTGTGATAGAGGGTTTAAATCAAGCACTTTAAAAATGAAGCTGTGGTGGCTTTGAGAAATTACCCGCCAAATAAAACTGAAATCACCAGACTAGTTCAGAAGGCTCGGAAGTAAAATAAAGCTATGTTTTACAGCAAGCTAGATTTGCAAGCATATATATATAATATATTTACATGTGTTTACAATTATATACAATTTAGAAGTAGTACCAAAATCTAAACTTCACCCCCCGGACAAAGAAAGCCCAAAAGGGGCAAATGGCACCACCTTCTCTCCCCCCAGACAGAAAACCAGCAAGACCTTACACGTTATCAAGGTTAGTACATGCTGTGGAGGAGTAAGAGAGGTGAAGAAACAGCCAACAGAGCCAGAAGCCCAAGAGCATGACACTGAGTATACATTGCTGTTTTATCCCAAGTCAGTGGATGAAACAGACTTTATCATTTTCTTTTTACAACCAATGCCCTGTTCATTCACTCTATATTCAAGAGAATGCCCTCTTGTTTATAACTTAGAAGCAAAATAGAGCATTAGCTCTTCAGCTGCTACACAAGCACATGGAGTCAGAAACGCCAGAATGAAGGCTGTGTCTGCAGCCTCTGCTCTCTTTTATGTGTATGAATTGCAATACAACCTATACAATGATACTCTTCCACCTCCAGGAGACACTTGTTCTGTCAGATGTACAGGATAGAATGAGAGCATGCCAGGAACATGTTTGAGATGAGTTGGTTTCTGTAGGATCCCTCTTACTTCAAACGTGAAACTTGGCTGCCAGAGGCTGAGTCATGAGATGTGGAGAAGTGTGCTTGCAAATCTTAACTGTGATCCTTTCAGATATCTGGTGTTTGGTCATTCATGTAAACTAGTAACAAACATAACCAGTTTGGTCTGGATGCTGCTGTCTTCATAATTTTTGAAAGAAAACTGAGCTTCAACACATTTAACTATGACACTGTTGTGGAATGGCAACAGTAATTCCTGGATTCATTTATTAGATCTCTTGGGCTGAGAAGTTCAAGCAGCTGGTAATGTGCTGGGGTTTTGTTTGGTTTTGTTGTTGGTATTGGTTTTCTTTTTTTTTTTTTTTTTTTTTTTTTTTTT